>OX637579.1:23261972-23656305 GCA_951800085.1 Comarum palustre
TGAAGAATATCTTTCATCGAACATGTGGTAAACAAAGACGATAGTAGGATGACAATAGCGGTATCCTAATATTTAGCTCGTTCATATACATGAACTCTACTGATGTATATGAACTCTACTAACGATACACAACAAGTACTTACAACAGCTCATCAAGAAGTACTGGTACATGAAAGCAAATTAAACTAGGTCTAAGACTACAGAGAAAAGTTGAGGGCAATGATGGGGTGGCTGATGGATGTGAGTGAGAGCATAATTGTGAGGAGGGGGTGGTGTTGGAGATAAGGTTTCAGATGTGTTGCTTCCGGGAATTAAGGCCAGCCGACCAGTGAGAGTGTGGGGTGGTGCTCCTTGTTTGGCTTTTCCACGTATCCTCGATGATCCCTTTTCTTTCTTTCTTTCTTTCTTTCTTTCTTTCCCATACCAACCATCCATGTCAATGAAGCCAGCAGCCTCCACCGGCCAGTTTTGTCTCCATTTCTCTCCTACACCACATCTTTTGTATGTGATCTACGTAATCACTGGTTCACTGATCATGATTAGCCAGCAAGTTGCTATCTAGCTACATATGCTTAATTAGAATTATTATCCAAATTGAAAGAACTGGAAGCTGATATTTCTCTTCAATGTCTCAGACAGAGAGAGACCATGAACTATATATTAAATCACTCACTAAATAGGAGGTAAAGATTACAACGGGGCATAGATGCTAAATTGCTCATAGTATGGAAATGTCAAATCTGTGGGCATTAAGCTATATAGAGAGAGAGAATAAATTCGAAGCCAGATGGGACAACAAGTCGAGTCAGACTAGATATAACCTAAGTTAATTCATTCAGGAATTAAATACAAAACACTAACAGAACTATGCTATTTTCATTTACATATCTAACTATTAAAAACTTTATTCATAAGTTTTTGTAGTTAGGTATGTAAATAACAAAACACAAGTTTTTGATAGTTAGGTATGTAAATAACAATAACATCATAGGTCGGGTAGTGTTTCGTAATTAATTCTTCATTCATTTCAATGAAAATGATTACCACAATTTATATGAGAGCATCATGCAACAAACTCAATATTTGCCTCAAAATGTTACAAATAAACTATGTCATCGATCACTTATTGGCGTGAGTCAATCCATGTACTATTAGGGTTGCGTATTATTATGAATATTTAGTAAAAATAATTAGTTTTCTATTAGGATTGGCGTAATCTTGTATATATACTCCATTCTGGGTCTTTTCATCTTGGCATCGGAGCCAGGCCGTGACGACTTCTTTTTCGACTGTAATTTTTTTGTTCTTTTAATCGGTTATGTTGGAAGTTAGGTTTGTTTGATCTTGGAGTTCAACTGTTTTTTTTCTTTGAATTAGTTCAACTATTTTTTCTTTAGGGTTTTCTTATTTACTTGGTGTTTGGTGTCTGCATTGAAGTACTAATTGGGACCACTGTTGTTTGTTTAGGGTTTACTCGATGCATGTTTTCTTTTGGTTTGTTGCATCATCTTAATTGAAGGTTGTTTTAGTTTGGCGTGATTGCCTATTTTTTGGTCATTTGAGATTTGCTTTTAGGTTGCTGACGTTTTCTTTTGGTCGTTGGGAAGATAACCTTGACAAAATTTAGGTGCATAAAGAAAACTTTTTTTTAATTAGTTGAGTGTTTTTGGTAATCACGGTGATCATCCAGAGGACGTTAAGAATCTATGGCAACTCTATTCATTTTGAAAGTTTGTTTGTTTTGTTCGTTGGTTGAAATAGTTTTTTTTTTAAAAAAAGAGGAACAAGAAAAACAAATGGTAGATATGAAAGTAATCGAAGGGAAGAGTGAAGGCTGTGAAGCTTTTCAAAGTATGCCATCTTACAACATTAGAGGAAAATATTTCACAAATGGTAATGTTTCTTTGACTAAGGAAAATCAAGGTAAATTTGGTATGACTTTACATGTTGCTAATTGTACTGGTGGTGACACTAAGATTATAGATTCGAGTGATTCAGATCATATGACGTATGATAAATATGTCTTTATGTCTATGCCACCCTCTTCTATATTTTTCTTTGTTTTAAGTATTGGGTCTGTTCATATTACAACTTCCATCGTTCTTCATAATATCTTATATATAACCTCTTTGTCTCACCATCTCTTGTTTGTGCCTCAGTTAAGCTCACAAAATAAGTGTTTTGACACATTTTATCTTATGTATGTTTTTTTAGATCTGTGCACTCGGACGATAATTGGAAAAAGAGACCTAGGGGGACTGTTTCACTTGGATTGCATGTACACAAGACAAATACCAACACCACATAGACCAGTTGCTTTGACAGTGAGTTCTGTTTGGTTGAATGAAGTTTAGTTGTGGCACAGGCGTATAGGTCATCCATCATTTGGTATTATGAAAAAGTCCATGCCTTCTCTATTTTATGGGATAAGTATTTATAGCCTACATTGTGAAACTTGTGCCCTAGCTAAGAGTCATCGATCTAGTTATCTTTTAAGTTCTCATTCAATTTCATGACATTTTGAGTTAGTTTATTCGGATTTATAAGGACCTTCCAAAATTTTTACCATGTCATGTATGAATTACTTTGTTTTGTTCATTGATGACTTCACAAGATTAACTTGAGTTGTTTTGCTTAAGAAGAAAAATGCTTGCACAGTTTTCTCTGCTTTTATAGCTTTCTATAGTCTTGTTTGTATCCAATATGATGATTGGATTAAGATATTTCGGTCTGATAATGGAAGAGAATTTGGTAAACATTTGTTTCGTGATTATTTCCAATATCATGGGATTATTCATCAAACCAATTGTCCTCAACCACCAGAACAGAAAGGGGTATCTAAAAGAAAAAATCGTCATCTATTAGACATGGCTCGTGCCCTCCTCAGTGCCAATATGCCCAAGTACCTCTTGAGGGTGGTGGTGTTGTGTGACTCTCATCTCATCAATCGTCTCCCAATCATCTTCTCTAAAGATTGTATTCCGTTTGATGTGTTATCTAGTTATGTCTCAATTTCATCTCTTAATACACTTGCCTATGCTTTTGGTTGTGTAGCATATGTCCATCTTTATAAAAATCAAAAATTCAAGTTAGATGCTAGAGCTCTCAAGTGCGTCTTTGTGGGGGTATGAGACTCAACAGAAAGGGTACAAGTGTTATCATCCTCATTCCCAATGATTTTATGTTACCATGGATGTTACTTTCAATGAGGATACATGTTATTTTTCTTCCTCCGCAACTCCTAGTCAGGGGGAAGAGTTTACTTTAAGGATCATTATAATGTTGTGACCGAAACAAATCTTGAAATTACTCATTCATATCAGAGACCTCATGTTGAACCACTACAACAAACGGTCGTTGAAGCCCTTGACCAGTCAATTGGGGCTGTTTAACCGATTGAAAAAGGACTTTGATCAGTCGAGAGGGGAGAAACCCATCAACAGTACATCATTAGAGGATAATATTTTACAAGGTGAGCAACCTACTACTGCTACTCCGATCTCTCCCTCTCCATCAGTGGTCTCTCATAATCAAGAATCCCATGAGGTATGTATTGATTCTCTTCTTCCTTCATCTAGTATTGTTGATAATCCTTTTGTGTCTAGTCTTGTTGCTCCTTTATATAGTTTTACACAAGTTCAAACTAGAATTATCAGATCGATTGATCCTTGTTCGACACTTAAAGAAGTATGAACCAAGTTTAAATACTAAAGCTAGATACTCACTTGCTAATTATATGTTGATCTAAACCATATGTAGCATTTGTGAATCAATTATTTTATGAGTCTTACTAGTAAAGTGTAGGATGCCATGAATCATGAAAAGTCGATGATAACAATGACAGTTGAGATGGATGCTCTTGAGAAAAATTGTACCTGAGAGTTAGTGTTATTGACTTATTGCCACGGGAAAGAAGATATTTATGACTCACTGGACAAGCTGGACATTTATGAGCTGTATATGTCAACTTGAGAAGCAGTGTTGGCCAGGGCCAGCCCTGAGGGATTTGAGGCCCAGTGCGAAGAAAAAAAATGGGCCCTTACACAAAAAAAAAAAAAATTTGGGGTTTGGAACCTAGCCAAGTGCAATGCTAGGAGGCTCATCCCCACGCCTGAAAATTTTTATTGATATGTTAAAACATGGTACAATGAAGGGAGAAGATCAAGATTTTAAGAGGGAAGAAGATTGAAGAATGAATAGAGTTAGATTTTCTTGGAAGTTGGAACAGAGATTGTGAATTGAAGGCTGTAGAAAAAAAAAGGGGAGAAGAAGACTGATCGGCAGGGATCAGTTGGAGAACACGATTGTGTGTGGTTTTACTTCATTAATTATATTAAATTTATTATCAATAAACAAACAAACAGAAAAAAAAATTGGAATTTTGGGCCCTGGGCCCAGTGCGGTAGCACTGGCTGCCCTCCCTCAGGGCCGGCCCTGGTGTTGGCGTGAGTACTATTAAGGTTGCATATTATTAAAAATATTTAGTATAATTAGTTTCTTATTAGAATTGATGTAATTATATATATATATATATATATATATATTTCATTCTTCAAGAATATTAATATATCACAATATTCATATTTTTCTGGATCTTTTCATCTTCACCCACCTAATTTTAAGGCTGGAGCAAGATAATGGTTTTGAGATGAAATCATAAAACTGAATACTCGGTCGAATTAGATGATGGTTTCGAAGGCAGAGATGAACCATGCTTTAGAATACGGGCAATTCTTTGAGGGTAGTAGCAGAGGGAGACCTGGGGGGCCAGACCAGTTTCGTAGTAGTGTGTGTGCGTGGGGTATCTAGGGTTTGTCACAGGGGTAGGATTGAAGCTAGCTAGCCAGGGTTTCCATGGAAGACATGTCCGTGTTGAATTTGGAGACGTAATCGATCAAATACATGTACGACGATCCAAATCGAAGCAGGCATATAACATGTGTGGGTGCCCCCCGTCGGCCATTGTCTTGGTGACGATTTGAAGGATTTTGACATGCAAGGATCCTACATGAAATACCAGATGGGTGACTGAGTGAGGGTTTTATGTTGTTCACTGCTAGCTATATATATCTGGGCTTCAATGCGATGAACTTGGTTATACCGACGTGTTCCTAGATGACATAACTGACTTGACTTGGATAGCATTGTCATCATCATCATCATCATCATCGATGTATTACGATCGAGATAGCAAGAATTATTAGATTAGATACAAATAATTGAATACTTGATTGGATAAGGAGATCAGATGGTGCTACCTGCCCAGTTTAAAAAGTTATATACTTCTATTCCTAGGAAGAGACATGAACCGTGAAATTAATTTATACAGCATTTTATAATGATGAAGCAGCTGGTGCATTAAGATTGGATGACCTAAATGATTTCATGATCGAGGTAATATATATGAGGTCTTAAGGATCATGAGTCTAGAAATTCAAGCTTCTAATGAGAAGATATGCAAGACGGTGTTTTGAATATTTCATTGTAATTAAACATGCATGAAATAAAATTTTAAAAAATAACGATACACGATTGACCGGACGTGGCTTTTACGTTTGCACTACCTAAGAATTTCGCATGTGGAGATATGGCTGTGGGTTGTTGTCTCTTGACTTTTCAGCAATTATTATGTTTATTGGATAATTTAATCTTTTTTGTTTTGTTTTGATTGAATGTAATCTTTGATTATAGGCGGTTTGTTCATTTTCGTTTATATATATATATGGAGAATTCAAACAGGCAAAAAAAACAAAAGGAAGAGGTTATTATCCAATCCATACGCTGAGGCAATGAAGCCCAAATATTTCATATCCATGTCATTGCAGGCCCAGACCAATAGTTATCACGTGCTTGTCACGTGTTCCTTTCAACAACGTTCTCCGATCAACTACAACAGGTCAAAGCGATCACTCATCGGGAGAGACACAGAGATCAACATGGTTTCCACTCCCGGCCTCGCAATTCCTTTTCCGTCCCAGATCGCAGCTACTACTCTTCACCCCCGCCACTCGTGTTTTAAGGCACGCACTTGTCATGGTTCTCTTAGATTATAAGCTCTAGTCTATTGATTAGTTCATGTTGAAAATAATGTTGCATGTGATTAGTTCATTTGATGCAATGTTTTGCATGTTTTAATTGTACCAGCCTGTGATCACCACAAGCCTTCGAGCCCTTCAGTCTCATGCCACTGGCTTTAGGTACTGTCGTCCCAGCCCTCTGAGTTTTTCTTTTAATTGATTACGATTTTGGTTGAGAATGTTGTCCTTTTTGTTTTGTATGGAAAGAACAGCCAAGCGTCTGAACTGCCTGATATAAGTTGGAACAATGTTGGCTTCAACAATCCTATGACTACCGATTATATGTTTATTATGAAGTGTTCTGAAGATGGCAACTTTTCCGATGGTGGGTTGCAGCGTTTTGGTAAAATTGAGTTGAACCCAGCTGCCTGTGTTTTGAACTATGGTCAGGTAATTGTTTGTCTTTTATTTTATCAACTTTAGTCCCGACTTTTCAATTGTTGTGCCTGCTATGAAATGATGCATCTATTGTCTTACTACAATGAGTATTTGCTCCACATGTATCTCTGAGTTCAAAAGATGAATTATAGTGAAAAGTAAAGTAGTTTCTTCTTGTATTGTTGTTCAGGGAGTAGTTGAAGAATTGAAAGCATATAAGAAGCTAGATAATTCTATAGTACTCTTTCGTCCAGAGGAAAATGGATTGAGGATGAGAATGGGAGCAGAGCGCATGTGCATGCCTGCACCAACTGTCGAGCAGTTTATGGATGCCGTGAAACTTACTGTGTTGGCAAATAGACGTTGGGTAAATTTCTGACAAGCTTAGTGATAAGAGAAGTCATGTTTGAATTGATTTGCTTACTCTAGTTATAATTCCATATGCCTCGCTCACTATAGGTTCCCCCACCAAATAAAGGCTTTCTACATATCAAACCAGTACTTATGGGGAATGGACCTGTTCTTAGTGTTAAACCAGCTCCAGAATTCACCTTTCTTATATATGCTACTTCAATGGGAAACAACTTTAAGGTAAATTTTTGTAATTTATAACTATCTGTAAATTCATAACTTCTTCAACACTAGCTGTGTATAGGGTGCATGATTTCAACTACTTTTCTGTTCGTGAAAAGAACTTAATTCAAAGGTACTTAATTCCACATAGCATATAACTTTTATCTTTCTGATGGCAACAGTGGGGACTGGAACCAACCAACATAGTGGTTGAAAATGAAATCCATCGTGCAGTTCCTGGTGGAGCTGGAAGTGTTAATGCCATAGGGAATTATGCTCCGGTAAATGCACTTTATTAACATTTGGTTTCTTACTTAGATTTTACCATGTTGGTCTGCCTATTGCTCACTATGGTTAATCTGCATTCTGACCGTCTTCTAACTTGTTACCTTAGCTGTGTTCACAGCATTACATAGAGTTTGAGTGTTTTCTTTTCCCAGATAGAGATTATCTGTGCTTGCATAGGAGTTGGGATTGATGCAGTATAGTATACTACATGAATAGCTGGTTGTTCAATATAAGTGATACATGTACTCAAGATTATGGATTTATAGCATCTACATGTACACTCATAAAGTTTATTAACTTTCATGAAGGTTTTGAAAGCACAGGTGGAAGCAAAAGCAAGTGGATTCTGTGATGTTTTGTACCTTGATTCTGTTCACAAAAGATATGTGGAACAGACTTCCACTGCTAACATCTTTCTAGTGAAGGTACATGAGGTTGAAGTACTGACTTTTTGCTTATCAAGTAGTATATGGTTGGGGAACTTGTGAGGCTATATCATTTTTGGATTATATAAGAGGTTGATTGATGTTATTCTTACAATGAACTTTTATATAGGACAGAATTATTTCCACTCCAGCACTGGAAGGGACAGTTTTGCCTGGCGTTGCACGCAAAAGTATAATTGAAATTGCTCACAGCCAAGGGTACCAGGTATGTATTCTAGAATCTTTGATGAGTGGTTGACAATTAAAAATCTTCATAATTCCAATCTACTTGTAGTATAGCGAGGTCTCTACTGCTAGATATACTTTTCTGGTATCCGTATAGTTCCTTACTTCTATGGTTAGACATCAATCTGGAACTTGTTCAGCTGGAAGCCTGGAACCACAGGTTTCATGTCCAGCTTGATAATGCATTGTATGGTTCCGGTATAACTAGCATATCACCTAGACCTGTCTTAGTTGGCTGCCTTTTTGATTGGTACTTCATTTTTGTCTTTTTGTTCTTTTAGGACGATCATTTGAAGTATGATGAAGTCTGTTCTTGTATGTTTTTGTTCCTCACAGATACCACTGATTGGAGAAATATGTTAAATTATAATGCAAGGAAAATAACAGGATTATCTGAGAAGAATACTAATATGCTAGTTTTTGGCCACTGACAGCGCCAATAGAAGTTCACATATTACTCTACATGGTACTGATGTCTGATGGCAGTAAGCTATTTTAGCATCATTCTCTGGTTTTTTGAGTGTTGCTTACATTCATCCTAAACCAGGTTGAGGAGCGCCCTGTGTCGATTGAGGAGTTGCTGGAAGCTGATGAGGTGTTCTGTACTGGAAATGCTGTCTGTTTATCACCTGTAGGCAGCATAACTTACATGGGCAAAAGGTGATCTTCTCATATTGGTTCCCTGATCTAGCGAGTTTAGTCATTGACAACATTCTCGTATTAAGTCGTAGAAGTGCGCCGAGCTAATTACTATAATGGCTTTGATAAGGTAGTGTAAAGCTAAGATTTTTCTTCCCTTTGCAGGGTCTCTTACAAACTAACTGGTCTCGGTGAAGTTTCTGAAAAACTATATCAGGCTCTTTCGAATCTACAGAAGGGTCTTGCAGAAGACAATAGGGGTTGGGCAGTAACCGTGAACTAGTAGAAAAACAGATTATCATGCAGTGGCGGAGCCAAAATTAGAGGCTCAATGGGGCACAATTTGAAATGTTCTAAATGGAATTTGTATATGTTCAAATGATGTTACTGTAATCGTTTCTTGCTATACTAATACAATGATATTATCAACATATATAAGTATTAGAGGAATCATTGTTGTCGAATTTCTTTTATATGACGATATAAATGAAATATATGTTATAATTTTCCTAACTAATTCATAATTTTTTGTGGTGGTAGAGAAACATAACCAAACCTAAAAACAAACCAAAAAATACTTCAAGAGAAAATCTTGAAAGAGATGGAGTAATTATACTTAAATAGCACGTGTAACTTTATTTAACTAAGTTGAACAAGAAAGAAATGTGTGTGTCTCAATTAGAGTTGAACAGAAAAGGTATCATAAGTGAAATATAGAAAAACAAAATATGTAAAAAATAATGATGTTGTGTGAGAGAATCGAACTCTCTGTGTAAATCCTAAATTTCACTATTAAGACACATCTTATAAATCTAAAATTTTAGTAGCTTTATTCAAAAACTAAGTGAGGGATGTGTTTCAATCTGTCTTTTAGTGGCTCCGCTACTAATATCATGGATGGTAAACCGTAAATAAAACTTCCATTTGTAAACAATGACTAGACGTTTTTGTCGTCCCAGTCTTGGTTTAATTTTGCGAAATGGAACGGACATACAAGTATGGCTACTGTTAAATCTAAACATGGCCGACACGACGTCGTTTTCTTAAACAGCATCCTCCTCCCTATGGCCAAAGGAGTCGGATTGGAAGGGGTCAACCACCAGGTGTCCACCACGTTCTTTTTCCAGTTGCCGTGCTGGTTTGGTCCTCTTGCCTTCGACCACGGTGACAGTACGTATCCGAAAGACACAAGGTCATGGGTTTTCAACTTTCCATTAATAAATTAATGAGTTTTTATCAGCATCTAACATGTATTCCGATCATAATAATATATATTTTAAAAATTATCAATATAATACATGAACTCTATTTTCTTTATCAGCGAATGGCTCGAACTTAATTTTCGTCACAACGTCGTCTATTTACTGACATGACTATGATGTGACTCAATTAAAAAAACAAAATAACATTAATAACATCAACCTTTCTCTCTTTCTCAATCTTCATCTCTCTCCTCCTTCTCCATCAACTGATGCTACACTTCCCACCTTCCTCTTCTTCCTCGAAGTCTAAAGCTTATCAAACTCATTCAAAGATCTTCTCCACTCCTCCATAATCTTCCTCTTCTTTTCCTCCTCCAGCCGCCGCAACCGCTCCCCCTCAAGCTTCCTCACCGCCACTGCTTGTACCATCATCATCACCACCTCCTCCCCTTCCAGCGAAATCCTCACACTTCGTGACTCTTCTCTCTCCAGTGACCACCCTTTATCCTCAAGCTCTATGCCGATCCTCTAACTATGAAGGCTAGGAGTGAAGGCCCTGCAGAGATAATTAAGCATGTGTTGTTTGGCTACTTCAGCCATAAGACAGGGCTTCTCGTTCACATGGTGAACTCTCATTTGAGCTGCATTCAATCCAATGGTGGTGATGTTGTTTATTGGGAAACCACAATCAATTTGTTCCTTGATGATTACATACCTGTTGAGGAAATCATGATTGCGCACTCCGAGCGTTCTGTGGTTACCCTTTTCAGGTTTGGTGAGATGGCAATGAGTAGGGCTGGGACTTCAAAACCGAAAACTGAAAAATAACCGCACCGAAACCGAACTGTAACTGAAAAAAATTGAGAAAAAAACCACACCAAACCGCATCGAAAAAACCGAAAAACCGAAGTGTTTGGTTTGGTTTTGGTTTCCGATGTTTGGAAACCGAACCGAAAAAACCGATATTATATATATATATTAAATAAAAATAGAAAATTACATATATAAATATTATTTTATATAAATATTATTTTATATAAATATTAACCGATATTATATATATTTTAAAATATAAAATAATATTTACATTATTATTTGAAGTCCCAAACTTGTTATATTTTGATGGTTCTTTCAGAAACTGTTATATAACGTAAGACTTTTCTACTATACTTGTTTTTTGTTATTTAATTTTAGGTTTTCTTACAAGTTAATCTAAATAAAAAAAAATCCAAAAAACATAGATAAAACTGAAACCGAAAAAACCGAACATAATCGGTTTTTCTTTTAAAAGTTTAAAAATCAAACCGAACCAAACCGAAAAAGATCTGTTTGATGTCCGGTATTAGCTATAAACCGCACCATTCACACCGATTCCCACCCCCAGCAATGAGCCATACCAAAACAACGATGGAAGAAGCTTGGACGATTGAGGAGGTTGCATTTAATGTTCCAGGCTTGTCAGTGGACTGCTTCATCCCTCTAGCTGACTTGAGTTCTGAGACAACAATGAGTGAAGCTTGTGAGCTTCCTCATGATGAAATAGGAAATGTCCAAATCAAAATTTGTTGATGATGATGCGTTTTCAGATGCTCAAAATTTGTTGGGCTTTCCAATTTCCATAACACATATGGTTCGATCAATTTCATAGGATAATGAATTTTGGGTTGTTGGAAAAAGTCTGTGGGCTTTAAGGCTGAGGCTAAAGAGTGAGAGTGAGTCAATAACAAACAGTGAAGAAGAAGAATGGATGAGTTGCTCTTGCTGCTCCTCTATTGATTTTGGGTTCTTTGAGATTGTCGAGAGGAAGAGGAAGAACAAGATGAAAAGAGAACATACGAGAAAGAGATTCGACAAAAAAATTATGAGAGATAAAAGATATTTTTATCCTTCATATGTTAGTAAATAGACGACGTCGTGACTGAAATTGGTCTAAGACCCTTCGTTGATAGTGGAAATAGAATTCAAGTATCACATTAATAGTTTTTAAAATATAAATATTATTATAACTTGTAACATTTTACCATATAAAACGGTTGCGTGCTCAAATTTTCTGCATGCAACGTCTTGTCCTTCTCTCCTACAGTTCCAGTTGCTCGCTTGCCATTGATATAGACAGTCATTTATTCCCTTGCAACCCGTCATTCTCTGCCTCTGCTAACACTTTTGGGATTGCAACTCTAGCTCTCTCCATTCGTTTCTCTTATCTTTTTCATCTTCTTTAAAACATTTCAATCTTCTGAGATTTCTCAACACCTGTGATACTTGCTCGGAGAAATCTCTATTTCAATTGGATTGTTTTGGTCGAGAATCGAGAGCGAGGTGTGGAACAAGAAACCATGATTCGAAGGACTGCATGTTTGAGTAAGCTGGTTCGATCTGTTCGAGTTAGCTCTTCGTCATCTATGTCAACAAAGGTGAATGTTCATTTCATTATTGGATCATGCATGCTGTTCTTGCTTCTGTAATTCCTTTCCTATTGCTGAAATGTTGGAATCAATATCCTCTGTTTTCACTGTCTTCTGTTGATGAGTTGATGATGATGCTGTTATTGAATGTTCATTGTATTACTTTCATTAACAAAGACACATTGTTTTGAGTTTCGACTATTAATCCTTTGTTCCAATTATTTTGGTTTAGCAGCTTGATCATCGTTCCTTTGTATCGGGGTCTGCTTCTAGCGGACAACAGGCATGTGAAGCATCTGTATATAGGTAAATGGTTTGCCATCATTATCTTTAAAATTGCTGAAAAAACAAATCTGATATATTATAGGATAATCTTTTCAACTCAGTTAAAGTTTGTTAAAATTGAGATTACCTGCTACCATGGTTTTTTATATATTGATGAAACTTATTGATAGAGGTGTCTGTAGTATGATCTTCTTATGGGTTACTTGGACTGCAGTGGATTTGGTAAGAATGAGTATGCTGATGTGGATTGGGATAATCTTGGATTTGGTCTAGTGCCAACTGATTACATGTACAAGATGACATGTTCCGGCAACGGGATATTCGAACAAGGTCAACTTAATCGTTATGGAAATATTGAACTAAACCCTGCTGCTGGAGTTTTGAATTATGGACAGGTTAGTCCAGTATTTCAGCTTATAAAAGTCATATATAAGCTTAGATTATATAAATCCAACTTTTCATTTAATTAAGGCTCAATTAGTATCCTGATGGACACATAAATAGACAAAGCTAGGCTTGGGATGATGCTTCCAATGTTGTTTGTTCTCTTGACTTGCCACTTACAACATATTCATAGTTGGATTTAGAATATCTCAACAGGGGTTATATGAAGGGATGAAAGCATTCAGAAAAGAAAATGGAAATCTCCTTCTCTTTCGTCCAGACCAGAATGCAATGCGAATGAAGATTGGTTCAGAAAGAATGTGCATGCCTTCACCATCGCTTGATCAATTTATTGATGCTGTGAAGCAAACTGCTCAAGCTAACAAGTGCTGGGTAATCCTCATTTTCATATGACAGAAACAACTTTGATTTATTTTTCAGTGCATTATGTTGCTATGGTAGCGGACTTGTGTACAGTTAATTTACAAATTTGTAAAGGTGTTCTTTGATTTGAAGAATAGGTTCCTCCTCCAGGAAAAGGGTCTTTGTATATTAGGCCTCTACTTATAGGAAGTGGTCCTATATTAGGTTTAGCCCCGTCGCCTGAATACACATTCCTTGTATACGCTTCACCAGTCCGCAACTATTTCAAGGTTAGGAAAACATTTCTCAGTTTAAGTTGACTACAGCATCAATCAATGACAGGAGAATAACATTATATGCTTCCCATTCTTGTAACAGGAGGGTTCTGCACCTTTGAGCATATACGTCGAGGGGGAATATGATCGTGCCTCTCGTGGTGGGGCTGGAGGTGTCAAAAGCATCACCAATTATGCGCCAGTAAGAAAAAGTTTTTATCTTAAATGATTGAAGTCTAACTTCCTATTGTAACAATAACTTGTCATTCCTATGTAGGTTTTGAAGGCACTGCTCAGAGCAAAGAGCCAAGGATATTCTGATGTGTTATATCTGGACTCGGTAAATAGAAAGAATTTGGAGGAGGTCTCTTCTTGCAACATTTTCATTGTCAAGGTAACTAATAAGACTGGTGTATCGAAGAGATATATCGCAATTTTGTACTCAAAATTGACTTGGCACATACTTTGTGCATTTTTTTCAATTCATAGGGAAACATTATTTCAACTCCTGCAACAGCCGGGACTATACTATCAGGGGTAACTCGAAGAAGCATCATTGAAATAGCTCGTGATCTTGGTTACCAGGTGATTTTCTTTGCCTGTAAGTTCCATCATTCCTAAATCTTAATTGAAGACTAGCAGCTTAACCATTGCTTGACTCAGGTTGAGGAGCGTTCAATTCCAGTGGATGAATTGGGTGAAGCTGATGAAGTCTTCTGCACAGGAACCGCAGTTGGTGTTGCGCCTGTGGGAAATGTTACTTATAAAGATAGGAAGTACGTTCTATGATCCTCCATACCTCCATTGTAAGAATTAATGAAAGAAAATCAAGCTGAAAAACGATTGATGACTTCACTCTTTTGCATGGCAAAGCTCATTGACATATTTTACTTGCATTTTAGCTCATCATGTAATTGACTCATAGTCACATGTAATGCAGGATGGAATTCAAAACAGGTGCTCAAACTGTTTGTCCACAGCTCTACTCAACTCTCATAGGAATTCAAACGGGTCGTATTGAGGATAAGAAAGGCTGGATTATCGAAATTGATTGATCTTTATTTCTAAGTGGATGATGTACATTTTTGTCATCCTCAGTTTACCACTATGTTTATAACCTCTGTTGACCAATCTTAAGCTTTACCGATTTGTCATTCCACTGTAAAATCTAATTTGGATTAATAAGTCATTTAAGAAAAATCTCTTATGAATCAGAATTGGAATCAAGTGTCAACGAAAGCCAAATACGCATTCATCACTCGTTTACTTAATGACACAACGGAATAGATGTCACCAAATGACTTGGTACTCAGTCACCTTTCAAATTTTTCTTTTTCCTTTTTTTCTTCTGTCACACTCACTGAGGCCTTTGCATCTTCCAAAAACTAAATTAAAATAAAATAAGGGAATAAAAAAAAGTGAAAAAACAAAAAAGGAGGAAGAAGAAAATGAACCGGGCCGCATGGGCCTTTGGCAACAATGAAATTAGTTGGGCGTAATACGTCATTTTGATTCAATATCCCTTTCAAGTTTGGAAATATACACCGACGTTGGTCGCGATTTATTGAACAACCTTGTTCTTCTAGTTTTTCAAAGCATACAAAATAAACAGAAATTCTCAAATCTCAAATTTAAGGGAGTAGTCATTCTTAACCATCTATATACATGGATGAACCACTTAACTAGCCAAGTAGCTATGAACATTTTTAGACAACACCCCAAACGAGAGGCAACGCAGACAAATTAAGCACACCTTGGAATACCTAGCTTG
Organism: Comarum palustre; assembly: GCA_951800085.1. Classification (NCBI taxonomy): domain Eukaryota; kingdom Viridiplantae; phylum Streptophyta; class Magnoliopsida; order Rosales; family Rosaceae; genus Comarum; species Comarum palustre. The sequence goes on from OX637579.1 coordinate 23,277,284, forward strand.
CTTAATATTTGTGGCTGCGAGATTTATGCACGACTGTCAAGCACTAACAAAACAGAGTCAGAGATATAGAGGAAGATTGAAGATTGACGAGCAACAAAGCAAAGGTCAAGCAAGTGACGACATAGATTTGACACTACCAACTTTAATTGATACATATCGACATTGCATCTTAATAACTGATGCAGCGGAAAATAAAGGGATAGCAGATTGGAATCCATCAATCTATTTTTGATCTCGGATCCACGAGAGGTTCTGGAATCCACCAGGAATTAAGATAAACTCAAAGATTTTTTTTATAAATCAAGGTTATCAAATACAACTGATAGAGGCTCCTTATATAGGAGCAAATAAACCATAGGGCAACTAACAATGAAACCTAAAAGCCCATGGATTAAAATAAAATAAATTCCAAAAAAATTAATTAAAATAAAACAAAATAATAAAAATAAAACTTAAAAAATAATTAAAACAGTCTTCTGAAAGCCTAACGAATTTAAATATCAGTAAATAATTTGTCACGATCAAACGGTTCTCCAATCTTTATTTTCCGTCGGAAAGCGACCCCCCTTCGTTCTACATCAATAACGATGCTGGGATTTGTGAAGAGCAGAACCTTACGATATTTATGATCAGTTGGGATTTTAACACCAAGTATAAAGTATTGAATTTGATTTTACTATATGAAAAAAAATTGTGAAAAATTGCATAGATTTGTAGTACTTGTGAATACTTTATATGATTCCTACTTTTGCTCATTGACATAAGTATATAGTTTCGTATCAAGGCTTGAAGACAGCCGTATCGGTCTTTTATGTCAAACAGCGATAAGCGTATATTGTGGATCATCCTTGTACCGATGTTGTCCAAACTTAACCACCTTTAAGGTGTTGGGTTTTAATCACAAAAGGTCTCGATACAAATGGATATGATTCATCCACTTATAAGTTTTTATATTTTATTTATCATGTTTCTGATGTGAGATATCTCTTTCCAACACGCCCCCTCAAGTGCAACCTGACAAGGTCTGCACGTGAAGCTATGTCACCCTTTCCACTCGAACACCAACCCTCACGTGCAATCAGACTCAAGGATTTAGCACGTGTACAAATGTACGTCCAAACCAATCTGACCGCCAACCAGACCCACATCTAGCACTTGGTGACAATCCACTCGAACACGAACCCTCACGTGTAACCAGACTCAAGGATTTAGCATGTGTATGTCTAAACCAATCGAACCAACCAACCATTGAGACACAACTGGAGAGGGATCCGTTCTGATACCATGTCATACAACGACAAGCGTGACCCGTGGATCATTCTTGTACCGATATTCATCCATTTATAAGTTATATTTTATTTATCCTATTTCTGATGTGTGATTTCTCATTTCCAACATTTTATTCAAAAAAAGATATTGCTTCGTGTGTGTATATATATATATATATATATATAGTTTTCCAATACTGTAGGTCAGTTAATGATTTATATATGTTTTATCACTACCAGAAAAAAGACTTTAGACGACGAAATTACCAAAAACAGGCTGACAAATTTTTTTTGTAGGCTAAGTTAAATTTTCATCGGCTAAACTAGTTTATTCGTCGGCTATAGTCTGTGAACTTTAGCCGACGAAATTTGAAAAGTTAGCTAACGAGATTTGGGTATTTCGTCGGCTAAAGTACCTTTTAGTTACAAAATTGCACTACGGATATTTCAGTGTCCGATTGACTATTGTGTTAACAATCTGGAACCGGAACAGGCGTACGAGTCAAACTCATAGCGAATGTCATGACATATGGGTTTTTTTGGCCATCCGAATTCGTTTAAGGCTTCAAAATGAAGTTTTTCTAAACACTTAACACACGAAAACACTCATATCTACATCTATATGAGGTATTTTTGTCGAACCTTCAACACAAAAAACTCTCATCATGATGAGACGCAACTGTCCATCTAATTTTTTTTAGACATTTACCCCTCGATGATAGGGCTCCCCATATGGATAAATAATGGTAAATAGTAGGCATGTTGTGATTCCGATCATCAAAATTTACAAAAAAAATACGACCATCAGATATCATCAATATGTTGAAATATGTCAATGGTGAAAAATTCAACTTTATCCGATCAATTTAAGGGCTTCATCCGGACGGTTAATCCCGTAAGTCAAACCCCTAAATTGTATTGACCGTAACTATAGGCACCGAAACTTTACCGGAATTACATGATTTTTCAACCGTAGACGTATTTCACCATTCCTGTCATATCTTATTTCACGACTTTTTTGCGTTTGAAGTTTCTACGTAGAGTTTGTTTTTGAAACAGAATATTTAAAGCTTGATAAACAAGTTATACAACATTAGTAGACATGTTGTGATTCCGATGATCAAAGTTGAGAAACAAAAATCCGACCGTCTGATATGATTATTATGTCAAAATATGTCTATAGTAAAAAATTTAACTTGATCCGACAATGTTAAGGGCTCGATCCTTACGATCAATCTCGTAAGTCAAACCTCTTAAAACACGAAAGCGGTCATTTGATCGTCTAAATTAAGTATTTTGCCCGGACCTTCAACTGAAAATAGTTTCAAATTGATGAGACGCAACCAGTGATATAAAAATTTTATGAAAAATAACCACCAGAGTTAGGGCTACCTCTAGGAGTAAGAATGGAAACTTACGTTAACCGCAACTATCGGCACCGAGACTTTACCGGAATTATGTGATTTTTAACCGTAGGCGTATTTCACCATTCCGGTCATATCTTATTTCATGACTTTTTTCGTTTGAAGCTTCTACATATAGGGTTTAGGGTTTTAGCCGACGAAATTAGGGTAATTCGTCGGCTAAAGTTAAATAAATAAATAAAATAAATAACTATAGCTGACAAAATTAGGGTAATTCTTCGGCTAAGATTAAATAAATAAATAAATAACTATAGCTGACGAAATTAGGGTAATTCGTCGGCTAAAGTTAAATAAATAACTATAGCCGAAGAAATTTATTAAAATTCGTCGACTAAAGTTAAATTAAAATTTAAAATTTTTGGCCAGGATTTTGAACTTTTTCCGACTAAAATTTTGAACTTTAGCCGACGAAATACTCTAATTTCGTCGGCTAAAGTTCAAAAAATTTTATATCTTTTATTTTTCTCCTTCTCCTCCTCCTCCTCCTCTTCATCTTCCTTCCTTCTCCTCCTCCTCCTCCTCTTCATCTTCCTTCCTTCTCCTCCTCCTCCTACTGCTCCTCCTCTTCCTCCTCCGACGGCAACAACTCCTCTTCTTCTCCTCCTCTTAGCATCCTCCTCTTCTCCTCCACCATTGGTTTAAAACGAAAAAGAAGAAAAAAAAATTAATCAAAAATACAAGATATAAAAAGAGAAAATAAAAATAAAAAAATAATTATAGCAGACGAATTTTAATAAAATTTGTCGGCTAAAGTTAAAAAATAAAAAATAAATAAAATAACTATAGCCGACGAATTTTATTAAAATTCGTTGGCTAAAATTAAATAAATAAATAATAAAATAAATAACTATAGCCGACGAATTTTAATAAAATTCGTTGGCTAAAGTTAAATAAATAAATAATAAAAATAATAGTTATAGCCGACGAAATTTAATAATATTAAATTTCGTTGGCTAAGGTCCAAAAATTCGTCGGCTAAAGTCTAGACTTTAAGCAACGAAATTTATTTTCGTCGGCTAAATAAATGACTTTAGCCGACGATGAACAGTAATTTCGTCGGCTAAAGTCTCGGTCGACGGCTTTTTCTCGACGACTTCTTAGCAACGAAATTTTATATTTAGCTGACGAAAATTTTTCGTTTGCTAAAGTACTGATCCTGCTAGTGTATATGCATGTCTGGTACTATGATGTTGATCCTAGAAGCCACCCATCATCGTCGTCCACCATTAAGTTGTTTTCTCTCTTTGGTTTTCTTCTCTTGTTGGTGACCTACCGAAAAGGGCCAACATACTGATCTCGACTTTGTTTTCCAGTCTTAGCTAACAGCTAGCGCTCTTGTCATTTTAGCAATGTAGATCAAGATAACTACATTATAAACAAATTGAAGTTAAGTTAACGTACTGTTATGTTTCATGAGCAAGTTCATTTTGGTGGTTTTGAGGCTTGGTGAGTTAGGGTGAAAGTATCACTACTCCTGAAAAGGCACAAATATAACTGTAGAGGGTGGCATAGAATTCCTAAATCGATCCTAACCATATGACCAGGTAAGCTACATCTAAATTTCACATGATTCTCCACACTCGTAATTCATCAATATGGTAATAATTAAGGTATGATTAGTGTATATGATATAATAATATATATTAAAAGACCAACCAGACATATATATATGTCTATATATATATATGAGTGTCCTATCTGATCAGACAATTCAGGAGTTTGATGTATGTGATATATATTAAAATTATACATATATATATATATATGATGCCTTTTCTCGTATAATTTGTTCAAATTATTGAAGTATATATGCCATGTACAGAGCTAAAGAATGCCAACAGAGCTAAAGATGCATGGATGGTGAGGATGAGCTTGTTGGACTTGTAGTTCCAAGAGAAAAAGAAAATGAATCAGGTGGTAGCAGCCCTGAATATATGATGGTATAAAGTGATATTCTAGAGAAAGAAAGACAAGAAGAAAATCCGTAGCTTCTCCCATTCAGCCATTCTGGCACACTCCTTTTCTTCCTTTTTTTATTCCAACTTTCTCTCTTCTTCCTGCCGCACCCTTTTTAAATTCCCTTTGGCTTCATTCCGGGAACCATGTTTATCTCCTTAATTTAGTTGATCACCATTTTATAATCTCTCTCTCTCTACCCCCTCTCTCTCTCATCAGTTCATAAGTACTTGTTGATATTGTGGATTAGCTAGCTGCCTGGATCTCAAGCTTGATCTCTTCGAAGGAATCAAGGATGGGGAGAGCTCCTTGTTGTGACAAAGCAAACGTAAAGAGAGGGCCGTGGTCACCTGAAGAAGATTCCAAGCTCAAGTCGTATATTGAACTTCACGGCACCGGTGGTAACTGGATCGCTTTGCCTCAAAAGATCGGTATGCCTAGCTATCTGCTTTTCAATCATATATGCATGGTCTCATTGGTCTGTTTAAAGGGAATTAGAGGTTATCTGACCTAGCTGTAACATGAAATTAAGTAATTAAGTTGATTTGTTTTATGAATTAGGGCTTAAGAGATGTGGGAAGAGCTGCAGACTCAGATGGTTGAACTATCTGCGCCCAAACATCAAGCATGGAGGATTTTCTGAAGAAGAAGAAAACTTAATTTGCAGTCTCTATATAAGTATTGGAAGCAGGTACATAATTGCATAAATTTCTATTTGCTATCCCTAATTCATCATTCAAATATACCACAGCAAATAGTCATGAATTTAATAAACTGGGTATATATACCTATATATACAGGTGGTCTATAATTGCAGCACAACTGCCTGGAAGAACTGATAATGATATAAAGAACTACTGGAATACAAGGCTGAAGAAAAAGTTTATGGGAAAGCACCGCAAGGAACACCAGGCACGTAGATCGGCTGCAGGTCTAAAACAGCAAGAAATTATCAAAAGAGGTATCATCATCAGTAATGGGAATAACAATAACTCCATTGTCAATCCTGTGGCAGCTGATAGCCAAAACCCTTACTGGCCAGAGCTACCGGAGATCCAAGGACCATCGATACCAAATTACTCATCACCAAACCAAGAAGCAGCAGTACCTTCTTTCAACGACCATGCGTCTATGCGAAAACTTCTTATCAATCTCGGGGGAAGATTTCATTCAGATGATCATCAAGACAATGTCGTTCAACCTAAGATTCAAGATGTGTATTCCTTGAATGTCAATATTCAACTCCCAGTTGATGATCAATTTCCTAGCTCAACGCAACAGAATTATCATGAGAAGTCTGCAGCCTCATCTGCTATGAACAATATCAGCAGCCCTGGCCAATTTGCACTAATGAACCATTACAACAATCACACGGGTAATGCTGGAGATGGTGGTGCTATGAACATGCTTCAAGGAGGGCAAGGTAGTCACTGTTTTCTCTCGAATGAGCTCAAGGACATGGTGTACAACATTGATCCAGAAAAGTTAGATGGGTTGGAGTTCTTATACGGTGATGACATAATGATCATGATGAATGATAGAGCAAATAGCAGTACTACTAGTACAAATAATAGCTATGGTACTGATCATCAAAGTACCATTGGGTGGAGTGGTCATGAACAGATGCAGCCGGTTTATCCTCCTCCTCTAGCTGCCTGCTCCGGTTTAGACTATCATGAAGGCATGCAGAGATCGATAATGCCTCAAGAGCAATGCGCTAATTTCTGCGGCTTGAGTAGTTACCATGGGGCTGGGGTACAATAATAAGGTCATGATGACCGGTGTACATTAATCAATGTAATATTAGATTTAATTTGGTAGCAATAGTGAATCGTCCCAAGTAAACCCTAAATATTCATCTGGTTTTTAGGTCTGTTTTTGATGTGCCATGACTGTTCTACTTATCTATATACAATGGTAGTATTTTAAGTGAGCTATTTGATCGATCTGATTAATTTTCTGAAATGCGATTAGATTTCCAGACCTAATTCCTCTGTTAATGTTGAAGTAGGGAATTGCAGCTTGAAGTCCTATATAGGATACTACTAGTTGACAGTGGGGATCGGCTAGCATTTCTTGAAAGAAGTAATGAACAAGAAGGAAACTAACGGGACTGCTCAGGCGCTTGAAAGAAGTAATGAGGGTCGTGCGGGACAGAACGGAACGAAACGGTGACAGCCGTTCGATCTTTAATGAATTGATCAAACGAACAGAATTAAACGAACTTAAACGGACAAGATCAATTCATTAAAGATTGGACGGCTGTCGTCGTTTCGTCCCGTTCCGTCCCGCACGACGCTCCTGCATCGCTAAGCAATCCTGAGGAAACTAAAGGGTATGCGTTTTTCTTGTAATTAAGCATATGTGCATTTCTATAGTTATGCAGTTATTTTGGTGATCACTATGAGACCTTACATATAAACTTATAAGGGTTTGAATTGCTCTCTTTATTGCCAATTGATTTTGGAGTTGAACCCAAGACTACTTTATTTTGGTATCAGAGCGGGTGAAGCCAAAATGCCACAAAAACTCCACGATCACCCAAGTTGTTGTCCACTTGTTAGGCCTAAAGATTCGCCACACGTGCAGGGATGTGTTGAGATATATATCCCATATCCAGAATATAAGACCTTACCTATAGACTTATAACGGTTTAAACTATTTTTTTATTATTAATTTATTTTAAAGTTGAATCATTAAAATACTTTATCGATCACAATTCACAATGTTCATTCGAAACGCCGTTAGAATTATATCATTGGCCCCTAGCTAATTAACTTCTTGGAATTAGCATGTTCTCTGATAATATGCATTCAAATTGACATATATATATATATATATATATATATATATATATATATATATATATATATTCAGAACATGCAGTTCTGCACGCTAATCGTTGTAGCTTCCAGGACTATATATATACTAAACTATGGCTCGCATAATAAGGTCACCTCAGGCCAGTATGATTAGAGATTGCGAGCTCGAGACAGGATAAACATTTCGAGACAGGATACCTTCATGCCGTAAGATTAGCATGAATTAGTAAATGTTAACGATATGATCTATCAATTTTGTAAAATGAGTCGTTAAAATAGTAATATTAGTCATTAAAGTTGTAACATGAGTCCTTAAAATTGTAAAAAAAATAGTTAAAGCATTAGTCATTATTTGTCTTTAAAGTGGTAATTGAGTCCTCCAAGCTGTAATATGAGTCCTCAAAGTTGTAATTATCACTTTAAATACCCAATTACCACTTTAAACACACATTTTATCACTTTAACAGCACATGATGACTAATGTTGTAATTAAAAAATTTACAACTGTAATGACTCATATTACAACTTTAAGAACTAATATTACTATTTTGACAACTCACTTTACATAGTTGATGAATCATATCATTGACATGCATTAGCACATACTAGAATTTCCCAACTTGATGTTACCGTATTCAAAAATAATGTCGGGTATGATCATATGCATCAGTGCATCAACCTTAACCTAGCTAGCTTCTCCAACTTGTTTATATTCAAAGGAATTCTAGTAAACACAACATGTTTAGAATTCTTGAGTAAAATGCACTATTTTAGCTAGAAACTAAGTTTTTGTTCTGACATTCTGATAATGGAATTTATGCCAAGGATTCAAACATTGAAGAATAGCACAGTACTCCTGGAAAGGTTATGAAAATGGAAGTAGTAATCGAAAGTTCGAAACCTTGTCATATACTATCTGTATGTATATATAGAAAAAGAAAACCAAACTCAGAATCAAACTAAATGAAAATAAAAATAAATTAAAACAAAAATGATCTATGATGCATATGCATGTACCGTAGAATTTTCGGTACTGATGAGGGGCCGATTCATGAATATATGGCTGGCAGAGTGAAGATGAATATTGCAAGACCTTTCTAGTTTACATTTAATACGGACATGAATTGGGAATAAGACAATGATATCTATAATATGGTAGAGAAAGTTTTCTCTGATGAAGTACAGTACGTGATGATCCATGAACGCAAATGAGCTCCATCGAAAAAGATTGTTACCTGACAAAACTCCGATCATCAATTCAGTCACTTGCTGAATGAGAATTGCATACATGTGCTTTGGCCGTGGATGTCAACTCTTCAATTAATCAAGCGGCTTCAATCGTAATCATACAACAGTAAATTCTTATTTTTTGGGTGAATGTATACGGCAGGCAGTTTCTCAACCATTACCACATAGCAAGTTAATTTATCTATGTAGATTATTGTTTAACTACTACCTTAGTTTATGATTACTTCCTCTCAAATCTCAATAACCAAGTTCCTAAACCTAATTAGCATCACTATCAAATCAAAAGTATGCATGCACTATCAGAATAACTACTTTAGCTAACGAAATTACTGTTCATCGTCGGCTAAAGTCATTTATTTAGCCGACGATGAAATTTTTCATCACTTAAATTCTGGACTTTAGACGACGATTTTTTGAATCTTGCCCGACGAAATTTTATTAAATTTCGTCGGCTATAGTTATTTATTTATTTAACTTTAGCCGATGAATTTTAATAAAATTTGCCTGCTATAGTTATTTATTTTATTTTTTTATTTAACTTTAGCCGATTAATTTTAATAAAATTCCTCAGCTATAGTTATTTATTTATTTAACTTTAGCCGACGAATTTTATTAAATTTCGTCGGCTATAGTTATTTATTTTATTTATTTAAATTTAGCCGAAGAATTTTAATAAATTTCGTCGGCTATAGTTATTTATTATTTTTTTATTTCTTGTATTTTTGATTTATTTATTTTTCTTCTTTTTTGTTTTTCTGTCGGTGATGCTGTCTGGAGGAGGAGGAGAAGGATGAGTTGAAGTGGAAGAGAAAGAGGAGGAGGCTAGGCCGGAGAAGGAGAAGGAGGAGAAGGAGGAGGAGGAGAAATGAGAGGGGGAGGAGGAGGAGAAGGAAGAGAGATGAAGAGGAGGAGGAGGAGGAGAAGAATGAAAGATATAAAAAAAAATTCAAAATTTTCGGCAGAGATTTTAAAAATTTTGAGCTTTAACCAACGAAATATCTTAATTTCGTCGGCTAAAATTCAAAATTTTAGTCGGAGATTTTGAAAATTTGAGGGCACTTTAGCTGGCGAAATTATATATTTCGTCGGCTAAAGTGTCTTTATATTTAAACATATATTTTATTTATTTAATTAACTTTAGCCAACGAATTTTAATATATTTCGTCGGCTAAAGTGTCTTATATTTTAAACTTATATTTTATTTATTTATTTAACTATAGCTGACGAATTTTATTAAATTTCGCGGCTATAGTTATTTATTTTATTTATTTATTTAACTTTAGCCGAATTTTTAGTTGACTTACGGGATTGACCGTCCTGATGAAGCCCGTAACGTTGTCGGATCTAGATGATTTTTCCCATACACATATTTCAACATTATAATGATATCTGACGGTCGGATTTTTTTTGTGAATTTTGATGATCGGAATCACAACATGCCTACTAATGTTGTATAACTTGTTTACTATGTGTTAAGTAAATGTTCCGTTTCAAAAACAAACTATATGTAGAAGCTTCAAATGAAAAAGAGTCGTAAAATAAGATATGACCAGAATGGTGAAACATGTCTACGGTTAAAAATCACGTAATTCTGGTAAAGTCTCGCTGCCGATAGTTATGGTCAATGCAATTTTTTATTTTTTCTCCCTAGAGGTAGCCTATCTCCGGTGGTTATTTTTTATAAAATTTGTATACCACTGGTTGCGTCTCATCGATCTGAAATTATTTTCAGTTGAAGCTCCGAGCAAAATACGTAATTTAGATAGTTAAATAACCGTTTTCGTGCGTTAAGGGGTTTGACTTACGAGAATGACCGTGCGGATTGAGTCCTTAACGTTGTCGAATCTAGATGAATTTTTTTCCATACACATATTTCAACATAATGATGATATCTGACGGTTGGATTTTGGTTTCTCAAGTTTGATCATCACAATCACAACATGCCTACTAATGTTGTATAACTTGTTTATTAAGTGTTAAGTAAATGTTCAGTTTCAAAAACAAACTATACGTAGAAGCTTCAAACGAAAAAAAAACCCGTGAAATATAATATGACCGAAATGGTGAAATACGTCTACGGTTGAAAAATCACGTAATTCTAGTAAAGTCTCGGTGCTGATAGTTACGGCTAATGCAATTTAAGGGTTTGACTTACGAGATTGACCGTCCAGATCAAGTTGAATTTTTTACCATAGACATATTTTGACATAATGATGATATCAGATGGTCTAATTTTTGGTTGTGAAGTTTGATCATCAGAATCACAACATGCATATTATTTACAATTATTTATCTTTATGAGGAGCCTTATTATCGAGGGGTAAATGTCTCAAAATTATTAGATGGTCCGTTACGTCTCATCATGGTGAGAGTTTGTTGTGTTGAAGGTTTGACCAAAATATAGATGCAGATATAGGCGTTTTCGTGTGTTAAGTTGTTAGAAAAACTACATTTTGAAGCCGTAATCGAACTCGGATGGTCAAAAAAGCCCATATATCATGAAAAAGAAATGAGTTTGACTCGTAGGGCCGTTCCGCTTACAGATTGGTATCACAATAGTCAATCGGATATCAAAATATCCGTAGTGCAATTTTGTAAGTAAAAGATACTTTAGCCAACGAAATACCATAATTTCGTAGGCTAAACTTTTAAAATGTCGTTGGTTAAAGTTTACAGACTATAGCCGAAGAAAAAATTAATTTAGCCGACGAAATTTACCAACGAAAATATAACTTAGCCGACGAAATAATTTGTCATCGGCTAAACTTTAGCAGACAAAAAAAATTACCTCGATCTGTTTTTTTATTTCGTCGGTTAAACATATTCTTCGTGAACTTGTCTAATGCATATTTTCAAGTATATATACAAGATCTTAGGTGGAACTTAATTCATTTTTGAATTGACTTCTACAGGGACAATGGTCGACCACAGTTCATATGTAAATTTTAGTATATGTTTGATGTTGACATTGGAGCATACTTTGAAGTGTGTGTATATATATATGTTTGGTATGCTATGTCAACTATTCGTTCGAGTGGGTTGACATATATATATATATTTTGAAATTGGTTGGTGTTCAAGAATTCAAATGTGGGTTTAGGGAGGACTATTATTATTATTTCTTATGTAGATGTTATTAGGGAAGTCGATTCTAATCTCCTTTGTGTCCCTGAAAAAAACGTAAGGTGAAAAGGAAAAAACATTATTCACAACATTGGAAAGAACATTATTTGTGCTAGCTAGAAAGAAATCCAGCTCACTTGTAATATTCTAATGCATATGAAAATCCTAGCTGAAAATCCTAATCAGGTCATTTCTTTTTCTTAGAATAATGTACACCAAAAGAGCAAGGAATGCGTGAATATATGTAAAGTATTGATGAATCAATGTTGGTGATTCAAAGATACATGCGTACGTATGTATAAGTCTCTTTGTATCAGGTACTTGATACAATGGTTGGAACTGATCGATTTAACTGAATCCTAAGCTCATCACTAAGATATGTTATTTTTTTGGAACAAAAATCATTGAGATATGTTTTTGAATTAAATTCAGTTTACCCATTGAAGTTTATGGGCAACTTCATGTTAGTCTTTAAACTTTTAATTTCATTAAAATGCCCCTTAATCTTTCCAAATTTAATTAGTCATACCCAATTTAACAAACTCTGTCCAAATTAGATGTTAAGTCTATTAATATGGCCCATTAAAAGGGCTAGAAGAGTCATTTTATTTCTAAGAAAAAAACACACACGACAATGCTATTTCTTCTTCGATTCTCCCCCATAAAATCTTTCTGAATTGCTCTTAATGACATCTGAGCAATGTTCATCATCCTTCCATTAATTTAAATGTTATAATATTAATTCATCTCTTAAACATTACCTCTCACCGGCCCCCACACTATCACATCTATTAGATAAGAAAATCACACATGCAAGTTTGACGGTATCTGTTAAATTAGACATGACTGATTGAATTTGAAAAGCTTAAGGGGTATTCTGATGAAATTGAAAGTTTAAGGACTAACATGAAATTGCCCATAAACTTAATGGGGTTAAACAGAATTTAATTCTATGTTTTTTTGAATGATTACGTTATGGTACGTATCATTGATAGAAACTGAATGTCGGCTTACAACATGAGCATGACCCACTCTTACGGACACCATTAGAAGAGTCATGCAAAACTATCTAACAACCGAAGCTACCTAGGTAATTCGGTAATTTTTATGCTGCAAATCATAGCGTGATCGTCTCATAAATAGTAACCAGGAGAACAAAATAATAATAACAGGAGCAAACTAACAAAGTCCCAAAAACACTCTTTATTCCATCACTGAGATATGTAAAACCTGTAGTAAGAGGATAAAATATAGTTATAGCCTCCCAAATATAGAATATTTCGAATACAATTTAATAAAACGAGCATACGGTGGACATACAGAAACTCCAGCAAACAAAATAAGGAGACATTACCAGAACTTCTGAGGCTTATGAATTGAAAACTAAGCTATCTAGCATATCCATCTAATTATTCCTGTAAAGTTAGAAGGAATATCCCAAGCGAAGAAGAAGCAGAACAGAAAAGTCCTCGAAGAAAAACCAAGATGACTTGTAGTGCCATATAAACAACTGCATCATATTTCTATATGTAATTTCCGTCAACTTGATGATGATTTTAGAATATAAACTTACCAGACATATCCGTGATTGAGGCTCAAGACAAGAACCAAATGACGACTTCTGTCTCAACTTTTTCCCATTCTATAATCTAGTAATCCACCCTCCGTATGTATTCAAATCCTCAGAAACATATATGGAAGATTCACAGAAATCTGCAGCAAGATATTTAAATATCCCGTGTGGATTTGAATATAACAATGATAATGACACTCACTAACATGAAAAATTCTTTGCTAGTTTGTCGTGCTGTTGATGAACATGAAAAAGTTTTATATGCTACTAGAATATAAAATGAGTGTTCAGAGGATAACAGTAAAAAGACTGCACGGTACTGTAGAAGATTAGGAGGGGGGATCGATGATTCACGTTATACCTTTTACGAGGTCGACGAGTTCAGATTATTAGTAACAATGAGCCTGTTTTTGAATTGAACATTAGTAACATGAGCTAGAATGGTAGAGATTTGAACATCGTGAAATAAACCGAAAGGCTTTTGAAATGAGATGAACAATCTATTTCATTGATGTATATTGATTTACAACTGAAACAATTTTTACAGGAAACTAAAGAACAAAGTAAAAATCAGAAGCTCTAACTAAAACCAGAAGACAAACTAACTATTAACAATAACTAAGAGTTATCCCCTAAAAATAGGATCTATGCTTAACAATACTACTGCACATGGATTATCAACAAATCAAACAAAAATTAGGGGGAGCGGGTGAGGGCAGCTGTGATTGAGGGCTGTGACAGCGATAGTAGAGAGAGCAGGAGACGTGTTCCACAAGTTATAAGTTTCAACACTCCCCCTGAAGTTGGATCAAGAGAGCTTCTTGATCCAAGCTTGGACAACAAACGTTCAAACTGTGCAGAACCAAGAATCTTATTGAACACATTAGCAAGTTGATCACTAGACCTTGTGTACACTGTCTCAATCAGTTTAGACTGAACTTGATTGCGAATGAAATGACAATCAACCTCGATGTGCTTTGTTCTTTTGTGAAACACTGGATTTGCAGCAATTTGCATGACACCCTAATTGTCACAATGAAGAGGAATGGAAGAGGGGTGCTGAATGCCGAAGTCCAATAACAATGCCTTTAACCAGATGAGTTCACATGTAATGAATGTCATTGCACGATACTCAGCTTCTGTACTACTCCTAGTCACCACTGATTGCTTCTTACCAAGTAACAAGATTACCACCAATGAATGTGTAATAGCCTGTTGTAGATTTTCAATCCACATCATTCCCTGCCCAATTTGAGTCTGAATACCCTTCAATCTTGAAATGATCATTTATGTGCATGACAATACCTCTACTGATGGTACCTTTTAGATAGAGTAGAATCCTCTTGACAATAGTGAGATGATACATAGTAGGAGAATGAATGAATTGGCTTACTATGCTTATTTCATATGTGAGACTAGGTCTTGTGATGGTAAGATAAGTTTGTCTACAAGGCATTGATAACTACATATATCAGAAAGAGGTGTTCTAAGAGAATTCAATTTCAACTTGTTGGTCAATAGAGTGCGAGAGGGTTTACAATCAGTCATTCCTGCTTCATATAGGAGATTGACAACATACTTGCGTTGATTTAGGAATAAGTCATGAGATGAAATACCCATTTCTATGTCTAAGAAATACTTAAAGGGACCCAAATCTTTGATAGCAAATGTCTCATGTAGTGTAGCTTTGAGAGACTGAATCTCATCACTGTTATCTCCAGATATGATGAGATCATCTACATATACCAAAACAACCAATTTTCCTACTTTACTGCTTCAAGCAAATAAGAAAGAGTCTGAGTGACTTCTCTTAAAGCCTGAGGCAAGAAGGACAGAACTCGACTTGGAGTACCATGCACTAGGAGATTGTTTTAGTCCATATAACACTTTGTGAAGCTTACATACCATCCTAGCTTCATTTTCTCGAGGGTGTCCTGGAGGAATTTTCATGTACAGATCCAGATTCTCCTCTAAATCACCATGTAAAAATACATTTTTTCACTTCCATTTGGTAAAGAGACCAACCAAAATTCATAGCAACTGATAATAAAACTCTAACAGTGTTCATCTTTGCTACGACAACAAAGTTTTCTTTATAATCAACTCCGAATGTTTGTGTGAAACCACGAGCTACTAACCTGGCTTTATGTCTCTCAAGAGTGCCATTAGAGTGATATTTGAGTTTGTAAATTCATCGAGCTCCAATAAGCTTCTGCCCTTTTAGAGGTGGAACAATACTTCAAGTATGATTCTCATCTAGAGCTTTTAACTCATCTTGCATTGCTCTTTGTCATTGTGCTGACTGACTTGCCTCAACAAAATTCCTTGGTTCAGCTTCAGTAAGGAGCTTGTTGAGGAAGGTGATGTGCACTGGTTGAACATCATCAAGTCCAAGCTGCAGAGGGTAACGAGTTGAGTAGGTCATATATTCTTGAAGCCTTGTGGTGGTTGACGAGCTCTTGGAGGATTTTGTCTAGGAAGATAAGGATTATGTTGCTCATTTTCTTCTTCATGCATATCGTTTTCATGCATGATGATCTCTTCGTTCTCATTCTCAGAGTTTGATGGTGATTGATGGACAATTGGATCAGCTTCAGTAAGAACTGGTGTAGGAAATATCTCAGTAAAAAACTCTCCCTAAAAATCATTCCCTGAGGGTTATAGAATGACTCATTTTCATGGAATCGAACATCTCTGGAAACAATAACTCTTCTAGTCACTGGATTATAGCACTTGTAACCTTTTTGGGTTGATAAGTATTCAAGAAACATGCACTAAATGGCTCTTGGATCAAGTTTGTCTCTGTGTGCAGCTTGAACATGCACAAAACAGGTGCATCTAAAAATTCGAAGATGAGAAATATCAATCTTCCTGCCTCTTAGGATTTCAAAATGTGATTTGAACCCCAATATACTACTTGGCAGTCTATTAATGAGATACGTTGCTGTTTGAATGCCTAAAGACCATAATCATTTTGGAAAATGAGTTTGAAGCATGAGAGCTCTTGCTTTTTGTAACAGATCTCTTTTTTTACGTTCTGCAATGCCATTTTACTGTGGAGTTCTTACACAGCTGGTTTGATGAATAATTCCTTACTAAGGTATTTAACCATGGTTTTGGAAGCGTACTTAGTGCCATTATCTAATCTTAAAGTGAAAATGATTTGTGAACAAGTTGTGAAAGTCTTGAAAACAGCTAAAGACATCACTTTTAAATTTCAACAGATAAACAAATGTAGAGAGTAAAATCATCAATAAAGGTGACATAAAATTTATTACATCAAAGAATTCAATAGAGAATGGACCACATACATCTGAATGAACAAGTTCAAAAGGCTTGCTAGCTCTTGAGTTTGAAAATGAGAAAAGAACTCTAGTTTGCTTAGACATATGACAAATTGCACATTCATGTGTGATGTTATAAAAATAGAGAAATAATCTTGATAAAATAGGAGATGAGGGATGAGCAGGGTGACTGTGCCACAGTTTCTAATGCGCTGCAGAATTTGTGTTGACTAGAAAACTCTTTGGAAAGCTTGAGAAGGTGGAAACATAGTAAAGACCATTTAAGAAGCATCCTTCACCAATCTTCTTCTGTGTGACTCAATCCTAAAAACAATATTATGAGGAGAAAAAATGGCTAGACAGTTCAGTGAACGAATCAACTTTCTAACTGAAAGAAGTTTGCAAGGAAATGAAGGAGCTAGAAAGGCAACAAACTCAATGCAATCTGAGAGAAGTTTAAGATTTCCTTTTCCAGAGCGTTTCGATCTAACAGCAAGGTAACATGATGGGTGGACATATACTCTTTTCATGGTGAATGTTATTGCTTTTCACGCCATGACATTTGCTTTTCAGAAGACGACCGGTGTTGACAGAGGTGGTGGGTGAAGCCAGGACACAACAGTGCTCCAGGCTGGTTCCTTGTGTGGCCATACCTTTGAGATCTTACGGGTTGGTTGGGCTCAGGTCCTTTTGGGCATAGGTCTTTTGGTTTTGTTTTTTAGGTTTTTTTAGTATGGTTTTATTGTCCCTCCTCTTTGAGTGAGGGTTGGGGTTTTTGAGTAGGCTGGTGTCAGGGTCGTCCCTCTTCTTTTGGATGGGGGTTTAGGGTTCTGGTAGGGTAGTGTTGGTCATGTCACTGGGAGAGCCTTGGTTATGATGTCGTATCTAGAGACTATTTAAATGTCGGCTAGTTCTTGTTGTCAATGTAATGAGGAGGTTACCTATACATAGTGTTTGAAAGAGTTGTTTCTTCTTAAGGTTGACTGTAAGGATGTATCGGTACTTCTGGAATAGGTTATGTTACGGTTGAATCCATTTTGGTTCTTGTCCACTGTAATCGTTGGATTTTCGGGTAGGTAGAGGAGAGTGAAGAATTTATTTCCATCACCGTTGTCTCTCATGGTTGTATTTTGTATTTCCGTTAATGAATCTCTCTATTGTTTGCTCTAAAAAACACTCATCCCTCCAACAAACGAAAAACATATTTATAAATTACTCCCCCATGGAAAACCAATTAAAACTGTCAGCTAGTATAATACTTTGATAGTAGAAGGATATGAAGCCATTCCAACTGAACATGTAACTTCTATCTATTTCTGGATCATTACACAAAATACAGAATACTGGGGAGGGACTTGAAAAAATAAAATGTTAATAAATATATAGGACAAAAAAGATACAGATCGTCTAAACCAGTATAAGAATTAATAGGATCCTATCAGCAGTTACTTACCGCCCTACCAAATTTGGAGACCTCAGCTGCTTTAGCTCTCCGTTTGCCTGGAGAGCCTACATCCAAAATCACACAGATCTCCCAAAGTCAGTCGTTTTTCTTTCAACTTTATACTAAAGTATACTTGATACTATTAGAACATTAAAGTCATAAGATGATATAGACAAAATGCTGTCAAACAACCAGAAATATAACACAAGCCAGTGATCATTATGGCAGTCAAACAGAAAAATCAAAATTAAAATAACAAAATCCTTTCAAAAACTAGATGAGATGTTCCTTTGAACTTTTGAAACAATAAATTCATCATCTCGGCCATGAATGTTACCACAGAGGAGAAACGCTTCCATATTCATACTCACAAGTCCTGACCAAATGTGTAAGATGACATGATGACAGGTGCAGACACATGAATGGGCTTTAGCTTGTCAGTTTGTCACTAAACATCGAAAGTTTGGTACAGGATGCAGGCTGACCAATAACCAATTATCCAATGAGGTGGATAAAACGTACAATGATGTAAGTCATGTAACTATAAGCAAGTAACATGAACCTTGAGGACAGCGAGAGTTTGATGAGTATAAAAGAAGCAGATACAGCAGTGAATTCATGGTTCAACAAATAAAAGACTGTCTAATGACACATAAGAGATACAGATATAAGATCACATATATATGTAGAGAGCTCCAGACATACAACATATGGATTTTACAAGTTGACATAGGATCTTACCAGTGAAGATTACAAGACAATCAGCTGATACCCTTGCCAGATCCGGAAGGGTCTTGTTGAGGTATCTCTCATACAAATAATCCAAAGAATCTGAAACAATGACAACAGAAAATGATTAAGTGGAAACTTGATTTCAGCAACTCGTACTATGCCCTTGCGTACAAGAGCTTTGCAACTTCTATCAGCATCCTCTACATCGTATGGACCACACCCCAGGCTTCAGTTTCCTCCTCAAGCAACAATTTAGAAACCACTGTACAAGTATCAGGGCCAACATGCAACACTTTATGCATGCTGTCGCCATATGCTTTCTTCAAAACAGGAATTGCTTGCTGGACCTCCTCCGTGCATGAGTAATCAACTGCAAGTAAAAACTTTCATATCAGGTGACCTATGGGCTATGGACAAGTTGAAAGACCACCGGAAATTCACTTCCATAAACCAAATGCACACACAGTTCGAAAACAAGCTTCAAATCCTAATGAATGCACTCATACAACATTATTTCCATTACAAACAACTTTCATTATCAATTTCACACAAGAGAGAGTTTTCAAAATAAACATCTGTTAGAGACAATGTCTTCTGAATTTGTAACATGGTAAAACACAATGCATTCAAGTCCACCTGAATTTGTAACCTGGTAAAACACAATGTCTTTTATGTGTGTTACCACAATGCATGGTAAAACACATAAAAGCATGACAAACTCACCTTGAACCCTGCTAGGAGCGCCTTTAATATTACCAAGTCCACCTGCATTCAATCACAAATACACAATTCAACTCAGCATAAAGCAAAAGAAATCAAATTGAAACAAGTGTAAAGTACATTTTGGGCTTTGGCCCATTAGCAGTATACCCTTGTATGCCTACCATAAAAGTTAGGCACTCCAGTCTATACTTAGTGGGAGTACGTCTGTCCCTGGGACTCATGAATCATGATCCTAGGGTCTCGGATATAATTCTTTCAGCTTACATCAACAGAAACCAAATGGATGTGGCTGAAACCTTTCTGTAGTCGAATGGTGCAACAGCATACGAAAGAAGTGGTAGAGAATTTTAAGAAAGCAGATGGTCGTGTGAAAAAATGGGATCCCCACCAAAGATTGATTGCAGAAGTATTTGGCAGGCTCAATGAGGAAGGCAATGTGGAAGAGGCAGAGGAACTAGTGGTTTTTCTTTGGAATGCTGGGCATGTCAGTACTGACAATGTTAAATTGAATAAAGGGACTCCTTCACTTCTAAAAGATCCGCACAATCTGTGCAAGTGAGGTTTCTAGCATATTGCTCTCCTCCGGAAGAACCAAAAGAGAATTTACTATAGTTCATCAAAGTTTCAGTTTTCAAGTTCTTAGCCTTGTATCCTTTGTTGTATCCTTAAAGTTTTGAAATTGTTGGCTTGTATTTCTGATCTTAATTAATTTTATTTACCATGATCAACAAAAAATATACATGTTGCTTTAATCCTACATTATCTGTTAAGTAATCAGATCTTTTGTATAGTGAAACATACAAAAAAAAGACACAGAGACATCCTAAGATCTTCAATGATGGATACTGAAACTACCATCTTACATATGTAAGATTTGAGGCATCGGAAGCTCAGGAAATTGGTCATGATCAACAAATCCCACCTCCTCTGCCCTGACAATCACACTCAACTTGTAAACAGAGAAACTTCAGTAGCAGAAAAGTAATATTCTGTATCTATAGGGCAATGTGTCTGAGAAGTACGAATGAGAAATGTGATAACCATTCGTAAAATCGCATTAGCTTCAACTGAAAATGAAAGAAAAGAAGAAGAACCTCGGACTATGAGGTTTTAGGCTAAACACTTCAATTGTACTGGAAGTTTACTGTTCTGGACTGTGAATTCAACAAAAAAATGTCACTGCTCAAATTCTCAGGACAACCTACCACGATAACAATTAAAGCAATTAGAATAAACTTCACAGGTGAAGGTTAAGGAGCTTCAGCTATGATTAGTTGAGCAATCTTCCAATGCATGTATGGCGTCCACTTTCTTGTTATATATTCCTTATCTTCTAACTTGTACCTCTCTGCATCATTCCTCATCTTCTCAATTTCCTCTTTAGATAATCCGCATTTATAATTGGAGATTATGATTCTTTTCTTAAGTCGGAGTCGTTTTTCTTCTGCTGTTACTATCAAAATTCCATTGGCATCGTTCTCGTAACAAACAGTAAGTTGAGGTTTCCCTTTTCGCCCGAGGCGATTCCATCAAAATGACCCAACAGTTTGTTGTCTATCGCTCTTGCTTCCTCGCCCTCATACACATCAACTGCTAAACCAGTTTGTCCCTGTACGATGTAAACTTAAGTTTTATTGGTGCGAATGGTTATGTTTCTTGGGATAAAAACATAAATTCTCCTGTGTATCGCATATAGCCAAGGGAATGTGGAGTTACATCCAACAAAAGTAAGTCTTGCACCTTCTCAATACCATCGCACAAAACTGCAGCTAATGCTCTTGCACAGCTCCTTACCATCAAGAAAATTCTGCAATAATTGTTGTACCTTGGGAATTCTGGTAGATCCACCAACATGGACGACATCGTCAACAGTTTCCTATCAATTTTAGCATCACTTATACATCTCTCTACAGTTTTAATGCATTCTCTAAAGAGTTTCATGTTGAGCTCCTCAAATTTTGCTCTTGTTATTTTACACTTGAAGTCTTAAAAAAGAAAGAAAACAAAAACTCAGAGGCTCAGACTAGTGAGGTTCAACCGTTCAAGTCTAAACGCTTCAATTGACTTGGAAGTTTCCCATCATGACAATTAATTCAACAAAAATGTTACTCAAGACGACTTAACCTACCACAATAACAAGTAAAACAGAGTTAGAATAAACATCACAACTTCACAGTGAAAGTTAAGGAGCTTCAGCTTTGATTAGTTAAGCAGTCTTCCGATGCATCTCTGGCCTCCACTGTTGTTATGGTCCTCATCTTTTAACTTCATCTTCTCAATTTCCATTTTAGATGACCCGCAACCATAATTGGAGATTATGAATTTCTTCTTAAGTAGTTTTTCCTCAGCAGTTACAGTCAAAATTCCGTTGGCATCGATCTCGTAGCAAACAGTAACAAGATGTTTCCCTTTTGGACCGGGGGATTCCATCAAGCACAAAATGACCCAACAGTGAGTTGTCTATCGCTCTTGGTTCTTCGCCCTCATACACATCAACTATTACACCAATTTGGTCTTGTTCGATAGTTGTGTAAACTTTAGATTTCTTTCTTGGTGGGAATAGCTGTGTTTTTTGGGATAAAAACATCAAAATCTCCCGTGTACCGCATATAACCAAGGGAATATGGAGTTACATCCAACAAGAGTACGTCTTGCACCCTCTCAATGCCACCGCGCAAAACTGCAGCTTGAAGGGCAGCACCATACGCAACTGCTTCGTCAGGATTAATGTTCTTGCACAGCTCCTTACCATCAAAGAAATTCTGCAATAATTGTTGTACCTTGTGAATTCTTGTAGATCCACCAACAAGGATGACATCGTCAACAATTTTCCGGTCGATTTTGGCGTCACTTATACATTTCTCTACAATCTGAATACATTCTATAAAAAGTTCCATATTGAGCTCCTCAAATTTTGATCTTGTTATTTTAGAGTTGAAGTCGATACCCTCAAATAAAGAATCAATCTCAATGACAATTTCGACCGTTGAGGAAAGAGTTCGTTTTGCTCTCTCACAAGATGATCTTAATCTTCTCAATGCTTTTGGGTCAATGCTGATGTATTTCTTGTACTTCTTCTTGAACTCTCACAAAATGAACCACCATTCTATCATCAAAATCTTCACCGTCAAGATGTGTATCTCCTGCAGTAGCTTTTACCTCAAAAAGCTCATCTTCTATTTTGAGAAGGGAAACATCGAAAGTGCCACCACAAAGATCGAAAATCAGAACATTTGCACCATCAATAGTCGTTGCCTTTTTATCAAGACCGTATGCAATAGCTGCTGCTGTCGGCTCGTTAATAATACGAATGACATTCATACCTGCAATAGCACCAGCATCTTTTGTCGCTTGTCGTTGAAAGTTATTGAAGTGCGCCGGAACCGTAACAACAACATTCTTTACCGTCGTTCCAAGGTATGTCTCTGCTATTTCACGCATCTTACTAAGAACCATTGATGATATTTCCTCAGCTGTGAATTGTTTCTTTCATTATTTAGTCGATAACAATCTTGGGTTTGATACCCACGTCATGAACTTTGAAAGGCCATAATTTCATGTCACTCTGAACACATGCATCACTAAATTTCATGCCAACCAACCTCTTTTATGCCGAAAAGAGTGTTTATTGGGTTGACTTCGGCCTGGTTCTTAGCGGCATCACCAATCAAATGCTCTGTATTAGTGAAAGCAACATAGGAAGGTGTGGTTCTGTTGCCTTGATCGTTGGCTATAATCTCTACATGATCGTGTTGCCAAACACCGACACATGAATAAGTTGTTCCAAGATCTATACCAATAACTGGATCCTCGCCCTTTGTCGCCAAGGCCATCCTCTATTTGTGTTCCTGTAGACGATTGAGATTGTTGATGGGCGTGATCCGGGGATTATTAGTATATATAGGGCACCAACGAAGCAGCCCTAGCAATATTAGGAAAATTCTAATCATAAAGGTTAGTCCTTGCTTAACTAGAACAAAATATGTTGAACGAAAAGGATTGGGTTTAGTCTTGTTTATACAACTCGACTGTAAGCCCAAGGAAGGCACAATTTGATAGCGCACATAAAAAATCAAGTCCCCTGGATACAGATTTTTGGGTTTGCTGTTCTCTATTGATTTTGAAACCCTAACTATGCTTGCTGGGTTTCTCGAACATTTATTATCTGCCAAGAGGAAGAATTTTCTGTTTCGCCGGAAAATGAGCGGCGACGAAGATGATATGGAAATAGCAATTGAGAAATGCGTGGGAAAGTGGCAGGTTTTTCAGCTCCGTAGGACTGTTGATTGGGTCTATTCTCAGGTAGGTATCGATTTTTTGATGAATTCGAAAAGCTTCTTGTGTGTGTTAGTTCGATTTGGTGAAGTTTTAAGTGACTTTAGTTAACGATGCTACTGGTTTTTGCTTGGATTCTATCCGCGTTTTGTTCTTTTTGTGTTTCTAGTTAGTTTATGTGTTAGGTTGGAAACTACTGGAGCTGACCATGTTTTGTGATTGGATTGCAATAGTTGTTCAGATCACAATCAACATGGAGAGGAGGGAGTGGCCGTACGCATCGGACGTCTTTCCAGGAGGAAGCGTGGAGAAGATACAATCGGCGCTTGCAAGAAGAGTACGAAGAAGAATTGGACAGAGTGGTGAGTTTTCAATTTTTGTTATATTTTGATATCTCGTCTAATTAATATGTCTGGTTTAGTAGTATTTCTGAATTGACGTATGGTTTTTTTTATTGTATGTAGGAACGTATAAGGCATATGCAGAGCGTGTTCAATAGAGAGAGGAACACATACAAAGGAGCTACGAGAGCTGGAGGGAAAATGGTTAGGGTCAATATCATCAACATTTCCAAAGAGACGATTGGTATTGGAAGACTGAGGCGTCCTTCAAAGACAGGAGTAACTACAGGGAAACGGCAACTATTTGTTATCTCAGCACTACTCAATTTTAGGTCTTGACAGGTAAAGTTGTTTACACAAACCTAGATATGATCAGAACTGGAAATGTTGCCAAACATTTGCAAGCAAAATGCAATAGTTTATAGATATCTCACGTTGTGCAGTACAGAAGTAGATTAAGACTTGATCACCCTTTCATATTTGGGTGATGTACTGGAGACTTGTTATCCAGTCAGAAATTAATTCTAAATTCACTTTTCAATTTTGTCCCTTGTGTAGTTGATCATGCATTTTCTCACTTACTTTATCTCATCAGTAGCATTAACCTTGACATTTCTCTCTTGTTTCTCAACAGGTTTAGAAAAGCACTGGGTTTCTATACCTTAACAACCCAACTTTGTGGAGTAGAATAATGTTCACATTTCCAGGAGCTCTCCTGGAGAGCAGCTCGAAAGTGAGTCTGTATTATTGTATTATACAGAGGAATAATCGGTAATTTTTGATATGCACATCAAGTAGAGGACTGTCTTGGGAGAACATGCTTTTTTATACATGCAGGCATTGCAATATATTTTTTAATTTCTTCACACAGTATGTACATGCAGTGTTGTAACCATTGCCAATAGAATATACTTTTCCTTTCGGCTATTCTTGTTCTTCCCATAAATTTCTTCTGAATTTTATTTAGGGTCGCGTGGTTCATTCAGTAAAATGAAATTAAGATTATAGACGTCCAAAGCAATGAGCAATACACATTAGAACACTAAAGGCGTGTTTTATTTTGGGTCAATTATATACTAGAAAAGAAACTAAGAATGAACTCGTTAAGTCCTAGGACACAAAATCTACTTCCAATGATCTACTATCCATTGAATGCATTGAAGTTAAACATGATCTTCAACTTCTGCCATCATCTGTCTTTCTCATCTTTTCACTTGAGACGGGGGTTCTGTAATAAGCTGGAACTGTTGCAGGAAAAAACATTTGTCTAACCCCTTCTGCCTTGATTATGGGGAAAATGATCCCCGAGGCACTCTGCAGCCAAGAAGCACATTTAGAACTCAGATAGAAGCATCTCTCCTACTCTATCGGAAACAAACAAGAAACAGCTTATACTCACAGAAATTAGTCTGGCACCAATCCAAAGGCGTCTAGGTGATGGGAATGGCAGCAAAAGTCGACCAACACCATATACTGCGACAGCAAAGAAATGGGTAACCAAACTCAAGGGGCGAGGGTTTAGTCCTGAGAGTAGAGAGACTGGTCCCATAGAGAATACACCTCCCAGACTCAGATAATCAAAGCAAGCCTGGCGCATTTCCTTCCTTGCTTGATCGGGAGAAGAAGAAAAGACCTTATAAAGGGCTCCTGCCAATGTATTTATGGTGGATGCCACTGGCTGCAAATAGGTGATCAGATAAACTGAGTTAAACTGTTTCCATGTTTTAGAATCCAGAAAATAAAGCTCTAACTGGCAGAATCGTAATTGTAGCAACTTTAAACCACAAGCATATTAACAGAATACCTTCCGAAGAGTGTAAAAGGATTCAAGATATTTGGATAGAGTAGGTGCATCATTTAGGGTGCACAAAGGCCTGAGAAGATCCCGGAGCACAACAATGTCAGACAATGCCACAGTCATTCCTCCCCCAGTTAGAGGGTGGCGCATGTTGAATGCATCCCCCATCAATAAGGCTCCAGGAGTAGGATAGGGAGCAGCAGGCATGCTTCTGTTTGGCATTGTCCTGATGTTACCTTTATCAACTGCAGCTACAAAGGCATCATAAATTTGAGGGGGGATCTGCAGTAGTAGTGTCATATGATCAGCCTCAGAAATCATGCAATGAAAGTAGCGACTAGCACTTGATAAGGAAGTACAGCAAAAAACAAATGTCAAAACAAAGTCTTTAAACTGTATGTCAAATGTTATCTAGATATAAAAATATTAATGTACCTGAGGAGCCACCACAGTCTTCAAATACTTGGCCATTTCACCATTTGAAATGGAAGGAACCTTTTGTCCAGGTACATCAACCAGACAGCGAACCTCCGTACTACTGATCTGATAGAACAAAATTGGGGAAGGGTCTGCTAAGATAACATGCCCGTGATTTGCATGTGGAAGATCACAGTTCTCCAGAATCAAACCAACAAAACAAGAAGGCACATCCACCTGAAAATTACAATATAATAATGAATAAGATCCTAATTATAAGCAAAAAGAAATGTTTTGTTTTCTCTTAGACTTAGTTACTTTGCATGGTGGCCATCCAAACCTCACCTTAGGATCGCAAAGAGAGCGCCTCAAGTTAGAGAAGCAGCCATCACAAACAATAGTAAGAGGTGCATACGCTGTCATCTCTTGA
The DNA here is from genome assembly GCA_951800085.1 of Comarum palustre. NCBI lineage: Eukaryota > Viridiplantae > Streptophyta > Magnoliopsida > Rosales > Rosaceae > Comarum > Comarum palustre. The sequence goes on from OX637579.1 coordinate 23,304,142, forward strand.
CCAGCTTTAGTCTTGTATTGCACACCTTTGATTGTTCCTTTTTCTTCAAGCAGAGAAGTAACTGTTCCTTGCTCCAATTGCACACTGATGAAAAAACGAAAAGAAAAAAGAGAATATGTCAAATAGTAAACAGAAAAAGTTTGTAAAATCAATAGAGTTTAGGGACCAGAAATAATCAGTAGAAAGACCCCAACATTTAGTTTATGGAGAAAATATATACTTGGGAAGAGTTGCCGCCTTATCTCGCATTCTCTGTATGAAACGGCCATTGTGGAAGCTCCTCCCAGACACATCTGAGTGAAATTTCTCCAAGGGGTAAGAAAGTCGAGTATTTTTCCCATCCTTGAATAGAGCATAACCAAACACTCGCTGAGCATCGATTTCCTCCACACAATCTACAAAGAGATATAACTTGGTCCCTTAATACTATTGGATTAAGTGAACTAATACAGTAGCCAACAAAAATTTGTGCGTATCATTACACATCCTCATGGTTTAGAGAATGAGAGTACCTTCAAGTCCCAGCTCAATTAATTTGAGGTAGCCTCCAGGTTGTAATAGTTCACCGACAATACGGTCTGGCTCTGTTAAGTCTCGTTCGATCACAAGCACTTGACGTCCATCCTGTATTTCAAAGACCTTTCATTAATTTGCAAGTCTGACAAAATTAAATGTACAGCCATTTTCCGTTTGAACTTTGAACAATGACTCTTCCTGGCACCAGCATGGCTACAGTAAGAGATGATTTTCTGAAATCCTTTGAAGCATGGGCTCAATTGAACATGGATAATATTAACCAACGGTGGATTACAGACAAACTAATGGATAACTCTTATGCTTAATCTGGCACAAGCTGATGTGTATAACATCATGACATAAATGTATATCAATCTTGGAACAACCAAAGTTTCTTTCTTTGTTACTCATTTTCCTGGTGTGAGTTTCAGCTTAATGTGTATGTTATAAAAACGAATAGAGACAAAATTCACTGTTGTTTAGTGTTTGCAGTATAAACCAATGTAAAAGGTCAAGCACACAATATCAGCAAGAAAAACTAAGGCTGCATGAAAGGATTGAAAGCTTTATTTGAGTTATAACCTCCTTTGAAAGCTTGGATTGGGTCAGTAAAGAAAAATCATACAAATATGCAGGCCATGTAACTACAAGAACAAAGGCATGGGTACAAAATGGATTCTTGCATCAGCACATTTTCCTTTTATCACTGTACAAGTATAAGGTGTCTGTTTTTGACTACTTTATTACAAGGCCGTACAACTTATTTGTCCTTTACAAGCCTCAGATCTAGCTAGCAGACCATTTCAGGAAATAAGTAATCATTCAGAGGTAGTAATCAATAATTCAAATTTACAAACCAGAAATACAAAGGAATACAGATTTCACTTTTGAAAAGTTCATCAAGAATTTTAATCTTCAATTCCATATTAATGATCAGAACAAAGGAGTTAGACAATTCGAGTTACTGTGCCTACATGATAGATATGTTTATAATGACATAAACTTCAATTATCAAATTCTGACACTGTTCACAACATGCCTGAAACTATTCCTTCATGCAATCATCTAAATAGCTGTATATGATTTTGAATCTTAATTACTTAACACTAAATCAAGGTAATTACACTAATAAAATTCCCTACCGACGCAAATCACCTGAAAAAAATGTGGTGAATTTTGTTCACTGGGAAAAATAAACAAAGAAAACAAATAAGCACCTTTCCGAGAGTGTGAGCGAGAGCAGAGCCGGCGACACCGGCTCCGACGATGATGACGTCAACGTCGCCGTCAGCGGATCTGCATTCCGCGTCCGAGACGGTGAGGCAGTCGCGGCTTCTCTCCTCTCGGCGATTGTTGCTGCTCCGCCTCGTCGCCACAGTGCCGTACACCGCTACGAGAGCTATGACGGAGGCGAAGATCCAGGGCAACAGGTAGTGATCCACCTCCATTCTGCGGTAATGCGAATCCAAGACGACGCGTCTCTCTCTCTTTCAACACAGTGTCCGTTACTTTTTGCTTATTGTTTGTTTGATACCTGGCTCTCTCTCTTTTATTTTCAGAAATGGTACATTTAGTTGTTACATTATTTATAGGCCTCACAACTCACGGTTACTGCCTTTTGTTACAGCCCTGTGTTTGGCCGAGTTACACCTGTTTTCTCGAAATTTCTACACATCTAAAGTACCCTAATGTCAGTCGGAGATTGTTCTCTTACGTTAGCTAACAAACATGTCACGACTTACCCAACAAAATTTATACATGAATTGACCAAAACTAAGGACAGAAGTTGCTGTATCAATAACATAAGTTCATGGCTCACTTGTTTAATGTCTTAAACTTTTCTTTGCATTTGGATTTATCGATGGCTGTCTATTAGGCGTGTTCCTCTTTTCCTTCCCAAAAGTAGAAAAGGAGATGTTCCACCTAGTGCTCTAACTTTTGTTAGATAGTGTAGTTGATTAGTGTAGCAGGTAACTAGACACCAAGATTCCAAATTTTAGAATTTGAAAAGAGGCTAGCTGATGTAGGACGAGGTTTGAAGCATAAAAATTTAGTCGTAATTATTTAATTTGTGTTTTAGTTTCAACTTCTCTCATTCTCACGTCATATTTAATTTTAAAGTACTGTTTTTTATCATTGAACAAAACATTGTTCAGTCATTATATACGTAAATCTAAAAATTAAAAACAAAACAATCTTACATAATTTTTTCTTGTTAATTTACATCTAACAACGGCTGATGAAATATCAACGAGTGAGGAAATGAACGTTACATGATACTTTTCACGGATGGTTAAACGTGAAGTGCCAGCGACCGACGAAATGAACGTAGGCTCAAGATAGAGACAAGCGTCCGGCCCAAAATGGGGTAACGGGTCAGTCCATTTTCAATGGAATAACCAACCCCAAGTCCAAATTGTCTCAGAAACACAGAAATTAAAGCGGGAAGCGAAACCCTACGGAAGGCGGTTATGGAATTCGAGTGCTCAAATCTGAGTTTGTGGAGGCAAGCCCTCTCTTCCTATCCATCTTGCATAGAATCTCTCAACAAACCCAACTTGGTTTCTCTCGATGAGTTTTACCGCAACCAGCTACCGCCTCTCCTCCGCCGCCGGAACCCTAACCCCCACTGCACGACCTCCGAGCTCTCCGATCTCATGCGCTGGAAGCTCACACGTGGAAAGTGGCGGTACCTCCTCTTACTCTCGTCCTATCAATCCTTCATTTATTTATTATTTTGAGTACCAGAACTTGCATATATTGATTGGTGTGTATTTGTAAGAAGTTGTGGAATTGTGAATTTTATAGGCCGAGGTTGCTGGGTTTTGTTTCGGCATTGGACGATTCGGTGGTGATGTCAGCCTCCGAGAAGGCGTTCCGGTCGCTTCCGGATTTGTCAAAGGCGGTGAATGAGCTGACGGTGCTCAAGGGCGTGGGACCGGCCACCGCCTCTGCTGTTCTGGCAGCTTATGCGCCGGATGTGGCACCTTTCATGTCCGACGAGGTGCGTGTTGGGGTTGTATGTATTTGTTTCGGTAGTTGCTAGCTGTTTGGTTTTGGATTTTGAGGTTGTGATGTTGGTGATTGATGTTTAGGCTATGGAGGCGGCACTTGGTAATAGTAAGGACTATTCACTCAAGCAGTATCTGTTGTTTGCGGATAAGTTACAGAAGAAAGCGAAGGTCAGTGTTACGGATAAAACCATTACAGAATGTTTATCGTTGTGTTTATAGTCATTTCTTGATGAGGGTAGAGTGTACTTGCCCATTTCTCTTATTGAGTACCTTCACAGATGTACCAAGTTTGTAAATGCCCGTGGTCTTTGAGAAGAGGGAGTGTGGTGTATGAAATTGGGTTTATGAAGCAAGAGCTAATGTCTTGAGTGCTTCATTAACCTTATGAAGTTGCTTTCAGATATCTTTTTTAGTTTTGAAACTACACATCTGATTGCATTGCCTTCTATGTCCAAGCAGCTGTTAGTTAGATTGACAATAGCTTGTTGGTAATCAGATTTTTTTTTCATTTTCATTTTCGGAACATTGAATGTCAGGCTTTGAGAATACATTGCATCTCTGTAAGTAAATCATATGAAGTAGTTAATTTTTTTTTCATCAGCCTTGCTCTTGATGGATTAAATGTTCTGCTACCATAAGCATCTGATCTGTTGGAGGTTTGTGTGCAGGAATTGAGTGTAGAAGGAGAAACCTTCACACCATCAGATGTAGAAAGGGCTTTATGGAGTTCTGCTGTAGGGGCTAAAGGGCTATCTTCACAGTCAGATATAGACCCCAAAGTTACTGATAAAACCAAAATCCCCAAGAAGAAGAGAAAGCGCTGATTTGCTTGAGTTATAACATTGAATATCCCACATGAACTGTATCAGTCCAAGACCATTATGTGTTGTAACATCTTTCTCGTTCTTCTACTGTGGATTCCTAAAACTATATATTAAGTTTGTAGCGACCCTAAAATTTATTTTGGCCAAATGGTTTAGGTGCTCAATTTTAATTGAGTTGTAGAAATGCAATTCTAACTTGAAAGTCACTTGTTTACATATGGGAGACGATCCGTTGAGAACCTTCTTGTCGATGACTAATTGAGGATTTTCTCAATGGTTTATTACACCTATTTTTCAATCACATTTTTCTATCTCAACCATTCAGTTTATATGTCTATATAAGTAGATCATTTATACAAATTTTCAGTCAAATTGATGATAGTTAAGGCATCGAAATAGATCAAATTAATGGATGATCCAAATATGTCAAACATGAACCATTTAAATTTATAATCGGTGGATCACATTTATGAATGTCTTAACAATTTTTAATTTGTATGAAAATTTGTAAAGATGATATATATATATATATACACAAATTAGACGATCGAGATGTGAATATGCGATCGAAAATAGGATTGAACGAAAAAATACTCAACAAGAAGATCCTTAAATAGAACCCTTCCCGTTTACATACGGCGTTCAAGAAATATTGCAACACAACCGAACCTAAGATCTTGACCAAAAAAATAAAACAAAGATCTAAGATAATTTTTTATTATCTCGTTCTTTTTATACGATCTGCTACGGTAAAGTATTACTCGATATATGGCTTATCCAGTGCCATAAAATTCAATTAAATTAAATGCTAGCCATTGAATATCCGTCAAATTCAATTATGCCGTGCTCCATTTACCTTATGGTGGCAACCAACATGCTTAAGGTATAAAGATTTTATGGGATATTCTGTTTTGGTAAGCCATATAGAGCCTTATGCCTTAGCATGGCAGATGTTCTTGGGGACAGATACTCATATATTCGGTTCCTAAAATATAATTACCAGTTGGGGTCCCATCCCTTTGGCATCTCTTTAATGCTTTGCCAAAACCTAACGACTTTACCAACCTTTCTCTTTGGTCTTCACAAAACAGCAACGACCGGCGATCCCAACCGGAAATGACAAGAATAACCCAAATGAAATTTTCTTACGTGTCAACAAGTTATTCGCCAGAGCATCTGTTCCACATCACAAACAAATAAAAGACCGCGTCGGCTAAACTCCCAGGCCCCAGCTCCCTCCACATATCCCAACGACCAATCGGTTTTTCATCGATGACGATTCCGACCGCCGACAGGAAATTCCGGCGGAGCCCTAAATCTCCGCTGCTTCCCAAAAAGCGCAGCGACGACAATGAGGCCGGCTTTGACGGCGCTTCGTTCTCCGGCGCCGTGTTCAACCTCTCCACCACAATCGTCGGCGCCGGAATCATGGCTCTTCCGGCCACCGTCAAGCAATTGGGGTTGGTTCCTGGCCTAATTATGATCGTATTGGGCGCCGTGCTGACGGAATCGTCCATCGACATGATCCTCCGGTTCACACGCGCCTCGAAGACATCCTCGTACTCCGGTCTGGTCGGGGACTCGTTCGGTGGGGCCAGCTGGAACCTCCTCCAGGTCTGCGTCGTCGTTAACAACCTAGGCATGCTCGTCGTCTACATGATCATCATGGGTAACGAAACCAAACCAGTAATTATGTCCGGGCAGTGTGTCGTCGGTCAATGGTGGTCAGAAACTTGACGACATCGTATTGGTTGTTTGCAGGTGATGTGCTGTCCGGGACGTGGTCGGATGGGGTCCACCACCCGGGTGTGATGGAGGAGTGGTTTGGTCAGCGCTGGTGGACCGCGCGATTCTCGCTGCTACTTGTTACCACGCTCTTTGTGCTTGCGCCTCTAATCTGTTTCAAGCGCGTGGGTACATTCGACCGCCCTCCACTTTTTTTACTTTTGAACTTGCCTAGTAACTATTGCAGAAATGACTGATTTCTTTGAGTTTTGTTATGTTGGTGATGGTGGTAGATTCGTTGAGATACACATCGGCATTGTCAGTTGGTTTGGCGGTTGTGTTTGTGGCGATCATAGCCGGAGTGGCAACAGTTAAGCTGATAGAAGGAGGGGTTGGATTTCCACGGTTGATGCCGAAACTTGAGGACCAAGCATCGTTTTGGAAGCTTTTCACTACCATTCCCATTCTTGTTACTGCCTATATCTGCCACCATAACAGTAAGCAACTTGCAAACTATGTTCTGTTTGATTTTACTGAATATTTTCACTTCCTCAACTACATTAACCTGCTAGGTTTGTGTTGTAAATGGCGTTTTTACAATGTCATTAGCTGAGGATATAATGCTGATACTTAAATGCTCGCTCCACATGCACAAGATTTTGTTGGTTGAAGTCATGCATACTTCCTGGTGTTAGTTAAGTTTTCATTATTGAATTCTTGATTACTAATATGACATTGTGATAACAGTCTCCTTTCAAAACTTGGCAATCAAGACTCGCTGAATTGTCTTTGATTCTAATTTCTGCAATGCTGCTGTATAGCGTGTATTCGTGTAATCATAAGACTGCTGAATACAACAATGTGTCTTCTTTTAGATAGCTGATGACTTTCTTAATGTACTTAAATGCAGTTCATCCGATTGAGAATGAGCTAGTAGACCCTAACCAGATGAAGTCAATTGTACGAACATCACTTACATTTTGCTCATCCGTGTATGTTGCAACCAGCTTTTTTGGTTTTCTTCTCTTTGGGGATCAAACACTGGATGATGTACTGGCAAATTTTGATGGTGATCTCGGAATCCCATATAGCTCATTTCTTGATGATATTGTTAGGGTGAGCTATGGTCTCCACCTGATGCTTGTTTTCCCAATTGTATTTTACTCCCTTCGCCTAAATTTGGACGGGCTTCTCTTTCCCTATGCCATTCCTATTGCCTTTGACAATCGAAGATTCTACTTGGTAACAGCAGCATTGATGGGTTTTATCTTTTTGGGAGCCAATTTTATTCCCAGTATCTGGGATGCCTTCCAGTTCACAGGTGCTACTGCTGCAATCTCCGTTGGTTACATATTTCCAGCTGCGGTAGCCCTCAAGTAAGCAAGCAAAAATTACGATTATGATCAAACTTATGACGATGCTAATGTTTGTTATTTGATAAAATTGATTTTATAAAAACCTGTGTTTTAGAAAGGACAGATTGCAAACATAAGAGCTTCAGTTGGTACTATTGTTTTCTCTGAATGAGAAGACCTCCTTGTTTGATTTGAAAGCCATGCCTTCTCCCATTTCTTATGATGTATCGAATATTGAACGTTTCCAACTATAAATGATATACATTATTTGCAATGCAGGGACACTCATGGAATTGCAACAAAGATGGACAGACTAGTATCATTGGTGATGATCCTATTAGCAGTCTCTTCTAGCACAGTGGCTATCTCTAGTGACATTTACAGCTATTTCAGTAGTAACAAAGGAGCAGAACGAAGCTAACACACAATAATCATTTTCTCTTGTTTTTTTGTTTATCCCATAAATAATGTACTCATTCTTTTCATCAGAAGTAAAAGTAGACCACTTTTTTCTGTTATCTTCTTACTTCACAATTATGCACCATATACTGCTAATACCAGGGTATATAATTGCTAAGCTCACCGCATTATCTAATCACTGACCATGTCCTTGTTTAGTAATCATATCTCATTATCAGGAAGAATCATCCTATTGGCGTAACAACGTTGTTCCTTGAGTAATGAGGAAATCCTGATGATTTTTGATAACCAGCTTTTGGCCTCTCTCGATAACAAGGGCTTCCAAAGAAACTGAGATTATTCAGAATCGACGCCGTTTCTTCCATTGCAGAAGGGAGAGTATGTGAAAGGGGTACGCATGAGAGCTAAAAAACTGACAGCTTCTTACTCTTGGCCATGAATATATGGCCATGCTGATGCAGCTTTTGAGTGTTGGTAAAATAAATGAGCTGAGTGAAGCGGTGAAGCCAAACAATCTTACCTGTAAGCATTGAGTGGATGAGGTGTTTTATCATTGAGTACCGATCTCAGAATTCAAATGCATGAGCATCATTTAGTCCGAAGATCCCATCCTGCTTCAAAATGAAGCAATGTCCTGCTATGCAGGGACACTCATGGTCATGGAATAAGCTATCGTAGGCTCTTCCGGCACAGCGGCCATGACATCCGCCAGCTTTTTCTTTAGTGACAAATGAGCTCGAAGCTGACATGTTTTTAGTGTTCCTCTGCTATCATCAACTTAATAGAGGTACTAGGATTGAAGGGAACCTATGCTTCATCTCTTCTATCGTTTCTGTTGGGCTAGACGTATCCAGTGGGCCGTACTGTCTTAGCCCATTTTGAAACCGGTTGTTGGTTGGTGTTATGGAAACTTTCTATAATGCAAGTTCATACTCCTACTCCATGTTATAGGAAATGATTTAATTTCCATTAAACCTTAATTAGTAATTTTCTAAAATGAAAACCGCATCGTCCCAAAATTTAAAGACGTAGATACGATTTATGATGTTGGGGATTGTTAATTGCGGAGAATAGCTGGTGTAGTTTGATCATTACCGAAGCTCGTTGTGATATCCATGATCGATCATCACTCCATCACTGCATGAAGATTTGATATTCTAACGAGTAGAGTGAGGTGTGCGTAGTTCTCCTTATCTTCATTTCTTGTTTTGACTTAAGAATGACGTTCCCAAACCTAACACCGACACTAGTACTCATCATGCAAATAACAAAGAAATCGATCTGCTCTCTCCTCGTAGCTCATCATTTTGAGGGTGTTATGTATTATTCAAAGATTGAAGATTGACGGTGTTATGTATTGTAACGCTCAAATCGTAAAAATTGAGGGTGTTATGTATTGTTCAAAGATCCAAGATATGAGAAGGTTTGGATGGGTTTTGTGTTGTTCTTGTTTGGGGAGGTCTTGGTTGATCTTCACGTCTTTGCCTTTACTGTCGGTCTGTCATTTTAGGATGCAGATGGTGACGGCAGCGGCGTCACACCTCATAATTTTCATACTTAATCAATTCTTGAGATTGAAGGCTATAATGATAGGGATAATCTTGAGCTTGTATCTTGACTACGTTAGTGAGTCTGTTACTTTGTTTGTAACTTAGTTGTTGAGGTTGAATAAAAATATTCTCTATTATAAAAAGAAAAGACATTATTAAGTGAATCCACACCTCAACTCGTTTACCGTAAGTAAATAGTAGATCTCACTCATCTCTCTCACCGAAGAAAAGGTCATCTCTTGTCGCATAAGGGTTATATTTAATTTGACACATACATGTAATCTGTTGGCACACAACAGCCGAATTGGTCCTGATGAAGGGACGAAGGCGACCTCTGATAGAAAGTGTGTACTCTCCCAATACTAGGACCTTGCTACTTGTCAATATAGGACACAAAGTCATGTTAGGAAACAAATTGACCCTGCTTCGTGGCCACTCTCCCAATATTAGGACCTTGCTACTTGGCAATGTTTGAGTTCCACGCCTGGAACCTAGCTGCTGAATCTTCTTCCATTCGACTTAATCGTGATATTATTTCAAACTAAACTAAACTAAACTAAACTAAACGCATGCGTGTGTTTAATTACTGCGTTACATGATGTCTATCTTTAACCACAGCCCCTTTCGATCATGATGGATTAATTGATGGATTAATTGACTATATATATGTCTTGATGTCACGACTGATCGCGATTTGCTTTAGAATAGTATGATGGCTTGACTTTCTATCTGGAGTTTCCACTTGATGTACGTTTTAACCAGAAGACTTTCTCAGTTCGCCATGCAAATTCGCGACCATATATATAGTCTCGTCGATATTTCACTACGGTTTATATCCTTCTAGTAACAATACGAGGCTATCATGTCATCCTTATTTAGTTCAATGGCCGGACATAAGAATTGCAACAGTTATTTATAAAGAAGAAAAACATAAAAGATTAGTTATGACTCGAAAATAGTATTATTGTTATTCTTCTTAAGATGATATGACACCTTAAATGGTTATCCATATAGAAAAGCTAAATCCACATTATATTTACACGTTTCACGTTATAGGGTGGAGATAATAATTCCGTTGTATTTTTTTTGAACAAAGGAATTTTATTCTCATATATAAAATACATCATGAATCGATCAATTCTCTTGCGTATAGAGGATAAATAATATCAAATGACTCACGTGTATATAACACTCGCTACAAATTACAGCTCTCATATCATCACAATTGAATCTATACCCAAACGTATAGGCAATCACACTATAGCAAAACAAATAAAAACAAATCTATAATTTATGAGAACATAGTTTTTAAGTAATTATTCTAAAGAAAAATAACAAAGGAAATAAAAACAGCATAACCCAAAAGTTATGGACCAAGCCCAAAAGAGAAAATGAGAGGTTAGACCATAAGCCTAAGCCCAAAAGCCTAGGAAAGTAAAGCCTCATGACCCACACCACACCTCTTTCCTTCTGGATATTTCGCCATCAGGCCCATCGGCCATCTTCAGTCCGGTGGTCTCCACCGACCCTCCGTCATATAATCCTTAGACGTCGACTCATCCTTTGTCTTCACAGCTCTAACTCACCAAAGCAGAGACTACACCGCCACCTCCAAACCGAGGCTACCTCCATATCCTAGATCGACCTTTCGGGTCCTGCAAAAGCATCACCATGCCTAGATGTCATTGTTGACTTGAAAATCCCCCGTCGTAGACATCACTACCACCTAGATGTTTGATGAAGATAATCTCATATTGATCCCTCTCACCAACAAGCAATCTGATCCAAACCTAAAACAGGTCCCGATCTTATACCACCAAACTCAAAACAATGATCAGATGAAGAACTCGCCTTAGCACTGCCGTCCAAGGCGCCGCACTTCACCCATTTCTTTCTCAGACACCTCACAGTCAAAAACAACCCACTGGATCACAAGGATACCCGAGATAACCAGTCCACCTTGCCGCCTAAAAATGATTTGACCAAACTTCCTTGAGAAGATAGTCGTTGCCACTGTCGAAAAAAACCTACATTTCTCTAAATCGATCGTATATGCATATATAGATGTAAGAATAGTCAACCAAAGATCCAGATATAAAACTACAACAAGAAGGACAAGGGAGTTCGATGGTTTGAGCATACTCAAAAGTCACAGAGGAATATACAACGAATAGAGAAGAAGAATGAGAAGACAAACGCAAAAGAGTATCGTCACGTTTTCAATTCATAATTGGTTTGATTAGTTAGTTTGAGCCGATTACTGTTTGGGTGAAAAATATATTTTTCTGTACGGGCCGTGTTCCAAACCAGTTTAGTGGTTCGTCGAGGATTTGATCAAGAATCTAGAGATATATCCGTGATCGGGACCATATTAAGCTTATCTTAGAGGCCAAGGCGTTTTGGTCAAAATCCGGGTAATTATCGTAGTATTGAGGATTTGAGATTAATTGTGGCTTGCTTGGTGATCAAGATTGAGCAATATTGAAGAATCTTGCATTATGGAAGGATGTGGACGTGATAATTTATTGAATTGCCTTAGTGATTAAGGTATATATATATAGCTTGATGCATGATATATATCATAGGAATGTTATTATCCTTAATGGGGTTAAATGAGACACACGTCCATATTCATGCAAGCTATAATTGAGATGACTTAAGGATTCATTCCTTAATGGTATTTGATTGCATATATATGATACACGGCCAGAACATATATTAGAGCAATTATATTGTCAAGATGGTGGATATATCTAACTATTCAAGAGTTAGATTTGAAGTGGATATCTTCATCTATCTTAATTATACATGGACTGATTCTTGCGGTCTTAGTAATTGTAAATATTTTATTTTTCATTTGAGGTCATGCTTGGCGAAGATTTGCAGTGGTTTAAGGATCTAATCTTCAAGGGATTTGATATTCCTTGATCCACAAGTAAGAACAAATCCTAGTATTCACTATATAAAGAGGTCGAGACACATGAAGAAGGACATTTCCAATCAATCAAAAAACAACTTCTGCACAAGCCTCCCTCGGAGCACCTCTACCAAAAAGATTTCTTGGGTATTTTTGTTCAGCAAAGCCCTACTCGTAGGCATTCCCCACTGCTACTCACCAAAGCCCGATCCGTCGGCAGTTCTCGCTTCTACCTCACCAAGCCTCATCCGTGAGTGAACAGTCCACCATCGCTTCATAAAGTCTTATCCGTATGTGAAATACCCACAAAACCATTATTAGGGTGAATAATTTTAGCAAATATCCCCAGTTTGTCAAGAAACTCTTTGACGAACGCCCTGTAATCTTGATTTATAGCTCTGCTTAACCATTCCGATCTGAGTAAGAAACGGCCACTTCATAAGAAGAGGAGAAAAATTCTAATTGCTCCTCAGTTAGGTATGTGAAGAACCTAAATGCCGGCCTGACCAGCGCCTGTACGACAGTTGTTTGAGAAGAAGTCAGAATGAGAGCAAGCATCAAAACCAAAATATGTACTGACACGTCTCAAACCTGGTTATTCGAATAAAATCTATTTTCACGTCGAACAATTACAAAGACATTGTGTCAATTCTTGGTGGATATTTACAACTCCCATTCTTTTCGAAATGCTGCAACCGCCTTTCTATTTAAAACTTTTATTTCTTGTGTCATATATATATATATATATATATTATAATAATACTGGCATAGTTCATTGACGCAACTCATTTGGACACCTCTTATTATTTTTTTATTTCTTCTTTTAATTCTAGTTGGTCAGCATTCAAAATTTATGATTTGACAATCCCATTGAATTTATATTTAAAAGTAATTTAACTAATATGAGACTTCATTTGGCAGTTGATTTTTTTATTTCTTCTTTTAATTCTAGGAGGTCAGCATTCAAAATTTATGATTTGACAATCCCATTCAATTTATATTTAGGGGTATTGACTATCCATTAGAAATACAATGTTAAATCTTAGATGAAATGTCTTGGGTATGACTATTACTAATGATTCTGAAATATGGTCGATCCATTACCAAGATCAGTATTTTAGCCGACAAATTTAGTACAAAATTTTGTAAGGAAAAAACCGTCGGCCATGATTTTAGCCGACGAAATTACTATTCATTTATTTAGCCGACGAAAAAAAAATTCGTAATTTAAAGTCTGAACTTTAGCCGACTAAATGTTATTAAATTTCGTCGGCTATAGCTATTATTTTAATTTATTTATTTAACTTTAGCCGACGAATTTAATAAAATTCGTCGGCTATAGTTATTTTATTTTATTATTGTTTTATTTATTTTTTCTTTTTTTATTTCTTATATTTTTGATTAATTTTTTTTTCTTTTTTTTCGTTTTTACACCGGTGGTGGAGGAGGCTAGGAGAAGAGAGGAGGGGAGGAGACAGTGGAGAAGACTAGGAGAGGGAGAGGAGAAGGATCTAGAGGAGGAGGAGGAGAAAAATGAAAGATATAGAAAATTTTGAAATTTAGCCGACGAAATACCTTAATTCGTCAGCTAAAGTTCAAAATTTTAGTCGAAAAAAAATTCAAAATTTTAGTCGAAAAAAGTTTAAAATTTTTAATTAATTTTTTCCGACAAATTTTAATAAATTTCTTCGGCAATAGTTATTTATTTATTTAATTTTAGCCGATGAATTACCCTAATTTCGTCGGCTATAGTTATTTATTTTATTTTATTTATTTATTTAAATTTAGCCGACGAATTAGCCTAATTTCGTCGACTAAAACCCTATACGTAGAAGCTTCAAACGAAAAAAAGTCGTGAAATAAGATATGACCGGAATGGTGAAATACGTCTACGGTTGAAAAATCACGTAATTCATGTAAAGTTTTGGTGCTGATAGTTGAGGTCAATACAATTTAGAGGTTTGACTTACGGGATTGACCGTCCGGATGAAACCTTTAAATTTATCGGATCAAGTTGAATTTTTTACCATAGACATATTTCAACATATTGATGATATCTGACGTTCGTATTTTTGTTTGTGAATTTTGATGACCGGAATCACAACATATCTACTATTTATCATTATTTATCTATATGGGGAGCCCTATCATGAGGGGTAAAATGTTACAAAAATTTTAGATGGACAGTTGCGTCTCATCATGGTGTTAATAACCGATTGTGATGCAAACTCTCCATAATTGATGCAAAATTTATTGATATGAAAAATATCAATCGCTACTGAGACTTCTTTATTGTTGCAACAAATTTTCTCCATAATTGATGCAAAATTTATGGATATGAAAAAAATTAAAGAAAATAAAGAGATCTTAAAAGATACCAGAGGAATTTATAACAAGATTTTGTTATTAATATATATTTTTATGTACAATTAATTGGTATATATATATATAATTATACGAAGTAGAAGATGATTGCAAGTGCCCTTTTTAGTTTTAGGACCTAGTGCAAGCGCACTGTGTGCACTGCGCTAGGACCGGCCATGCCGGTAGCTAGCAACTGACATAAAAAGAATTGGTGAAACCAATCCTAACCTATTATTCCAAAATCCAGACAAAACGACAAAAACAAGTTTGTTAGAAACACATAACATCGTTATAAATAGACATTCAATCATCATTTACGGAAATATACATGTAACACTAGGACGAAGAGTAGATCCAAGTAAAATGTTGACAACAAAGTCAATTCGCAATGTGCTAGTGTACATACTAGTGATATATACATTTCATTCCCTATGTTTGCTCTATTATGGTAAATTAAACCCGAGAGTATCTTCAATACACGATCGTATATGTACACGATATATGTGAACGGTTAAGATTAGAGAATATAATATTGATACATGAGTGGTCAAACATATGAATTGTTATGAATAACTAAGATTGTGTCGTGTGTATACACACCGTGCATATAAAAATTAAGATTAGATGACATAATATTAATATATAAATAATCAAACATATAAATTATTATAAATAATTAAAATTATTTATATAGAATTTCCTATCAAACTCGCTATTATTTCAAAAAAAAGAACCGTGTAGCTCGTTCTCTGACATGTCGTTTTCTAGCTGGACAGCCAACGTTTTCCATGAATGGAGGAGAGCTACATGACACGCCGGTGAGTCGGAAATCACGGACAGGAAGCTCTGAGTTCGCCACGTCACAGCCGGCCGTGCTTTGGCAGCCTGTCACTCACATCTAAAATGACCACCGCCTCTCCACGCGTCTCTTCCTGCTTTCACCGTGGGCACAATTCTTTATTAGTAAAAACCTGCTCGGCACGTCACTCACGTGCGGTGGGAGGATGATCCAACGGCTCATTTAAGTTCTCCGACAAACGAACGGTTGCCGTTGCAGTTTTTTTACTGTGTGCCAGTTTCGGACAGTGAATCAGAAATGTCGTTTTTAGCCCTTATCCGGAAGGAATGAGCTTTATGCTTTTGTCCTAGTCCAGTCTGTCATCTACTGGCAACAGTGTATTTTTGCTTTTTTATATTATATAGAGATTTTGAATTTTGAAAAATGCCGGCTTTTTCCGCTCTCAATTTCGGAGATGTTGTTACGGTGCGGCTCACCAGCATGGACTACTTTGTGGTGGCGACGGCCTGACCACACACGCACGTACCAACCTAGTCCTCCACAGAATATGCCCAAATTATCCTTGTTCATTGACTACTCTTGTCGGTGGCAATTTAAAAACCAGGGTATGGGGCTAGTTTAGACCATCCATAATTTGCTTACGAAATTTAATTTTTTTTTACTGGCGCGCAATTCGCCAGGAAAGCGTCACTCTCACCTCAAGGTGATGACAGCACATAATCAAAGAAGCTTCGGCTCTTAATTATGGAATTTTTGTACTTCCATCCAAAGTACAAAATTTTAATTTCATGGGTGCCCTTATACTAGGGGGGAAAACAAAAATAGTTTTCAATTCTACATTAGATAACGAGTATACTTTATTAATCATAAACACATACAACATAACAACATACATTATGTGTTATTATATCACGATACATTAATTTTTTTTAGAATTGATAAAAATTTTATCGAATGATAATAAAATTACAAAATATGAAAATTATTGACGGACACCATAGACTTTCCACACGCTTCATTTCTACTAGAACAAGTTAAGGTGTAAGAACTAAAAAAAATAACATGTCTATCACTATTGATGACATTCATGAGCCAACCATGACCAATTTATATCCAAACATGACGCCCCTCTAACTAGGCTACTCTATTTGTAATATCAGGATACATATGACAAACGTAAAATGTATACAACCGTTTTATTTTAGATTAAACTTCATCAACATGTCTCATTTAAATGTGATAAAAAAATTCTTACATGAAACTTAAAATAAAACTAATTTCCATATATTTCTCGTAGTCTTTTAAAATTGTCTATTAGCTTATTTGATTCCTAATTTTTATATCTTCGATTGAACATATGACTATATCAGACTACAGTGATTACATCACAATGTATCTACCATGTATTCAGTAACTAATTTGCTTTTGACTTGAGCAATAGAAGATTAAGGGTAAAATGATTAAAGGATTAGCCGATGAAATTTCACTAAAACACCTCTAAATTCAAATCACCTACACATCCACAATTCCACATATATATACATGATAATTGATATCGCAGGATCTCCATCCACCGCACCTAATTTTCATTAAATACCCATATTTAAAATGACCTACATCACTTTGTGTATATGAATTATTTAAATTCAGTATCTATGTATTTCGATTTTTAAAATTAAAACTTGTATACTACCAGTGTCATACACGTTTCATAAGCTTTGGCAAGTAATATTTTTTATATTTTTGGTTTAAAATTTTAATTATAGCCTAGTTTAACTCATATGCTCTACATTGTAACATCACATCTTCAAAATCTATAATCGTAAATGGCTTAAGACTCTAAGTGCATGAATAATCTTTGATCTATATGAGAAAAACAGGATAATTTGGAAAAATATTCTAAATTACCCAATAGTCTCATATGCTCTACATTGTAACATCACATCTTCAAAATCTATAATCGTAAATGGCTTAAGACTCTAAGTGCATGAATAATCTTTGATCTATATGAGAAAAACAGGATAATTTGGAAAAATATTCTAAATTACCCAATAGTCCCTTGCTGTTCTGGACCAAGTAAATGCTCAGACCGAAATATCCTTTTCATAACAATAATATTAGGAAAAAAACAAGAGCAAACGTAAAAAATAAATAATAAAAACAACACCCAAAATATCTCTTTTCACTTTTTGTCGCATCAAGACGCATTCGGTGGTTGTTAGATCGTCACCTTTGTCCAACTTTTTTTTGACTACACCTTGTCCTCCCCTTTGAAACAAGAATATTCTTATTTTTCTTATTTTCTTTAGATTAAAAAGAGGGAAGAAGAAATGGTAAAAAGGCATTTCGTTGTCCAATTATGGGGTTTCACACGCGGAGCAGCCCAGCCTGACACGGATGGATTTGGAACGCCGATGGAAGCTTCAAGTTTCCACCAAGCGCAAAATCTCAGTAAATTTCTCCCACCCTTTTGTGTATTCTTGATTGTTACCCACTCAGAAAAAACAGAGAGGTAAATACAAAATGCTTCATTTGTAGCTGGGAAGGAAAATTAAAAGGGTAGCTAGGATTTATTGTGGTTTCAAACGAGTGGGTGAAAACAAGATAAGAAGGAAGCTCTTCTCTGGAATCCAGGTAAATCTGTCCCTGCATCAATTGGGTTTTTAATTAAAACCGACTATCAGCGCAAATCTCTGATCCTGTGAATTTTACCTTCCAAAATATCTGCTGCTGTTGGTATGGTAAAAGTAAATTGATCAATTTCAGAAGCTTGAGCTGGGAACGTGGTTTTCTCATTTTGTCAAGTTTAAATTCCAAATCAAATACGTGTTGAGCTGTTACCGTCCCTTTCACACAAAAACTCATCATAAATTTCTTTTTTAGATTGTTCGTCTTCTTTCTTATTGCTTGGTTTGGGGCCTCATTTGCAAGCTGTAAATTGAATGGTAGCACATTAGGCCTCAGCCCCACAAAGTCATAAGCTTTCTTCTTCTCCTTGCATTTCCTTTGTCTCTCGTACAAGACTCTTGAAACCCAAATGTCACAGAGGTCTGGTTTCTCCACCACGCGTCCATTCTTCGTCTGACAATGAGATCAAAGTGTTAGCCTTCTGTTTCTGTCTTGTTTCATTCTCGAACGTTAAAATAAAACACTCCCTTTGAGTTCCGAGACCCGGGCCGGGAATGGCGCCGTTTTGGTGGTCGAAAGAGGAGAGCCACCGAGGGACGCCGGTGGTGGTCAAAATGGAGAATCCCAACTGGTCTATGGTCGAGCTGGAGGGCCCCACCGACGAAGACATTCTAATGGCGGAGTCGCCGGGACGAGCCAGAGACAAAGGCCGCGGCAAAAACGCCAAGCAGCTCACTTGGGTCCTCCTCCTCAAGGCCCACCGCGCCGCCGGCTGCCTCACCTCCCTCGGCTCCGCAATGCTGGGCCTCGCCTCCGCCATACGACGCCGCGTCGCCTCCGGAAGAACGGACGCCGACAGCGGGCCACGTGGCGGCAGAGAGCACGAGAACCCGGCGGTGAAGTCGAGATTCTATCTGTGCATCAAGCTGTTTCTGTTCATGTCTTTGGTTCTGTTGGGTTTTGAAGTTGCGGCGTATCTTAAGGAGTGGCACTTGGGAGCTCCACACCTGCAGCTTCAGTACTTGTGGGATATGGAGTATGATGGGGTTAAGGGTGCTTTCGATTGGGTGTATTCCAAGTGGGTTTTGATTCGGGTGGACTATTTGGCTGCGCCGCTTCAGTTTCTGGCCAATGCTTGTATTGTGCTATTCATGGTTCAGAGCTTGGATAGGCTGATTTTGTGCTTGGGATGTTTCTGGATCCGGTTCAAGAAAATCAAACCGGTTCCAAAGCGCGGTCCTTTGGATCTTGAATCAGCTCAGAATGGCTACTTCCCTATGGTGCTAGTTCAGATCCCCATGTGCAATGAGAAAGAGGTAATTTTGAAGCTGAATTCAAATTGGTACTGTTTTTTTAGTGTGTTAACGAGTTGGTGCTTAACTGATTATGAATGTGGTACTTGGAATTTCAGGTTTATCAGCAGTCAATTGGTGCTGTGTGCAATTTAGACTGGCCAAAGTCCAAGTTGTTGGTTCAAGTTCTTGACGATTCGGATGACCCGACTACGCAGTTTATGATCAAAGAGGAGGTCCTGAAATGGCAGAAGGAGGGGGCCAACATTTTGTATCGGCATAGAGTGATTAGGGATGGATACAAGGCTGGAAATCTCAAGTCTGCAATGAATTGTAGCTACGTTAAAGACTACGAGTTTGTTGCAATTTTCGACGCCGATTTTCAGCCTGCTCCTGATTTCCTCAAGAGAACAGTCCCTCACTTCCAGGTACCAAATCCCCATTGCTACTGATAACAGTCTTTGTTCTGTTATACTATATGAAGACTCACTGGTTTTGATAAGAAACTACAGTTAGTTAGCATTTGTTTAGATAACTATAAAAATCACATGCCTACAGATAGTTAATTAAGGGTATAACTTTTGGTGACATTTTCAGGACAATGATGAACTTGGGCTGGTGCAAGCTAGGTGGTCCTTTGTGAACAGGGATGAGAACCTACTCACAAGGTTGCAGAACATTAACTTGGCATTCCACTTTGAGGTCGAACAGCAAGTAAATAGTGTGTTCCTTAATTTCTTTGGGTTCAACGGGACAGCTGGGGTGTGGAGGATAAAGGCTCTTGAGGACTCTGGTGGGTGGTTGGAGAGGACCACGGTTGAGGACATGGATATTGCTGTCCGTGCCCATCTTCATGGCTGGAAATTCATCTTCCTCAATGATGTTGAGGTAAATATTCTTCTGGCCCAAGTTATCTGTGGTAGAAGTAAAATTCTGACTATGTTGTCGTGGTAGACTTATTGTTATTGCTCCTTTTCTATGCGTGCCTCAGTGCCAGTGCGAAGTACCTGAGTCTTACGAAGCTTATAGGAAACAACAACACAGATGGCACTCAGGTCCTATGCAGTTGTTTCGCCTATGTTTGCCAGCTATCATCAAATCCAAGGTATATACTTTCTGCACTACTTGCTTCATGTTTGTCCGTATTGTGGCTTTGTTTTGCTTCTTCAGGATTTGTGGTGGGTAATAGTTCACTAATATATTCCATTTTTTTGCTCGATACATACAGATCAGCATTTGGAAGAAATTCAATTTGATATTCCTCTTCTTTCTGCTCAGAAAGTTGATACTGCCCTTCTATTCTTTCACCCTGTTTTGCATAATTCTCCCCATGACAATGTTCATCCCCGAAGCTGAGCTCCCAGCATGGGTTGTATGCTATATCCCTGCAACAATGTCATTCCTCAATATTCTTCCGGCCCCAAAAGCCTTCCCTTTCATTGTTCCATACCTTCTCTTTGAAAACACCATGTCAGTGACCAAATTCAATGCCATGATATCCGGCTTATTCCAGCTTGGGAGTGCATATGAGTGGGTGGTCACCAAGAAGTCTGGGCGTTCCTCGGAGGGTGATCTTGTCTCCTTAGTTGAGAAAGAGCCATTGCATCACAGGGGGATCTCGGTTCCAGACCTTGCTGAAATGAAGGAAGAAATTCGACAGCAGGAGCAAAAAGTTAAGAAGAAGCATAACAGAATATACACAAAGGAGCTGGCATTGGCTTTCCTTCTTCTAACGGCTTCAGCTCGAAGCCTGCTGTCTGCTCAGGGCATCCATTTCTACTTCTTGTTGTTTCAGGGAATATCATTCCTGCTGGTTGGTTTAGACTTGATTGGTGAGCAGGTTGAGTGAGTGAAAACAGGAGGGAAGTACACAGTACAGTCTTTGTAGAGATATATGGATATGGATGTAAACACAGTTACCACAGGCAAGAAGGATGAAAACAACCACGAATATATAAGCTGGAGAACTCGAGAAAGAAGAGTACCGGGGAGAAGATTGTAGAGGGACGAACCTCCAAGACTTCCCATTAGGCTCAACCCAGAAGAACAAAAATATTTATGCTAATTGGACAGAGGTGGTCATCATGGAGAGGTAGGGTACGATGTAGGGGATGCGGTTCAATCTTTTTTGATGTTAGCTTAATTCTTTTGTTTTTGTAGCAATTCTTTTGTAAGAAAATTTGTCCTTCAAATTCTCAAAACTCAATTTGTTAACGTTTGAGGCAGTCATTCCAGATTGCCAGTGATGCTTTTACAAGGATGTCCATGAGTTATACCATCTTGAGAAACTCACATTTCAGCAACTGAAAAGGTTGTATTCATCGCTATTGACACGAAGGTTATACATAACCAATTGGTTAACCAACCAAAGCCGATCACTTCATAGAATATCTAATTATTGAACGGAAAGTTTATGAACTGAAATACAATTTGATCATTTTCTCATCGTTCTCATGCAATTGAAGGCTACAAATAGAATCTTACAAAAAAAACTTTCTTAATATAGCAATCGTATTTATTCTCTATCTGTGATACTAAGCTGTAGAGAACGAATTCAAAGATATAAATAGACAAGTCCTGGAGATGAAGATAAGATGGAAACTGGAGGATCAAAATTCCATCTTAGATACACAGAAAATGATAATCTTCAACATTCTTACCATAAGTGAGCTCCGATGGTTGATGCTTCAGTAACTAGTTGAGGACACCATAGCGCAGAGACTTGTTTGAGTTGTTTCCTTTCTATAATTTCTGCGTGCAGAGGGATATGCAGTAGGTTTCAACCAAAGAAGATTGCTTTTGCCATATATGATACAAGTCTCTCCTGATCTATGATAATGGCCTTGTGCTTATCTTCTAATCCTATTATGGCTGTTGAGTTTGGATAGCAAAAAGAAGAGGCCAAAATCCTAGTCAATTTTGTTTTGAAGCTCTCTGTTTTTATTTATGGAAATTATAGTTTTTTGTGTAATGCCAAAATGAACTGAACTTCAAAATCTTAAGTTTTGAAAAGAAACAAACAAAAAAATTGAAAAACTGGAGAAACTACCAAAACCACATCATGGTAAACACAAATCATAATCTATTTTAACAGAATGGAGAAATTTCTTACATAAGTATCAAATCAATCTGCTACTCCATTTATTTGCTTATAATGGTGCACTCTACAAATAAAACAATTCTTCCAAAGTTACCTCCAAAAGCTTTCATGCATGGTCCTATTCTACAACACCAACAACAAACAATCATCTTCACCAACCACTCTTGCTTTCTTGGCTGATTATACACAGTTCGGGATATAACAAGTCATCTTCTTCTGCTAAAACTTCGAAGAACACACAATTAGGAACTGAGACGCTATACAACTGAAGAAATATCTCTTTCTTTTCTCTAACTGAGTCAAATACAGTTAACGAAAATTTGGATCCTTGTTGGGAGGGAGTACGCTCCCAATATCTGTTCCAGAGATTATAGTTCCGGTTTCAAGCGACTTGCTGCGGATGAAAAGAATATCAAGGTTAGATGAATCCCTAACAAAACTTTTAAGTGATTGCAGAAATCAAGTTTGTTCCGCTTACCATTTTGTCCCAAGCTATCGATATTTGAACTCGAATCAAAACCCATATGGAATAGACCTTGGAGCTCAGTGTCCATTACAGTCTGCAACATTTATATATCCCAAATCAATGTTTTCAACAAGCAAAAGGATGAGCTTAGCACTAATATTGGAAAAATCTAAAAATTACCTGAGGCATGGAAGGAAACTGTGGAGCTGTACTTGGCATATTTGGCAAGGTTCCCTGGAACATACCATGAGGGTATGGGTGGGAAGAGTTCATTCCAGGACTAAACCCGAAAATAGCTCCACTGCCATTCCTTGAATTCATAATCTATACAGAAAGCAAAAGCATGATGAGTTCTTAGTTCAAACCAAGTTCAGTTAATGGTAATGAAGACTAATGTAATCTGACAATGTTCAACTAAGCTCTAGGTTGAACTTACATCTTTTGATAGAATCCGTTCTATATCAATATTCACTTCTGGATTAACTGTTGCGAGTTTCATTGACAAAAACTGAAACATAAAAAATCATATTATCACTAAATCATAAGAACGTTAGCTAAAAAGCATGCACTTGGTACAGTTTTAGTTCAGTATAATTAGCAGAATCTGCAATCAATCCATACCAAAATGCAGGCAAAGTTTTCAGAACAGCATACCTCAACTTGCTGTTGCAGAGATTGCACATAGTTGATGATCTCATCGAGCATCACAGCCTTCCCAGTAATCTAAAAGATTAATGATACAATACCATTAGTTTCTTCAATCATTTTAAAGATCAAACAGAACATTCACTATCTAAAATATATACCTTATTGCACCCCGGAACAAGTTCTTGAAGCAATCTCATCCTCTCACTTATCTTTTCTCTTCTTACCTGCAAGTAGACAGTTTTAATCCCTCATGAAATTAATAAAAAGTAAAAATTCCTTCAATTATCAGACATTATAAGAACATACCCTTTCTGCAAGGCTATGACTATTTGTAGCCTGGCCCCTTCTGGCTCTCACATGAATGTAACTGTCTTTTCCAGCATCTCCACTTTGAGAAGTGTCTTTGGTCTGTTTGCCTGCCTGCTTACAACGCAAATTTGCAGCCGTGTTTTCTTCAAGTTGGGTCTTTTTCTCATCTTGTTCTTTCAGATAATCAGAGCTTTCCCCAGACATATCCATGTTAAGTTCTCCTTCAGCGTTCTATATACACACATAAAACAAAAGGCAATTAACATCAATGGATCACTGTCCTAATTAAAGAGAAACATAATCATCAATATCCTAAGTCCAAATTGATAGTCTGATACTAGTACAAAATAGCTCAATTTACCTTATTTGGACTGGACTCAGGAACCCGCTTCCTTCTTTTGCCATTAGGTGAAGATCCTAAAGCACCCTCTTCTGAAATTTGGCGATCATCACGCGATTGAGCACCCATTGTTGAAGTCCTATCAATGCCCCCATCCCTGTTTGGGTTATAGTTGGCAACACACCCAGGGTTAGAAATCCCAGCACACTCAGGCAGGCCAAAAGAACCCACCATTTCTGAGAAGCTCCCACTTCCAAAACATGGAAGCTTTGGAACCATCTCAACATAACTCGAATCAGATGGATATTGAACAAGGTGGGATGTGCTACTCATTCCCTGAGTTTCCATTGCTATGGGGTAAGGAGGATTGGTAAATTCACTCTGAGAAGCAACTGAGGAACCTCCAAAGTTATCACTTTGACTCAATGAAACAAGTGGATCCCAACCAGAACTAAAGAAAGGGTCAGCTGCATTTGAAGGCTTATAAATCGAACCTGAACTCATTGCCATTCTTGAAACCTTTTCAGGCAGCGGATTGGTGCTCATCCCTGAAGAGGGACAATTCAGACTACCCTCATTCCTATGTTGGAACCCCATATCCTCATTGCCATGACTACCCATTTTAGAATCAAAAGCTCAAATCTCTGAAACTCTGGACTCAAATGAACCCCCAACTCAAGACTAAAGAGTTGGAAGTAGAGCAAGGCTTTAACTGAAAATGGAAGTTAAAGGAAATAAATGAAGGTAAAGGCAAAGGCAAAGTCTGTGGCTTTGACCAAAATTGACTGGTGATATCTTGCAAACTCAACAAGGAACAAGAAACCTTTGCAGCTTTATAGACCTGAGAGGGTTAAAGCAACAGATGCCTCTGGTTGCAGCATCCCACGGACACAAAGTGAAAGGATAAATACTGTGCACAAGGCATAAAATCTGATATGGCACCAGCTACACTGAACTCTCTTCCTCTCAAAAACCCTAGGATCAAGCTTACTCAAATGCAGTGAAGAAAAAAGGAAAATGCTACCCACAGACAAGAAAAGTGAACCTTTCAGAGCATAAAGTAGACATGGACAAACAATTACATTAGCTAAGCAACAGCTCACCAGAGACTAAGAAGAAGAAAAAAGAAAGCAGATCCCTTTTTCTCTTTAAACAAGAGGGACTGAGGAAGAGAGAGAGCTAAATTTTCGTATCCTCAACTCAATCAAACATCAATCAGATTGATGGAAAGGGCCAAAGGAGGTGTTTGAATCTCTTCAACTATGACCACAATTGGGGAGAAACACTCCTAGCTTCAAGCAATGAATATTATAAAGGAGGTTTTCCAACGAAGTGTAATTTTGAAATCAAAACCCAATAAACACCCAGAAACAAGAAAAAGGAAAGTTACAGAGACCCTTTTGAAATATGCTGAGATGAGTGTCCAGGAAAGACTCAAAGGCATCAAATTCTACAAGAAATGTGCAACAAATGAAAATGGGACAGGGTTTTAGTACAGTCCCCCTACTTTGGCATTTTGATTGTAACTTGAAAAGAATCAAATGCTTGGGTAAAAATGCCAGAGGAAAAGCCCAATTTCACCAATTAGGTCTTTTTCATAAACAACACCGGGAGCATCAAAATTTCCAAGTTTTATAGATCACAGACAATGTAGGGAGCTAGAAAGAGACACAGTGAAGAAAAAGAAAGAGTGAGACTTCGCTTACTTGCCCAAGTTAACAGATGACATTCGTAATGATTTTAAAAGACAGAAAAAAGAGAAGACTAAGTACTGCCAACTGCTCTTGTTGGCAAAAATTATTACACTACCTAATAATGAATAATCTCCTTTTCCCTTCCACACCTTTACTTTCAACCTTCTTTCTTTACCAAAATTACAATAATATAATCCCCTCTCCCAGTATATTTTTCATTTTCCCTTCTGTAATTAAAAAATTGAAGATGTGCTTCTCTTCAAGACCAAGCTTTGCTTGCTTCCATCTTTGACATACCTTTATTTTTTCTATTATTTTTATTTTTTTACTGACACACTTGCCAACTATTCTAACAGACCTCTCTTTGCTGTTACACACTCATTTTTCTCAGTGCCAACTAACCCCTCCCCCTCTCCCTTTCATTTCTTTTGAGAGAAACCTCATCATGCTCCTAACCTCCATCATCCTTCATCCACATCATTACCCCATCCTTGTCCCCACCCCATCTACACCCTCCATCTCTATTTCATGAAACGTGTAGCCATCTCAGTGAGGGTGCAGGGGGTGTGGTGTGTCGACAGAGCGGGTGATAAAATATTGAAGGTAATAGAATAGGCAGGGTCTTTTTCTTTTTACTTTGGAGAGGAAACACAAGGAATAATGGAATCTAATCATCAATTTACCTCCTTGTCCTGGTACGGGTTTTCCAGCTCGAAGCCAACCAACCATAAACCCAGTCAAACCAAGTTTATCTGGTCAACTCTCTCTCTCTCTGGTTGTGATCTTGCTGGCTCTGCTCAAATTTAACCAAAAATTATTCCGATATTATCGGGCTAATTTCCTCTCTTCCGCGCGTAAATCTAGAAATGAATCGTTGAAGTATTGTTTAGCAAATAATGGACTGTGATTTGGTGTTGAAGGAAAATTAAAAAAAGGTAGATACGGTGAGAGGGATGGTGTACCTAACTGATCAGTGTGGGGAACTCATTCTGAAGCATAGCTCTCAGTTCCATCTCAATGTGGGGTTTTGGGAAAGATGAATATGTAACATTATGAAAATAACTGGCTCTAACATGTCGTCAACTTATCGGGTTTCAGTAAACTACTCGAGCTGCTTCCACCTTATCACTCGACTGCTTGTGTTGTTTGCTTGCTTCCGCATCAAAAACATAGAGAATGAACATGATGCGAGAACAGATGGAGATTAAGATATCTGAATCATGGACGGACCTAAGTGGGGGCAAACCCAGCTCCCGCTGGCAAAAATACAATGTTCTTCATCTAAGCTTAGCTAGCTAGCTAGGTGGGCAAACCAGGCATGATCATAAACTCGAGCAATATTGTTGTGTGTGTTGAACATGAGTGAAGTGAACAGCAGCAGAAATTTGCTTAACAATAAGCAACAACATAATAAAGGATAGTAATAAGTTGATTAAAAAACAAGCTACAGAACCATGAACCAAAAGAGAGGGGGGCTTAATCACGCGTGAGGGCATGCATTGAGGTTTAGGGTCTTCTTAAATCTAATCCCAGTTGGTCCACAGACCACAATCCACAAAAATGTGGTCCAAACCTGATTAGCAATGATGGATTGATACCTAAGAGTAAGAGAATACGAATCTCTCGCAAGATTTAGAAGATAATTTTATATAAAACTACTCTAAACCCCCAAATTATCTGCATAAAAATGTTGCTAATCCTTTGCTTTACTTGGTTCATAACCCATGCTTCTTCTCTTTTTGGCCTCAAAGGTTTAACTTTCACAGAAAAAGCTTTTCCCCTTGTTTACAGAAAAGTTGCCACCCCCTTCCTTTTTCTAGTTTTTACAGAAGCAAAACCAGAATTCATTTCCTTCTTCTTCCATATATATAAGAACCCAAGAATACCAGCTTCTGCATTATTATATTAGAACACAATTTTGAGTACAATTCATTGAGTAGAACACATTAAACAAATTAAGGGCAGCAGCATTATGATTACAAATAATTAGCTCATTTTTCTTGAAGCAAAATTTAGAAGCCAAGCATGCGCACAAGAGAAGTAATGATCATCCGTATTTAGATATGATGCAACTCATCGAAACCCATGACGCAAGACCATAACAATCATTTTAGTTAATTTTCGGGCAAAAAAGATATAGGTCGTTTGTCTCTAGATTTCACATTTTCTTAAGGCTGCACATAGAGAGAGGAAAATCCAGAAGCAGATAGTTATATATGTATCGGTATATATAGATCAGTAAGAATCTCATAATGATGACTAGTTAGAAACTAGGCTGAGCATATATTCCATGTCCGTGCAGAAGTTATACACTTATAGATGATCAGATTTTATTCTTGCTCAAAAGAATAGAGTGACCTGTGACCCCTATCTATTCCATCAAATTAAATCACAGGCTCACAGCATAGACTGCATAGTCCATAGAAAGATGATTCATATTATGTATCTATCAGTAGAGCCTAGTATTTCCAGACTTGTTGTTCAATCTCATTTCCAATGTCATATTCGATCCACCACAAAGTAACAGAGAGAACTATATCAGTATATCAAGCTTCCTTTTTGGCTTGTTTTCGACTGCTAAGATATATACCCTATGGTTCCTTTTTACTGAACTTCAATTAGATGACCACCAGGTTCAAGGGGGCATTCGGATAACTGGCCTGCTCATTGCCTAAGCATCATATTCAAGCATATATAATAGATGGACAATGTACATGAACAGCCAAGCCCAACCCGGCCATCAATATTAGCTAAGATTTCTGCTTATGGTATCTTGAATGGTAGCCGGAACCAGAAAAGGATTCCCCATGAAAAGCCTTGGATTTACTTGAAAATCAATCGACCCTTGTTGACAGCAACAACATGAAAATGGAATGGCGAGTACATATTTAGAGGCTTAGAGCAAGAAATTTCAGCCACTTATAACGGCATTTTCTAGTTTACTAAGCTTTTTTTTTTTTCTGAAATTGGGGCACTGTTGGGTCTATTATTCCTACAGTTTCTATTCAGACCTGCTGAAGCGAGACCCAGAGCCTGCATATAGTGAAACTACAATTACTATAATTAAATAATAATAATCTCATAAAATAAGAATATAAAAATAGTGTTTTTATCATAAGAATAAATTGATTAAATTCAATTACTATGAAAAAAATCTAATAAAAAAGAAAAACACACATATGTATATATAATATATTCAAAATCTTTATAGTTTATGACTCGACAAAAATCTATTTATACTAAAAATAATGTGAAATAATAATTATTCAATACTAGGAAATACTAATCGAACTCTCTTTTCGTTTTTCCTTAAACAAGAACAAGTAATTAATATAATGAGTGACAATAGACGTATTTTATTTTTTATAATAAAAATAATTTCAGTTGCTATAAATAAAAATAAAATAGACGTATTTTATTTTTTATACAGTGACATGTTCTATTCTTGAAATATAATTTAGAAATAGCTTAGAGACGATTAATGTCACGTCAATAAATAATACATAAACGAGGGCTAAAATATAACAGGGCTACTTTTTACCCTATTTCAGATCCTCGGAAGGGTCAACGTGCCGGATGATCGGAAACGGGTCTCCGAAGTCTGCAAACTATGGCTTACACTAGAAGGTCTAACCAGAAGGTCACTCACTTCACTCCAACTCAGTCATCTCCGTCAGGTACTGCCTCAATTCCCTAATCTAGTTTCATTCCAGACATCACAACCTATCTCTAAGGAAGCCAACCTCGAATTCATAGCCCAAACTGGAGGTCATCGATCTCAGCACCACACTAGAGGGAGAAAGTGTGTTACCAGAGAAAGGTCTTTACGGTTTTTCAAGTGGCGGTAGCCTTCCGAAACTGTCCAAGGTTATGCTCAGATGGAGACAGAATATAGTCATTCATAGATTGGCACATGATGACTTCTTTGGATTTGGTAAAGTTCACGGTCGATGACTTATTCGGTTTGTCAAGAAGTTGATCTTGTGTTGGTTGAGGAATTTGTCGGACCAAAGCATGGTTTTTTCTGAAAATTCCCCAATTTAGAATTTCTTGATGTAAGTAATTCTGATGTAACTGGTGCCGGAATTAGTACATTTTCTGGTCACAGGTGTCTAGAGTCTTTTGTTTTGCGCCGGTCTCGTGATTTTCATTGGCCTGATATCGAGCACTTGGTGCTTGGATGCGAGTCACTCAGGTCTATTTTGCTGTGTAGGCCGCTTATGGACTCAGTTCCGGAAAGCGTTCACTGAATTGTGATGTTGATTGATGAGCAGTGAAGAAGGCTACAACTTCACCAGATTTGTTTTCTGTTTAGTTTATGATTTTCATCACTATTCCATCTCATGTTTTCTACTATTTTATTTTTATATCAAATAAACTCTGATTTTCTTGAAATTTTGTACAGATGTTTATATGTATGTCTAATATATTTCTGTAAATTTTGGTAATTTTCTGAGTAGTTTAGGTTATGTTTTTAAGAACAGCAGTCACTTTGTAATTATTTTTAAGTTGTGATAATTATGAATAATTGTTGTGATTGTTACTAACGCTTATTTTGCAGGTATCCTCAATCCCCAGCCTTATACTATACCTTACTTGCTCAATGCTGCTAACGATAAAAAGAGTTTATTTTGCAGGTTTATGTATGTGCTGCTTGAAAAAACTAGATTCAATATGCTGCAATGTTATCCCTCACGAAATTGAACTTGAGTTTTGTGTCTTATGTTTTTGACCAAAACATTATTGCTCTGGCTGAGAATTGCCACAACTTAGAGATGCTGAATTTTACTGCTTGCAATATAAGTAGCTCTGTTACTTGTGCAAAATCCGGCCACTGCGTGTTCTTGAAATCTCTTTTTTTTACCTTGTAGGTGGCTCTATGCCAAAGGTGGAAGAAGACATTTATGGTACTTGGGAAAAGTTGTAACTAGTTGGAGTAGAATTAAAATACCTGCATTTGGACCCTTGTGTGGTAAAATGGTAAATGTGTAATTTACATTTAGATTAAATTCAGTTTACCCCCCTAAACCCTACTGGTGGTGGAGGTGGTGCAAAATCTAAGGTATTGTTACTCGTATTCATTTGTTGTTTAGGTCAGATCTGGTTTTGATGGTGATATAATTAAACTAATTTTGTGTGTAATATTTAGTGTTGTTCATTAATTTGGCTGAGATGATCGGCTGTTCAGTAATTGGTTTGCTAATTCCATGACTTGCTGCATTATTTTTTTGAAGCTTTTATATTATGTGTGTATGTGTTGAAATTATTGTGATGGTTTTTATTTGTAATTTCAGTACTTTATTTCATGTTTTTGTTTATCATTGGTTTTGTTTGTTCTTTGGCTCCGGTCTCAATCTTCACCAGCGGGGAAACAACTCGATTGATTAATGCTGTGCTGAAAGTGAATGACCTTCTCGTTAACAAGAAGCTGTTGAAGGAGGGAAGGTGGAGGACAGTGAAGAGGCTGGAGTTTGCGACTTAAAGGACAAATGGAGGAACCTCCTGGAAGTTGCAAAAAGCGAAGTTCCAGGTGTTAAGATAAGGAATGCAAATAAGGAACTTACCCTTTCTATTCTGAGCAGAATATTGGCTGCAGAAGAAACATATAACTCCATTTCCGAGGCAGCTAGGGAGGTGCCTTGTAGTTCAGCTGGGCCCATTGTTTCGGATGCTTTGGTGGGTGTAGCCGGGGACGTGCAAATCTCAGCATGTGGAAACGAGTGGGAAAGAAGGCTCGACTCAGCAGATCTCAACGAGCTTGACCGTATGGAGAATTTTCTTAAAGACATGTTTCGTGCTATCGAAGCTAAGAGGCCCCGGAGTCTACTGACTGAGAAGGTAGAAGAGAGTGCTAAATAAGCCCCTAGTATTGCCCAATGTTTGTAGTCTTCTAGTGCTCTTTTACAGAACTCAATATAAGATATGATTGGATACTTTGGTTTAAACTGCATTATCTAGCTACCTTGTCTAGTGCGGTGGTTGTATGATCATTTAGGTTTACTAGCGGAGATTGGATACTTTGGTTTTATCTTTATAGGGCATTATCTAGCTACCTTGTCTAGTGCGGTGATTGTATTATCATTTTGGTTTACTAGCGGAGATTGGTGTTCTTAGAACAATAACTGAGTACTAAAACCAATTAACAATGGCCCCAGTATGCACGAAGCAACAACACTATCAATTCACCACTTGTTCCTTGCGCGTCTCTCCCACTTCATCCGAAATTTTCACCTCTTGAGGCATATGATAGAAAGATGATGCGCATCAACGTTGATAGATGTGGGTGAGAGAGGCGAGTTTGATAGGTTCAAGAATCCGGCCTAGGTATCAGACGGTATATAACTCCGGCCTGAAAGGGGAAAAAGTTTAGTTAATATTGTGTTGTCTAATGCAGAAATAAAAAGTTTAAACTAACGTTGTGTGGATGAGAGTTTTTTAAAGTCCTGAGAAATGAGGGAATTTAGATTTTCATCATTTGGGATTCTATTAATTGCAATCTTCATTGTTTGGATATGTCTTGAGATTTGAAATATGTGATAAATTAAGAAAGTTTGAAATGAGTTTATAAAATAAAATTTTAAAAAGTCTTGTTTTGAAAATAAAAATGGATCAAACAAAAGAATTTATAAATAACATCTATTTTGAAGGAATTTAAACAAGAAAAATCATTGCGTCATCCAAACTCCTAGGTGGTGAAGGCGTTAATACTATCCAGTGTGACCCTATTTGAAAACAAATTCCTATACTCTCAAGCTTGAAGACAAGATTATTTTCAAGGGGGAGGGGAACTTGTTAGGATCAAACCCAATACTTATGCCCATTACACTACCAAGATCAGTACTTTAGCCGACGAAAATTTTTCGTCGGTTAAGAAGTCGTCGGGAAAAAACCATCGGCTAAGACTTTAGCCGACGAAATTACTATTCATCGTCGGCTAAAGTCATTTATATAGCCGACGACAAATTTTTCGTCGCTTAAATTCTGGACTTTAACCGACGAATTTTTTGACTTTAGCCAACGAATTTTATTAAAATTCGTCGACTATAGTTATTTTATTTTTATTTATTATTTATTTAACTTTAGCCGACGAATTTTATTAGAATTCGCTTAAGATAGATGATACCGCAGGAGTAAAGCTCGAAAACTGGCATGACACTTAATTCTCTATCAAGCTAAACATAATCAACATCAATATACTCGGACACTCAGTCATCAGTACTTCATCTTCAACACCACGGCACAAATATCAGAAGCCCTTTATCTCCTACTGAGATGCCACAGCACACAGCACAAATATCAGAAGTCCTTTATCTCCTACTGAGATGTCGCAGCCATTTGCTTCAGCTTTGCATGCAAAACTAACCCAGCTTCATCAGAAATGCTTTTCTTCTTAGACGCAACCTGCATAAAAAATTCACAGTTGTAATTAAAAGAAACCAACAACTACACCAGCCAAGCAAAGTAGTTAGTAACCAAAGGGAAAAAACAGTCTAGAGGAGTTCAGAGTATGCATTACTCTAGAAAAATCAAGATAGTCTGACAGCAATCAACAATCCCCTAAAAACTCTGGATCAATTTTCATGGAAACACAAATCAATTACAATTGTCATACACATATAGATAGATAGGAAGTTGGCAGGGGCTGAGCATGGGACGGGATTCGGCGAATCTCATCCCATCCCGAAAATATATCGGAACGGGACAAGATTGCAATTTTTAGAAACGTATCCCGTATGGGACGATCCCATTTGGTACCGGAACGGGATCGGGATTCCGCAACGATAGAATAAAAAAATTTAAAAAAATATGTAAGAGATAAATTGATCCTAAATTCTTAAATAAATTTTATATCTATTTTTATAAAGTCAATATGAACTCATCCAATATTGATGATGTTTGAGCCAAAATATTAATATTTGGCGAATGCTTTGTCAGAAGACCCATTAGACCGATTCTTGCGGTCTACGTTATCCTTGACGTATTTCCTTTTGAGTGGAAGTCATTTTTGGCACGGATTCATGGTTGTTTAAGGAATCCTCAGAGAATCCAAGAAGATCTAATACACCTTGATCCGCAAGAAAGAACAAACTCTCGTGTTCACTATATAAAGGGGTCAGGGTACAAGAAGAATAACACATCTCAACGATTCAACACAACTTTTGCACACTGCAAAACAAGCCTCTCCGGAGCACCTCTACCAGAAAGAATCCTCGAGTCTTTTTGTCCACCAAAGCCCGACCTGTCGGCATTATCCGCTGCTACCTCACCAAAGCCTCATCCGTGAGCACTATCCGCTTCTACTCACCAAGCCTCATCCGTGAGCGAACAGTCCACCACCGCTTCATAAAACCCTATCTGTAGGCGAATACCCACAAAAAACCATTGTTGGAGTGAAAGCTCTAGCAAATATCCAGAGTTTGTTAGAGATACTTTGGCAAACGCACCAGCTCCCGTTAATTTTTTAGCTCTGCTCAACCATATCGGTCTGAGTAGGAATGTCCGCTTCAGAGGAAGAGGAGAAAATCCTAGTTGCTCTTCAGCTAGGTTTATAGAACCTGAATGCAGGCTTGACCAACGCTTATATACAGTCGTTTGAAGAGAAGTCAGAAGGCGAACGCGCATCAAGATCAAGGTTGTACCTGACCCATAGGTACTGGCACGCCCTCAAGCTTGGTTGTTCGAAGAAACCACATTTTCACGCCGAACAGATGAGAGTTTTATTGTGTATTAATTTCTCATATATATATATATATATATATATATATATATATTTCTCATATATATATATATATATTCTATAGTGTTACTTTTTTCATGGTATAATTGCCCTAGTTCTAAAATCCTAACTCTATATAAGTAAAAATGAAAAGAGAATCAATAACCAATTAATTAAATGCTTGTAATTAATATCCAACTAATTAATTAATATCTCGAGAAAACTCTCAAGTTTGAAAAATCAAAAGAGCTCTAGTTATCACTATATAGCTTCGTTGTGGAGGCCGATATCTTTCATATGATCATCATCATCATCAAATGTGAATGAATTATCTAACTCTTATTGTATAGAATTAGTACTGTGAATTTATATTTAGGTTTTGGAAGTCTCATTGATTGTTTTTGAGTTCATTGTAAGATATTATAGACCTTAAAAATCAGACGATTATGATCAGATATAAGTACATTTATACTTTCGAGACGGTCTCGTCCCGTCTCGATCCCGTCCAGTTTCCAAACTATCGGGGCATGTTAGTACCACAATTTTAAAATTTTGTCCCGTCCCGCCAATATTCGGTACGAAACCGAGACAGGATCGGGACTGCGGTACGAAATGTACCTCGACAAGGACATGACCCAATCACCAAAACCTAGCAAATGAGAATAGAGTTGTACCTCGACGAGTTGTTCGAAATTTGACTTGAGGAGGTTGATCTTGCGGTCGCACTAGTCTTCGGTCTGAGGCATGTTCTTCTTCTTGATCAAGTAGTCGGTGCCGACGTCGACGACAGATGTGTTGGGCCGACTATTACTACAATTTTAAAAACCGCCAAACGTCCACCTAGGCCGTTATCCTTCCTCTATGTCTCGAGCCATCGACACACTTGGCGGCACCCAAGCTATCCGCAAGGTATCCTGCTCGGATTTGAGATTTTCAGACCTGAGTCAAACTTTTAAAAATTGGTCTTTAAACTATAATATTCATTCAAATTTATTTTCTCTTTTTATAAAATTCATGAACTAAAGCTATAAACTCAAAATCTAACGACATAAAACATTAGAAATCTTTTTTATACTTACTTACACTACTCATTTTTCTAAAATAGTAACTAGTGATTGTAATATAATGCTTGTTTTTTACTAAACTAATGTGATCATACAATGAGAAAAGAAAATTTTGGACCCTCAAGGACCCGAGTCCATCGACTCTTGAGACTCTATTCAGGTATGGGTCTCACTCTCAACGTCTCAATTCCGATGCTTCTTCTCTGTTATTAGTCTAGTTTCATTTACTGAATTGGAGCTGCTTCTGTGTTGGCAGGCTCACAGTTCAGCCTCCAACAGCAACAGGTTGAAGCTCCGTTTTGGCATGACGATCCCTATTCGCATCCTGCATTTGGACTCTATCCATCAGAGTAAGCCGCAATCCGGAAAGCATCAACAAAATCGTGACGGTGCTTGATGAGTGGTGTTGAAGACGGCTTCAGTTTCGTCGGGTTTGCTATGTTTTTCCTTGGTTTTGTGTGTTACTTGAGAACTGAATTGTAATGCTTATCCCTCAAGAAATTGAACTTGAATTGTGCAGTTTTGTGGGCCTATTGGTATCTCTATCCACTGGACTTTCATGGTTAGACCCAAATAAGAAAAACAGATTAGGCCCACTGGTATCTCTATTCATGGTCATGGACTGTTGCATCAATTTAGGCTTGTGATAAATTTGGAAAAGAAACGGAAAATGATGTAAAATGGAAAAACATAAACTACTGGTAACAAAATGATAAAGAGGAATCTGCATGCAGAAAGCAGGGAATGGATATGAATGAGAGCAAAATGCTTGTTTGGTGAGCAAGTAAAAAGTGCATGACTCCATGCAGGGTTTTCAGTAACTCCAGAAGAGAAAAGGCCAAGAGACAAAACAAATTCAATCAAACATACCCTAAGGTAAGTGATTGTGTTGATATTTTTTGACAGTGACAATTGCAACCATTAAATTTCTTGGGTCCCTGTGAACCCAGCATTGTACCTATCTGCTTCCTATATGAATGATCTGACTATAACACACAGGATCCTTGTAAAGTTGCCAATTGATTTGCATGTCTCAATTCTAGCTTCAAAGACAAAATAGAAGAAAAAAATAAAGAAAATGAAAAAAAAAATGTTACTGTCTTTGGATACTATGTGCAACTTGATATATTTCTATTAGAAACTCCAACAAGACCGTATGAAAAAAAACACAAGGCAAATTACAGTAATACATTTTGATGTAGTGCTTGTGTGGTTAGTGACATTAATGAAATTTGATAGGTATATTTCAAAAGTCTGAGAGGCTCTGTAACAGTTGGGGCCAAGATGAAGATAAGGATGACGCATTCATCTGCAGATCTGCTGCTCTTAAATTTGATAGATAGAAAATAAAGACAACTGAGTTTGAAAGGCGCCTCAATTCCAGAGCTGCATTACAGCCAAGTATGAATCTTTCATCCAAAAGCATAGGACTAAGGCACGGTCACATGAGGTGCATATTGACAGAGACAAACAAAATGATAGAGGGAAGAGTGGAGTGATCCAAATTACAAATGAGGGTGGGTTTAATTTTTTCTCTTTTGTAGGTCTCCTTGGGAGAAACAGGAGCTCTATATAGGGAGCAATGAGAATGAGTTTTTGACTATTTTATCCCATGTCAATTATTTGAGCAAATCTAATTTTAACATTAAGAGGGGGTCGCTTCTTTCCTTCAGTGTATCCAATGTGTTTTATTGGATGGATAATCACAGCACCTGAGATAGGTCACCATCTCATTGAGCTGTAAAACCTGCATAATATGCAGTTTGTTACCATTCATGGCAACTCTTTCTCCAGCTCAAGGATTTGGGACCATTTTCTTGCTTTGGACTTTGGATGATGAATACCAAATCTATCCAAAAGCTACAGCTTGGGGATCTCTCCCAGTATTGTCTTGGATTTCATCTCTGAATGTTTAACTTGTTTCAGGGGACTAATTAAGGCCACCTTAACTTGTTTAGCAAGTAAGTTATGTGATCAATTCATTAGCTAGCGATTGTCCTGAACAGTTAGGTACAGTTATAATATCAGAAAACTCACTGCATAATTGAGTATCATAAAATCCAGCAGCTAGAAAATTGAATGTTCAATGCTGAGGAATAAGTGTCTTTTCAGGTTGGGTTGATAAGTATGAGGAAAGTGCAAAGGGTATGGTGAAAATTTAATAAGCTTTGCTATATGGGTTTGCAGTACTAATGTACTGTAGGTTAAATTTCTTCACTTTGTCCCTTTCAGTGGATTCATCTTAGAACAATATTGATTCTTCTAGATATTGTGAAATTATTGGAGTATATTTTAGCCCTATAATGGACAAGCAAGTTTAATGTTGTACCTGGGACATGTGTACTATGTATATGATTTGTGGCTTGGGCTAGGACAGCTCAAATCAAATCTCTATATGGTTCTTACTTCTTAGTTAAACACATCTACTTGATTGAACTCTGAACTTTATTTACCTACCCTTGATCACATTCACATGGTTTCACCTTCTATATCATATCCTGTACTGATCTCTATGTTTTTTTAAAGTAAAAATATAGATCTCTATTTGATTAGCTGATGGATTATGTTTTCAGATATTCCAACCTGTACACAACCTGTATGGTAATCATAATTGTTGAAAAATCTCCAAGAGGGTTGAAGAAAATTGATGCTAGTGATATGATACTTGCTTTTCCTTTGTTAAACTTTAATAAGAGGTACCAATTGCTCTGTAATCTTTTTCCACAGACAAATTTGTAATCTTTTTGACCATTGAATTCTGTTGTCATTTCTGTCAACTCCATATATGCTGCTCTGTGGGTTGTTTCCCTCCAAATATGTGCCTCTCTGTCTATGTCCTGTCATGGATTTCTCACCTCAAATGAACATTTGTTTTGGTTTTCACTGTTCTCACAAGTTAATTTACAATAGGAAGCAGTTCAAAACTCTAAATCCTCCATGCAGCAGTATATGATCTTAACAGTATGATGTAAACTCTAAATCTCCCAACGGAATGGTTTTGATAAGATTTGAAGAACAGTAAGAAGGCAATATATTGTATTGATCTGATGCATTCAAATGGACATAGATGAACAAAGCGCTTTCACAGATAATGGAAAATGAGGTAATTCCAACAAGCTTTTCCAGCTTTCCCGCCACAAATTCCTCACTGTCCTCGATTCACATAAACACTAGCTAGGTCAATGTTGCACTCGAGCTCACACGTGAGAGGCAAGCACTTAGAAGTGAGATAGTGAATGATTTCATTTGAATCCACACAAGGACATGGAATACCTTTTGAGAGAACAATATCTCTTTGGATTAGCATTAAAAAAAGCTAAAGACATTTTTAATCACAACAGACAAAGTGTTTGTTAGCAGTGATGAACATATAAATAAGCAACCGAAATCACAATCTCACTAGTGGGAGGGAAGGAATGAATGTTTGTTCCTTTGAGGAAACCTGAAACAAGAAAGGGGGAAGGAATAGGATTGCAATGATGGTGTGCAATGCAGATTGAGGAGCATGAAAGAGATAGGTGTATTAGTCAAAGGAAAGAGTTGTATTGCATTGCATGCACCATTTAGGCTTTTGCATTATTGGGGAAACATTGAGCTGGTTTCGTACTTAGGAAATGACCTATAAAAAGTTAGAAAAGCAATTCAATTATGGAAGGGCCACTTCTATGTTAATAGCCAAAAACATCATTTCATGGAAACTTAATCATTAGAGCCTTCCTTTTAATTCCCTCCATATTGCACATAGTATTCTGCTGATATGATCCAAAAGGTTTGGTTTGAGAAAGTTTGTTACACTTTGGTTACAGACAGATTACTGGAACCCACCTATGTCTTTTGATTAAATCCTACTTTCCTCCCACTAAACTCTTGAAATAACATAAAGATTAACATCCCCTTTCCAAATTTTCCCTCCCTTAAACACTAAAACCCACCAATTTCATCCCTTTCTCCATGTTCATGCAAAAACTTTAAGAAATTTCAACCCAAGCTTTCTAGGTTTCACTCCAAGCAGCAAAGAGAGGCAACTGAGACATGGAGATGGAAGCTGCAGGCCTCAGCTGAGCTGATGGGAACCAAGAGCTAACAGCAACAGAAGTACTTGGACTTATGAACTTTGATGCCATTGGAGGTTTTGCAAACAGCATTGTGGGGGCCGATTTGTCGGGGCTATCTTCTCTTGAGCTGCTCAGGCTGGTCACCAAGGACGAAGGATTTGAAAAATTAGCACCGGATTTAGCTGATTCATCCATCAGTTGCTGGCAAGAGTTCACTGATTCAAAGCGAATGAGGTCCTGCAATGCCATTGAGAAAGATGAAGGACTTCTGTAATTCCCTGAAGCCATTGATCTTTGATCAAGTGTTTGAACATAATTATAAGCAGTTGCTTGTTGTTGCTGGGCAGCTTGGAACAAAGCCATTTTCCAATCTGAAATATTCCCATGGCTAGTTTCAAGTGGACTGGCCTCCACATTGTTCTGTGCAGGTGAGTTGTACTCAATGACTTGCTTGTTAGGTTCAACCTCTTTGTTACGCCTAGCGAATTCCCCAGCAAGCAAGGTATTGCTGGCCATGATTTTCTCAACATCATATCTGGTAATGTCGAAGTTGGTGACCGCATTTACCCCACGGAACTTGATTGCAGCTATGTCATAAGCTTCGGCTGCTTCCTCTTGGGTGGCTGAAAGTACAATTTCATTTTCTGTGAGAATATGTTAAAAACTAAAAATATCAAAGATTTTCCATCAAATTTGTATTTTAATTTTAACTAGGAAGTGTTTGATGGTTCTCTTGATTATCTACTCTGAGATTCACAGCCTTACAAGGCTCATTTTTCCCAGTGCCAAAGCAGAATACTTCAGCCTTAAAAAAGTGTGTGGGAACACAGGCACCATAAAAAAGAATCCTTTAACTTTGGAAAAGTGATTAATCAGAGCAAGATCCCTCATGGAATTAAGAACATGACCAAAAACTAAAGAAAGTATGCAAACAGAAAAAGAAGTTTTGGCATGTAAGAACTTACCAAATGTACCAAGATAAAGGTCCTTGTTTCCTGCAACCCTGCCAATTCGAGCTTGCCATCTCCCATGCTGGTGATGTCTGCAGAAAACCAAGAAGATATTTAGTATATATCTACCTTAAACACTAGGGTTTGTGTGTTAATGGAAATGAAAATCAGCAAAACCTTGTAACTCCACGGTAAATCGAAGCACCCCTTGAAAATCCACTACTTTTCCTGAAAAATCAAATGACAAAAGCTCATGAATACTGTTCTTTCAAGTTTAACATGCACAAGAACACACATTTATAAGACAAATCATAAGTACCTCCTCAGATGCGCAACGTATTCTTGCCGGTTCATCTTCTTCATTTCTTCAATTTGTGTTGTGTAATCATCCAACTGCCAAAAAAGACCAACAGAATCAGTGTCAGCATCTAAAATCTTCCACAATATAAGTTCCAAAAGTTAAACCAAATTTACTTACTGGGAAGTTTATGTGGGTTGAAGATCCCCAGTACTTAAGCGCAGCAAGATCATAAGCCCTTGCAGCTTTCTCTTCCATATCATATCCCCCTGTAGTCAATTTGAAATGATTAGAATTATGAGTAACAAAACTTGCTTATTATAATTAAGTTCTTCACTATTGAGGACAGAAGCCTTACCAAGATAAACTGCATTATTTGATTGGAATGGCATCCAGCAGCAGCATAAACACGACAGGTAAGAATTAATAGCACAAGTCAGATCACCAGAGAGACCAAGTAGGGACCAAAAATTGCAGTAAAACTAAACAAACACTTCCAAGCATATATACTAAGAGTTCTATTTTCATGTTTTTGATTGACCAACCTTGCCTTCCTTTTCTGGTTTGCCCCTCCTTCTTGCAACTGTTGTCCCATAGATGAGCTTCATATCTACCAGTCCATCTATGCCTGGTATGAGTAATAATTAACAAAGGGTCACATGAACATTCAGAACCAAAACAAAATTTTGACCAACATAGTTAAATTGAAGGGACTTATGGGTTTAAGGAGAAGTTCTAACCTAGTGACTCCTCTATACTGTGAAGTTCTCTGCCCAAATGTGTCAATGGACTTCCTATGCACTGGCTGCTTTGTTTGGCTAAGTTTAGTAGAACCTCTCTTCTTGGTTTCAATGGCAAGACACTCTGTTTCAGTAGATGAAATCTGCCTTGGCGCTGTGACACAGCTGGACTGAGATCCAGGGCTCATGGACAAAGTAAGAGA
Source organism: Comarum palustre (assembly GCA_951800085.1). Lineage (NCBI taxonomy): Eukaryota > Viridiplantae > Streptophyta > Magnoliopsida > Rosales > Rosaceae > Comarum > Comarum palustre. Next base: position 23,346,129 of record OX637579.1, read on the forward strand.
CTGTAAATCCCCACACTGCATCCCACCATTAGCAGACCCAGAACCTCCACCATTTTCCAAGCTGTTGTTACTCATTTGTTGTTGACTCAAAGCATGAGTAGCAGCAGAGTACTGCCTAGTCACCCAGTTCTGGGTCATTTGGTGACTATCAGAGCCTACAATGTGAGCTTGCTTGGAGGACTCTTCCTCCATTTGAGCTTGGTAAGCTCCATGGAAAGGGATGCCAGAGTAGTACTGCTGCTCTACCTCTGAGCTTTCATTGTAGTACAAGCTGTCTAAGCTGAGCGCCATTGCCGCCTCTCTTTGTTGGGTTCCATAGTCATGAGCTCCCATGCTTGCTCCTCCTAGAAAGTCCTCAAGCTTTGGGGACGAGTTTGGCGCCATTCCTGGTCATATGTGAAAGCAACATTCAGAAACTGAAGCAGAGAAGATGAAAGAAAATATATGCAAAAGCTTTGAAGCAAAGTAGTGAGTTACCTTCATTTTGAGAGCGAGTGAGAGCTTCCATGATGCAAAGAGACCCATCTGACTTGAGTGGCATTACAGTCAAGGGAGAATGAAAGCCACCATTTTCATAGCAGAGTGGGGACAGATTGTAGAAGCTGCTAGGAAGCTGAGCTGAAGCAGAGGAGGCCTGAGCTTGCTGATGATTGTAGTGGTGATGAGGGTCAGAAGATGAAGTGACTTCCATTTTCATATGGGGAGCTGAATGTGAAAACCCCAACCAGTTGTTGTAGTTGTTATTAAGGCTTCCATAGTTGTTATGATTATGATCATTTATAGGCTTCATCTTTCTACTAGACTTCTACTTCTTCCTTTCTTTTCTCTCTCTGCCTTTTCTAAAACTTCTATAAGCTCAGAACTTGCAAGGCAGCAACTCAATCATTGACAGCAACTAAGCTAATTATCTCCTACATGAAAAGAATGAACAAAAACTTGGGCTTTTGTTGTCTAGCTTCTAAGGAATACCTACAGAACTCTCTTATTTTCCCTGAGGACAGCAAAGCCTGTGGTCTCTTTAAACCTAAACAAAGAGAATGAATATTTATATGAAGATAGCAACCAAGTAAACAAAGCAATGCTGGAGAGCACCACAGCATATATCCCATAGGGATCCGTGTATGTGAGAAAGACCCAAACTTTGGTTTTTTTTCTTAAACCCTACCGAAACCCAAGATTCAAGATTGAGTCTTGCTCATTACCCAGTAACCCAGAAGTAATAATATTGGTGAATATTTGTAGCATCTGCTGCTGCTCTCTTGTTCTTGTTCATTCATTAATTGACAGGAGTCAGAAACTGAGTTGAATCTAGCGGGTGCGAAAGGCCAATGGGGTGAGAGAGAAGGGGTCAGATATCCAAAACTGGGTCTGAAATTGCTTTAATTTTTTTAGAGTCACAGAGCCTGAGATGGATTTGACGAGCAGGACATCTGCCCATCCAGTCACTTCACCACAACAGCTTTTGTGCCCCTCAAAGAGTATCTTAAATTCAATTTTCACAATCTATTGGCTTCTCCCTTCAATTTCAAACTTTGAGAACTGCTCCAGTTTCGGTTCACACCCTTCAATTCTTTTCTTTCCTTTTTGTACTGTTCAGTGACAAAGTTCACGCCTTTCCAATAAATTGCAACAATGGAAGCTCTCAAAGACACAAATGGTGGAAGACATAAAACGCATTAACCAGAAGCATTTTTGGTATGAACACTCTTTTTTTTTATAGTAGTGTTTTATGTATAATATTCAAGGTAGCTTTTCAAAATCCGACCGAAAGACACTTCTAGAATCTAGGAATCACTTGTACCTTATTTTTTTCAAATGGTACCTAAAATTTAAATATTTAGAGAAATTTTTGGGTATAAGAAATCTGAAAATGTGAAACAAAAGGTTAAAATAATGTTGGTTAAAAGGGGGAAGGTGTGATTTGATAAAGATTGGAGAGGGGATTATGTGGATGCATTTGATCAGACGGTGTGAGGTCAGCTAACCTTGGACTTATTTCAGTACTTTTTTTGAAATGGTCTGCAGATCATTGACTAATTAGTCATCAGGATCCGATCCAAGCTAGATTTTCTTTATTTATTGGTTTGTTTTGGCCTGGCATTACATAATGCTCCGATGATTGGAAACTAAAAGATGATAACTGCACCACATTTTGACATGTTTTTCTTGGAAATAACGAACTTGGTTAAAATTGTTGGTATTATCAGAATCACAGTTCCTTTGGACACACATTACAGGAACAAATTCGACCCATCTTCTACATGTGAATGAAGCTAAAATCTGGGTTTCACTTTGGTAGAATTGTGAGGAGGGTCTTAGTTTAACTTTGTTATAAACCTGAATCAAAGATTCTGAAACTACGCAAATGATCATCTAGGTGAATTACCAAGCATATCATTCACTCAAACAATGCAACATTGAAGTGATTGCACAAGACGACATAATACAGATTGACTATTACCATCGTTAAAAGCATATCTGCCACCATTATCATGCTAGCTAGCTCGATCTTTGTTTGTTATAAGAACAGAAACCCACCCAATTAGCCAATTGCTTTAACATAGCAAATCAAGTGTTTAGTCAACACCTGCTTCTGGACAAAGAAAAAGGAAAACTATTCATGAAATGATTAGTAAAGGCCGCCCCCCTTAAAGAGTAGCCTTTTTCCTAAATTTGCATTTAGAATTCTAATTCGATCATCTTTTAGGTTTGATGCTCTGTTTAAGTTTCTGTCCTGCTATTCAACCATGCATGAAATTCGTACCAGTCTCTCTGTTTCATCACGTGCATATATAGTTTGAGGAGAATTGTTTAATTAGGTCTGAAATTAATGGGTCAAATTTTTCTCCTTTTTTCTTCTGTCTTCTGCTGGAAATGGCAGGGAGTTGTCCTCTTATATCTTTTCAGTGATGGAGGTTTTCTTTTTAGGTGGGGAAGAATGTTGATGCTGTGTTTTAGATGGATCTAAAAGTTTTTCATGGATGGAGAGACAGATTTTCAAATGGAAATGATTTTGGTTTGAACCTGGAAAAATATTAACTCAGTTTTTGGAGGGAAACTTGGGTTTTCCCTGCGACTTACTTCAAGTAACCACTTCTCATGCTCTGTTTTTTTACTTTTACTAACCCTCTTTACAGGGTTTGGGTGATGACGCTTCTTCTAAGTACTTTTGTTTGTCTGCTAAGTGCTAATTAACTTATCATCAACTGCAGCCTGGATCAAAATGGCCAAGGCATTCTGGAACCAGAATTAAATTATGTTTAGTGATGATATCGTTGATTTTATGGATTAGAGAGCAAAAGCCAGGAAAAGGGGATGACAGAGAAACAATAAAAAGACAACATTTGCCAATTTGTATTTTGTTGGTTTCAATTAGTCAGAGATGTGGACCTTAGATCATATAGTTGTACACACTATCAAGCACAATTGCATATTTAGCCAAAAGACGAAAAATGTAGCTATTTCAGATCACATTAGTAACAATGAGCACCACCAGAACTAAACAACCTTTCAGAACTGATCTCAGACTAATTTTGAACTTCATTTTACTTGAATCGTTAACGACCAACCGATTGAGTTCACTAGGGTAAGAATGGTAAAGCATTCCAATTCATTTTACCCACACAATGAAGTGTTTTCTCTGATGAATGCTCTACATGGGTTGTAAGTTCAAATGTTCAATACAAGTATGAAGTATGTATGAAAGAAATTAGTCGATCAAGTACTATGAATCAAAATTGTACAATCATATATTTTCTGAGTGCTAATGAATCCTAATGATTTTTAATAAGAGTTTAAGGAGTCCTAGAAACCAAAACCATGTAGTAGTAGCAGCAGCAGCAGCAGCAGCAGCAGCAGCAGCAGCATGGAAGTCTGGAGTTTTGGGGAGATGACAAAACCAGAATTCAGTGCATTGCGGTCCATTGAGTTTTTGAATTGGTTTCCCAAGCTTGAAGCTCTAAAAACTATACCAGTATCCCACACCGGTCACCACGCCAGAGATAGAGAGGAATTAAATGGACAGCATGAGTTAGTAAGAATCACGTGAGACATTGAGAGAGGAGTAACTGGTCCAGTGTAGTCCAGAGAGGAGGAGGCAGTCCAGTGATCTCATAATCCCAGATTTTCTACTATTGACTTATGTGATGTGGCCTCTGCCTGTGTGATCTTTGCTTAGATTTTGTTCTCTCTCTCTCTCAGCCCTACTAGCCGTGATTCTAGTCTGTCTCATAAGTTAAAGTCCTCCTCCTCAAATTTGTCTGTTCAAAAACGCCTAGCATGCAGCTGCTATCAGCCTCCCTCCCTCCTCCTCCCTCTCAGACAGAAATATTGCATTTGCATTTTTGCATGCACCTACCTAGCTGCTCCAATATTCATGACTTGTCCAAATCTAAGGCTACCCTGTCATGTCTCTATCACCCTTAGATTCTCTCTTCCATCACATGCTTACCTTCTCCTTAATTACTCCATCTCTTTAATTCTCCGGCCGCTCTGGTCTCTCATACAAAAACAGGATCGAGAAGAAAAAAAAGAACATTTTCTAGGTTCAATTACTCATATTACCAGATATGAGACATAATGAAAGTACTGAATGATTTATAGTTAATGTGTTCTGAGATTTAATATACCCAAGTAAATTACCCATATTACGGAACGCTCTGTAACTTTTGCATCAGTCTAGTAAATTACCCAAGTAAATATTCCCAGTATATGCTCTCATAAGTCATAACTAGCAAAGGGGTTTGTACAAAATTTTCAAATCCACGCAGTTGATACTTATCTTTCACTTGCATAAGATAGAGGAGGCAGATGGGTAAAGGTTCCGTAACTAGTTATGAACCCCATTCTCTAACACTGCACACACAGACCCATATGTGTGTAATGTACGGTGGAGATCTGTGTCCGGCATGGCTTTAATGTTTGATGCTGCGTTTTCTGGGAAATGAATGATAGATGGGGATGGGTACGTTCTTTGATGGATGATTTTTCCTTTGGTTTTATTTTGCTTGTTAAATGGAACAAGTATACGAAGAAGAAGAAGCATGTTTCTTTTTATGGTATCCTGTGACCGACCCCCCACCCCATGCCTATAACTCTACCCCAAGAATTTGGTGAAAATAAAAGCCATCCTTTTCCAGAAAATAAGCCGTGTCCCTAAAAAGTAAAAACAAACCTTACACAATATGAATTAGGGAAAGGAAAAATTACCTGTTCCTCGTAAGAATTGAAATAAAATAGTTCCAAACTTACCAAGTACCAACAGAGTAAAAGGGCATTGTGTTAAAAACTTGAAATAAAGAGTGTAAAAGTAAAAGTTATCATTCCGACTTCTGAGTACATTTTAATGCTTCAATATATCTAAATCAAATATGATATCAAACAAGCAAAAATTTGCTGGCATTTTTCTAACCATAATGGCAGGATACATCACAGAAGATGAAAGTGTTAAGCTTTAAAGGGTTGGTGGGTCTAAAATAGGCAGATGCTGTGGGATGGGACGTCTTATTAGGCAGCAGCAACATATTACAAGAGAACGGCTACAACAGCCTCCTCCTCTAACTAGCACTACAAAATTTACAGTAGTTTTGTTACTCCAGCTAGCTATGCCTTTTGTGACAGACATTTCAAATCATTTTGGTTTACCTTCACTCCTACTACATTGTTATTTAACCACTTACCAAAACCCACAGCGGGCCTATGAGAAGCTTGCCCAATTAGATGTCATCTGAGCCTGGCCATTGCCTTATATCCTATCTAAAGTCAGGCCACTTTCCTTGTCTCTTCCATTAGTTAGGCCCATCTCCAGGGATGGCCTTGTTTCTTTTTTCAGTTCAGCCTGTTCATCAGAACTAGCAATGAGTTGAGATAACTTTAAGAAGGCAGGTCACAGTTCAAACGATATATATCCCTACTTTGTGAGCTTGGTGATTAGAATGAGTAAAACATCAGAGAATTTCAAGCACGACAAGAATTTTGAATTCTATGCGATATAAATGTAACCATGCAGCCAAGGGAAAGATCCTCTATCAAAAGCCAACTTCTCGGCCAAATTGTATGGAATCAACCAAAGAGTGCACGAGAAGCAGAACCTTACAGAGTCGACCTATTCTCTTAAGAATGCATACGACTTCTTGAGTATGAGAAGAGGTGATGTCAGAATCAGTACTCGCCTATAGGACATTCAATAACTGATATCATCACCATCTTCGTACTAGAGATGTGAGCAACTGCAGCAATAACAAACAAGTCCTTGATTAGCAAAAGTATGACAGAACAAATTCTAGAAACATCAAAAGAGTGATAAAAGATATATATGAGAAGCTGATCTCAATTGGTGGAGATCAACAATAAACACCAAAATCTAAAGCTTAATTATTGGAAACTTGGGAAACAAGTAACAATGCAGAACTGTACCAGCAATAAAAGGGTCAGCAGTGCGTAGGGTTTCAAAGTCGAAAACAGGAAAGCCATGACTGAATCGAGGCCTCCATCGACGGCTTTGAGGTTGAGGGGCTTGGAGGAGTTGGGTTTGGAGACGAATTTGGGTTTTCGGGTCGAGAAGATAGGCGGGTTCGGGTTGGTGAATTTGAGAGGGGGCTTGCGGGAACAGGTGGCCGACAGAAAATTACCAACTTGAACACCTATGGTGGTTAAAACAATGTATGTTTGGGTAATGCCAAATTGTCAATCAATCACAACGGAATGTTTGCAAGCGAGAAGGGAAAGTTTATGCACAATTTGGCAACAGAGACAGAAAATTATCCACAAATAGGGCTAATCAGCAAACCCATCAATGCTCGATAAAGAACTCAGGTTGAGTACATCCGGTCACGTACACAGACACATGTTCTTGATAAAGAACTCTGCACCTCAATCGAATACAAAGACAGAATATTCGAAGAAAGGGAAAAAATATATACATTTTAGACACAGATTGTAATTTGATTCCCAAATAACACTGACGATTTTTACAATGAATCCTGCAAATGCTTAAGCTCCAAAGCTAACTGTCTGAATCATGAACGCAATTATATTACAGAAGGTCACCCTATACGGATAGAATGGTTAGGCTGCAATCATCTGTCAAGACCTAGTTCTGAAATCCTCGTCATGCATCAACATCAAGTTTCTCCCCTTCAACCCCAGACGACTTGACATTGGCTGGTGCAGGCTCATTCACAAAACCACGCTGATACATAGCTGGCTCAAACACCCTGTTATACAAGTTATGCCCACCTGCAGCCGCCACCCAGCCACCACCACTCATGTATGCAGGATAAAAAGTGTTGCCATACGGATACATCCATGCCTGAGGAACAATTGGGGCAATGCCATAAGGAACCCCAGCATATCCACCCACCGGGTACCAACCTCCATAGACACCTGTTCCTCCAGTAAACCCTCCAATACCAGTATAAGGTGTAGGAGTAGGACTACCGATATAACTTGAACGATTAATGCCAGGTTGATAACCCCTGTCATTTTTGTAACTCTCTTCCCTCGGAGCAGCCCTCTTGACCTCCACAGACTTACCACTCACCTCATGAAAGTTACTCTGCATCACATTCTCCACAGCATCATCAGAATCAAAAGTGATAAAACCAAACCCGCGAGGGCGGTGAGTTGTGCTGTCCATCATCATCACTACATCAGTCACCCTACCAAACCTTTCAAAGTAATTCTTAAACTCCAATTCAGTCGCACTCGCTGACAATCCCCCCACAAAAATCTTCCTTGTTCTAAACTGATTGTTGCTAGTCTCAAAACTACTACTCTGCAATTGTTGCGGCGGCAACGATTCTTGGTTTCTGGGGTATGCCCAGGCTCTTCTGGGAGTTCTGGGTTTTTGCTTTCTTCACATCAATCTATCAACAATCAATTACACACTCCCATAAATTAAAGGTAGCAATTTTAACTTATCTAACATTTCAATTCCGCTTCAATTTAATTTCAGTTTTCCTTTTACATCAAAATAAATAAATAATCACTAATAATTACTAACCTAAAACAACGAAATTGAAATGGAAATTGAGAAAGGCGGTACCTTTCTTCCAAGAATGACATGAAAGTCTTGGAGAGCTTTATCAGCCGAAGACGGATCAGAGAACCAGACGAAGCCAAACCCTCGAGGAATGTTCATGACGCGGTCCCTGGCAACCGTCGAGCCCAAAACGGCGCCGTATCGGCAGAAGTGATCTTGCAATGTAGCTTCGGTGGTCTCCGGAGATATGCCACCGATGAAGAGCTTGGCTGGATCAGAGTCCATTGGAGATCCCAAAGAAGGAAGCCAGTACAGAAGCCCTAAAACCCTAGAATTGAAGCAAAATCTCAGAACATGGAGAAGTGAATAAAGAGAGATAAAAAAAGAAAAAGAAATTGACCTGAAAGCGTTGCAGGAAATTGTAATAATGGAGGAAGTTTACCCTATTTAATATCCGAATAGGATCGGAGTCCGCCTTTTGCGACCTCCGTATTTACTTATTATATTTATTAGATTACTGTTTTAATTTTATACAAAATTACATTAATAGACATTGAATTTCACAAATAAAAAAAGAATTATAATCATACTAATATTATAATAAAAAAATAATAATCATGATATACAGATGCAAAACCCTAAAGGGAAATACTTGTGTCAATACCGGTATTGACGCATGCATGCATACTCTTCTTTATTTATATACTTCTAACAATGTAAATTATAATCTTAACGGTTCCAAAAGTTTAATTAACTAATCAAGATCATCTCTGCAAAAAATCAATTTAAAAAAAAAATCGTTTGCTCAGCCAAATGCATCAATCAAATGGACGGCAGTTCATGGGGCTGCTAACTTTCACCATAACTGTCTATTTGATTGAAGCATTTGATTAAGTAAACGATCATTTTTCCAAATTGATTTTTTGCATATGTGATCTTGATTGGTTAATTAAATATTTGAACGGCTAAGATTATGATTTACATTGGTAAAAATATATAAATAAAGGAGGGTATGCACGCACGCATCAATACCAGTATTGACGCAAGTATTTTCCAACCCTAAATGTGTTCATATCGGTTTCTCAAAGAGCTACAACACATAATGGAAGAATCTCCATTGACGAAGAAAAAATCCTTTGCTTCAAAACCTTCAGCAAGATATCATTTCTTCTTCTTCTTTGAATTTAAATCCAACAACTACGAATTACTCCAATTGATTATCAAAGCATGCACTAGCCTATGCTAACGATCGAATACTACAGGGATTTCATCTACAAATTTGCGACATGAGTGTGAAGTACTGTCACATCCAGTGGTAGTTTATATGTGTTTTATGCATAAATACAAAGTTAATTATTGGTTACCTTGCTAGCTTCAATTGTTAAAGATCCAAAAGCATAGGAGCTAGCTGCACTCGTTCTACCCCACTTGTAGTTGCATCCAAGATTTGCCCTTTCGCAGGCCTTGACAACAATCGTGTATTTTTTATAGTCGACGAGAATTTATCTCCTGCATTTTTTTGTCAAGTTATCTTTTGTATCAGTAATATTAAACTACAAACATGTCAGTAATAGAATTGAATCCTCTTCATCATCATCTTCTTCTCCTCCTTTCCTATGCGTTCTACTCATCTTCCATCTTCTTCTTCTTCTTCCCCTTCTTCTTCTCCCTTCATGTGTGTTCCCCTCCCCATTGCTTCTTCTTCTTCCCTCTTTAGGGTTTTTTAGTGTCGTTCACCTCCTTTGTGTTAACATGTATATTTTTTTTATAACTATCTAATCTGAAAATGTGTGGAGTTTGTACTCTTCATTACTTGATACATGTATTGGTTTTACTTTGACACATATAGGATGGAGAAAATGGTGAAAGCTCAAACATCAAAGTTGAAGTTGATGATGTAATGGATCATACCAGTCAATTTACAACTGACATGGTGCACCATTTTCTTAATTTTTATTAAATACTGTAACTATATTAGCTAGTATATTTCTGCTTAGTTTTTGTTTTTGTAGGTGTTCAAAAGTAGAGATGAGATGTTAGAATGGACTCGTTCAGAAGGAATATGAAACAATTTTGTGATTGTTATTTGAATGTCTGACTCTAGACAAATTGGTAATAAGAAGAAGATACCTAAAATATTACTTTGTTGTGAGAGGAATGGTCAGTATAAATCATACAAGTCTTTGAAGTGTGATACAATTATGGAAGATTCTAGTGCAAAGAGTAAAAAACAGAAGCAGCCGAGGCTCACTAGTACAAAGAAATGTTGATCCCCATTCTCATTATGAGGTATCAATATTGGAAATGGAGATGATTGGAAGTTAGGGGTGGTTTGTGGAGTGCATAATCATGCTGCTTCGAAATATCTTCAAGGCCACTCATTTGCCGGTCGATTATCAAAGGAAGAAAACTCATTATTGATCGATATGTCGACGAGTTTAACCAGGCCTAGGGATATTTTGAGCGCCATCAAGAGAATAAATTCAAAAAATGTAACAGTAATGAAGACAATATATAACGCTAGGCAACGACACAGGACAAAGATTAGAGCTGAGAGATCACAAATGCAGCAACTATTGAGTAACTTGTCAGAGCACAAGTATATTGAGCATCATAGAAGTGATGGTGATCCTGGAAAAGTAACATATTTGTTTTGGTGTCACCCATACAACATTGAGATTTTACGTACATTTCCACATGTACTTATCATGGACTGCACTTACAAAACAAACAGGTATCTATTTCCACTTCTAGAGATAGTTGGGATCACGTCCACTAACATGACCTTCAATGTTGCATTTTGCTATATGTCAAAAGAGAAAGAGGACAATTATACATGGGCCTTAACTAGATTGAAAATTGTTTTAGATGATCAGTGTTTTCCAAGCGTGATAGTAATTGATCGGGAATTGGTTCTTATGAATTCTATAAGTAATGTGTTTCCTAGTACTAGACATGTATTATGTAGCTGGCACTTCAACAAGCAAGTGTTCACTCACTGCAAGAAGCTATTTGAGAAGACAGAGGTGTGGAATGTATTTTACAATGATTGGCTGTCTGTGGTAGATTCAGAAACCGAAGATCAGTACTTGCATAACTTACAAAAACTCGAGTCAAAATTTAGCTCATTTTTTGTAGCCATCAATTATGTGAAAACCACTTGGTTAAACCCACATAAAGACAGATTTGTGGCTACATAGGTGGATGCTTGTATGCATCTTGGTACCACTATATCCAACAGGTAATCTTTGTATTTTGTTGCATTTATTTTTATTTTTTGTTGAGTTAAGACACTTTAGGTATTTTTTTAACTGTATATCAAAGCTCTAAAAAAAGGCGCCCAGAGCCGCCTAGGAGCTGGGCGGCAAGACATCGTTCTGATTTTTCCCGAATCGATCAAGTTGGGCGCTGACGTGAAAATTGATGGTCTAGGAGGCGTCTGGGAGGGCTCGAAAACGCCTAGGCGGGCTGGGTGAGCTGGGCGGCGCCTAGGTGGCCCGATTAGTTTTTTTAATTATGAAATATATAAAAGCCTATCTAAAAATGTGTAAAATCAAACACAAAAAACACAATATTATACTCTAAAGTCTAAACAAAAGATACACTATTGTATTTTTATTATTTCTAAGAATATTGTTGTTTTATTATGTATATTTTTGAAGTTTTTTTTTTCTATTTTGAAACATAAAAGTGTTTTTTTATAAATTTTATTTATATAATTTTATTTATTAAATAAATAATAATAGGTAAAATATAAAACCGCCTAGACGCCGCCTAGGAGGCCTGGGCGCTAGGCGCTGGCTGTCCGCCCTAGTAGCGTCTAACGTTTTTTAGAACATTGTTGTATATTAATATTACTATGTATTAGGGCGGAAAGCGCACATTCAAAGCTTAAGCGACATCTTGGTACTAGTCAACTCGACTTCAGTGTATCATGGGATTATATTCACTCTTTGATGGAGTTACATCACACTGACATAAAGGCATCTTTTGAAAAAAGTTGATGTTTCATCCAACATCAATTTAACCGTGCATAGTTGAAAGAATTGATTGGTAATGTATCAATAACTTCTCTAAACAAAATTGTACTTGAATCTACAAGGTGAATTCTCTTCCTTGTAGTCTTTACCTACACCATTTTTTCCTTTCGTCCTTTTTATATATTTTTTTATAAGGTATACACTAACTCAACTATGGAATGTAGGTTTGATGCAGCTGAAATTAGGCTGGTTTACCATGTGTACATGAGATTTTTGAATATTAGAATTCTTATAAGCCTATTCCAATAAATGTTGCTCACTCACATTGGAGGCGGTTAAGTGTAGGAGATTTTGAGGAGGAAATTGATCCTGAAGAAAAAGTTCAACTAAGACCGCGATTGACACAATTGTAAAAATGGTTTGAAGAACAGGATGATGAAACCAAGAGACAAGTATTGCTGAAGATCGACAAGCTTATAATTCCAAGTTCCACAATGCTTCAACAACCATGTGAGAAGATTAAAACCAAAGGGCGTCCTAAGATTGACAGTAGCACTCGTCGTCTGTCATTTGCTTTTGAGATTGTTGAAGCTAGTTCCATTTATGGTAGTCAATCACAAGTACAGTCAGAAAAGGTTAATGCTTCTCCTACTGTTGTGTTGTCTTCTGCAAAATCAGACAAAATTCTAGAGGCAAATTTAGTACGTCTTTCATCTTTAATAAATCCTATGTAGGTTAAAGTTTTAATTGCAATTGAAAGAGATAGATGATTTATATTGATTTTTGTGCAGCATATCTCCTTGAGTCAAAACACTTCACGATTTGAGTTGACACAAAAGTATACATCTCAATTCATTATTGGCATGAGGTCTTATATTTTAGGTTCATTTGATGTTGAAGATGATGGTAATTGTGGTTATCGAGTTGTAGCATCCGTTATGGGATTTGGTAGGTGTTAGTGGCGAAAGGTGAGACAAGACCTGATGAATGAGCTAAATAGTATGCCTCACTTGTATAGGGAACTATATAGCAGCGAAGACGGTGTCGAGAATATCAAACAGAGAATTCATCATTCTGGATTTGCTGCACCACGTAAGAAATGGATGTGTATAACTGATATGGGGCATCTAATTGCTACTTGTTATGGAGTAGTTGTTATAAATTTATCTGATGGACAGTGTCTTACATTTCTTCTTTTGATGGAACACGTCATTGGACGATTTCAAAATCAAGAACTGCCTGAATTCGGAATTGGTTTTGCTAACGGAAATCACTTTGTGCAAGTAAGTGATATCAGTACATATTTATGCATTTGCAAAGTTACAAGGTCTAAACTAATTAGATGTTTTTATTTGTTCAAGGTATCATTGGTAGCAGGGTGCCCATTACCGCCAGTTCCACCAGATTGGCACCGCCATGCTGATGACAAAGCCAAATCATTATACAGCAGATATAGTAATCGTTTGCATCTCTATACTCCAATACCGCATCCAGAAAGAGTAACTACAATTTCCGAAACTATCACACTTCAAGATGATTAGATTTTTTTTCTTATAAGAACGAAGATGATTAGATTTTGTTTTGCGTTATGTTGATTTTTCTTTATTGAAGATGCTTAGAATAATGTTTACTCTGAGTTGATGTTTTTTTATTGTTTACAATTGATTGTGAAAATGATTCATAATTTGAATAAATTATTCTAGAATGAAATAATTTTCATTGAAAAAACGTTTTTTACAGCTTCCTCAAATAATAAAAGGTCACTGACATTCTATACAAAAAAAAAAGAATTGAGGTTGTCGAAGAGGTTTGTATAAAAGAAAATCAAGAACGGATCTTTGAATGCAAAAATAAAAGAAAATTGTAAGGATGAGAGGTCTAGAAAGTGAATTAGAGGTATAATAAGTAAATTATTGAAATATATATATATGAATAATAAATCAAAGGTTATTTTAGAAATTTACAAGAAGGTCTAGTGAGCGAATGCTCAAAACTAAAGAGAATGAGAGGTACAATGAGTAAATATGGAGGTTCCAATAGCCAGACTCATAGTACCTTGAGGCATCTTTTTGGTGTATTGGGCTTTAGCCTCTTTTTGGCCCAATATCTCAGCAAACATTCTCTTATTGTAGCGATGAGCGATTTTCTATCAACACTCGTTTTAAGTTTGAATCAAACACAATTTTCACAATATGGTGTTGTAAAATTGAACAAAGAAAACATATAACTGAAAATTCAAATTAATCCACCGTCACCATGTGGTGTAATTAGGGCATCTCGAGTAGAATTGATAAACTGAAAAAAAAAAATTAAGGATTTATCAATTTTAAGTAAATTTTTGCTCCATCAGAATACTTAAAAAGTTGACAAATTTATGAATTGAAAAGGAAAATTAACAAATTTATCAATTCTCAAGAGAAAATTTGTCAATAAATAACCTAAATATTCTATAATAACTATTGTGCTGGAACACAACTCTTAAACAGGGCCGGTCTAGAAGATTTGAAGGCCCAGTGCGAAAAAATTTGTTGGGCCTCTTTGATTATTATTTTTACTGTCAAAAATAAAAATTATGGGTTTCAACTTTAATAGTATACTTTTAATATTGTTATCTAAAAATATCTTCTTATATAAGTTTCTTCTAATAATACCTCTTATATATAAGGTTGATCAAAAAATATCCTCTTATATAAGTGGTTTTTGCCCCTTATTAATAATGTTTTTCTGAATATACATACATATATATATATATATAGAAAGCCTTTTTTCTGAGGAATCTCTTTATATATATATGTGTGTGTGTGTGTGCGCGCGCGCGCGCATGTATATGTATCTAATTTTTATTACATCTGGAAAAATTATCTTTTTTTAATATTGTCTAATATATTTTATTGTCTATATCAATGACTAAAATATCAATGATCCTAAACTTGACAATTTCAACAAAAATCTCAATAAAATATCGTGATTAATAAATCTTCGACAAGAAGTAAAGAAGTTTGATTGTTGAATAACATGAAGCTTTATATATATATATATACTGGATGAATATTTCTAATATTTTTGAACAATATAATACCTTATTACTTTACTAATTCTCACATGTAAGATTAGTAGTTTATTCAGAAATAAAGAATTTATTCTAAAAATAAACAAAAATATACAAGACAACTAAAATAATAAATATGTGATTACTGTAAAATAACAAATGAAAATAAACACATGTATAAAACAAAGATATGATAACTAGTAGTTTCTCTTTGTGTAGTTGAGATGGTTGTAGTTCATAAATTCTATTTTCGTCACCATGGTTCGAATCTCAAAACACATAACTTTTATATTTTCTCTGATTTTTGTGACATAAAATGAGAAAGTTCGGTTTCATGGGCCTCCTGCTGGTCTGGGTCCTTAGCAGTCGCACGGGCTGCCTTGCCCTCTGGCTGGCCTTGCTCTTAAAATGGATTGATAAATATAATTTTGGTCCAAATTTATCAACTATTACTGGAGATGCTCTGACCTTTATCACTTGTCGTTACAATTAGTTAAGTGTTTTAATAGCCATCTTCGATGGATGATAAATGCGAACTGCTACGACAATGCTCATTCACTCAAAATTTCTGAAACTTTGAATTATTGCATACCAATTAACTTGATCATGATCGGAGATGCTTTGACATATCCTCGAAATTAAAAGTCATCTTTCTCTTCAAATACCTTGAGGCTAAACTATGCAACTCGTGAAGACGTGAACTCGATCAGAGGCTTCCACGAGTACGCATCAGAATACCTAAGAGCATCCTCCTACGTCATCAAGAAGATCAGTGTACTGTAGTCAAGCCCGAACCAGCAGTGGCAACCTCATAGCCCAATAAACCGGGACACCAAAAGCCGGCAGCCAGGGCCGGCCTTGTCTCTAGGTGAAGCGGACGACGGCACGGGGCATCAGAAAGAGAGGGACACAAATTTTTAAATATAGTGGACTCGAATAAATGATTATATGTGATGCTACTCTAAGCATCAATTTAAAACAAAAGCTAATTAGCTAATGATTTTTTAGCATGTAGAAAGCATTTAGCAAATAGCAATATTTATTTATTTATTTTTTGTAAAAATATTTATATTTTTTTCTTGAAAATCTACAATATGCATGATTAACTTTGAGATCTCTACTCCCATATAATTATAGCACATGAAACTTCGTTCCTCACTCTTCCAAATATAGCCGCATACCACTTTATTCCTACCATTTTGCTTTTCTCACTCATTCCCTACTCATTAAAAAACATGAGTGCAGTTCATATATATATATGACTATACCACTAAGGGATCTTTTCTCTTAATATATATGAGGGATTAAAGATTACACCAACTTTTTGATCACCAAATCACATCTCCACCGTCCAATATATACATTTATATATGTAGATCATTTATTGAAAATTTCATCCAATTTGGTGATCGTTAAGGCTTTGAACTAACTAAAATCAATTGACGCATCAAATCTACCAAACATGAACCGTTCATGTTTATAATTTAAATTCGTAGTTTTGAGCACCTTATCGATCACCAAATTGGATAAAATTTTGTAGAGATAATCTACATATATAAATCTATATATTGGACGGTGGAGATGTGATTTGGTGATCAAAAAGTTGGTTTAATTTTTGATCCCTCATATATGTCAAGAAAATGAATCCCTCATTGGAAGGGGTTGTGTATATATATATATATAGTAGACATTAGTTATAAAAATGCTTATTTCAGATTTTCATACACAATTTGTATTTCCTTTTCTTTTAGTATTCCCTCTCTTGTAACACCCCGTCCCGAAATCTACTTTTTTACTAGGATCAAACAGGTTACAGAGGGTTGTAACCACGCTGTTAGTCTTTCTCGAACTACTTTTCGAGTTTAGTATCGAAATATCCTCGATTCTGGGGGAAGATAGAATTAATGTCCCGAAGTGGTAGATTATGTTAATACGAGTCATCCGGTATGTTCGGAATATTTTCTGGAGCTACGAGCTGTTTATTACGAATTTATTCAATTTACGGAAGTAATAAATGTTATTTATTTTACCGTAAAAAGATGACTTTACGATAAGTCGAGAATTTAGAGAAACTTCCTTCGGGAAAGTTGTAGAGGACGATAATACGAACTCATGAGTATAACCTACGAATTAATCTGAGTTCGTATGCGAAACTTTTTCAGGTTATGGTATAGTTACACTGCGCGGTAAAAGTAAATAATAAATAATCATTTACCGCTCATGGTAACTTTAGTTAACTAAATCCGGGTCATCAGATCAATCAGAGATTGATCTGTGTCGTTGGTGATGGGTATATATAAGAGGGGGCGTTGACCGGGAGCTCTCTCTCCTCCCTCGATCTCTCATGCTCTCTCTCCCACATCACCGCCACCACCAGCCTTCTCGCCTCACCACTGTCAGCCTTCCTAGGTCCTCAGATATGGCGGAGGCGCAGGATCCGAAGTTTTGTCGAGGAGGAGCAGCGCATCGGAGGACTACCCAATCAAAGGAGGAGGTCCAGCTGGATTGGAGGAGTATAGGGGAGGTTCCTGGTGGCTGCAGGAGTAACTCAGCGACTTGAAGGAGGGGGAGAGCGCCTGGAAGGACCGTCGGAGGGGATCCGTCGAGGGAACATCCCTGCAAATCCCTCCAGTTATGAAAACCCCCACTGCTCTCTCTATTTATGGCCTGGTTGGGTTGTTTAGTGTAGTGGAAGAGGGAGGTGTGGTCTATTCCGGTATCGTTTTGATGGTTAAAAATGGTTTGGGAAAAGGGTTATCCTTTCTCAAGGGGGTTTCGAGTAAATCTCTCTTGGGATGGTTCCCGCACGTCCTATCTCGGGTTTAGAGAGGTAAACTTGAGCCGGAGCGTAACATCTGCTACATTTCATCCGGACTCATAAACAAGAAAAAAAAAGAGAAAAAAAACAATTCAACCTGCATTTTTAGATTGGATATTTGTTAAAGAAAAAAATGTTCTTGTTTAAAATCATGTTGAAGATCTAGACAATGTATCTAAACTACGACTCGTTCCGATAATCGAGTTTGTAGCACATCAAAATTATTGCACGACTATCTAGGATACGTTAGGCACCTAAACCATTTTTCACCCTGGGCACCAAAAAGGTCAGAACCGACCCTGTCGACAGTTGTCGTAAGCATGGCTCAGGACGTACGGTCTCCACTTAAATGAAAACAGAGAGAAGTGGAATTGGAGGATTTTGAAGCTATTTGAAGTTTGGTTTCTTTAGTAAAACAGAGCAGAGAAAATGGTTGGATTGAAAATGGTTGCAGAGATATGTATAGTGTGGACGATGATGATCCTTGAGTTTAAAAATGTAGGTTTTGGACTTTTTGGCATCCTTAACAAGAAAATAATAATTAAAAAATTTGGAATTTGTGCATTGCCGGTCAGTAATTAATTTTTTTCTTGTTAAATTTTTAGTTATATTGTGGCACCATAAAAAATCATCAATATATATTGCACAAACAGTATTTATTTTTTATGGCCGATTGATGTTTTTTTAATAATTATTAAAAGACACTATTTTCAAAGCTCGACCATGTAAATCTCATGTGTGAGCCTGACTGTAGTAACCCTTACCATGATGAAAGGTCAAGAGTGAAGGCATGCACGAACAAAAGGATTAGTTTCAAGTTTAAACAAAGTGATCGATGACGTGAGAAGCATGCACACTAGTAGAGGAAATGGCTTATGCGACGAAAATATATTTTTTCATCGTATTAGTTCACACTGATACGACGAAAATAAATTTCGTAGCATGATTCTCAAGTGATGCGATAAAACACATTTTGTAGTATTGTACTGACTCATGTGAAAAAAAATTATTTCGTCGCATCAGTTTTGGATTTTCTGCCAAAATTTTCCCTCACCCCCTGACTCATGCAACAAATATTTAAAATTTTGCTGCATCAGTTTACACTTATGGGACGAAATTTTGAATATTTCGTCGCATCAGTTCTGACAAAAAATTAAAATTTTGAATCCTTCCGTCAAAAATTTCCCCCCATCCCCATTCTTTTTCCTTCTACTTATTCACCACCACCTCCACTTCTTCTTCTTCTTCCTCCGCCACCACAACCACCGTATCATCTCCTCCGCCACCACAATTGTCACGCCCATGTCCAAGTTTACCTTCCTTAACCTGAGTTAGGACGTGCAGACCCATCTCAAGATAGATTTACTCGTAATCCCCCTTGAGAATAGATAACCTTTTTTCCCAAACCATTTTCGACAATCCAAACGATACAAGAATAGACCTCACAGCCAGAGGTTATCCCGATTTCTTCATTTGGACCTCAAACCATTCATTTAAAGGACCCAGAGTTCTAATAATATTTGTGACTGCACCTGAATCTCAGTCAGGCTGCCTACGTACCCTGTCCTCAGGGATCAATCCACACGTAGCTCTTATTTTAATAACCCCCTAACCGAGCAAAACCCGCTTTATTACATAACGGTCGATTTATAAATAAGGACAGCATAAGCTAAGAGCAAATCTGGGGTTTAACATTTCCGTCGAGGGATCCACAACCTAGCCAACGATCGGTAAAAACACATTCAACCATTCTGATCCACAGCATCCAAACATACAAACACACAAATATAATATAATATAATATAGTGGCATCCACGTAAATAAACCAAACAGCCATGGGCATTTATGATATTTCCTCCTTAATGACATCCTTGTAAATAACTAGAATTACCAAGGGTATTTAATTATGGGATTTCAGCCTCAATGACATTCTTGTAATTATATAAACTGCTGAGGGCAGAATCGTCTTTTTAACCTCAGTGGCAGTCTTGTAATTTCACAAATCTGCCAAAGGCATTTCAGAGATTTCAATCCCAATGACAGTTTTGTAATTAACTCAAACTATCAAGGGTATTTCCAGAATTTCTATCCTGATGGCACCCCTGTAAATACTCTAATCTACCAAGGGCAATTCTGACCTTACACACCTATGGTAAATAGTAAAATACCAGATCTACCACGGTAAAACCCGAGGATTTACCCACCTCTCCTGCCGATCACCTCTCAGGCCAAAATCTCGGCCTACCTGGCAGGATTTCGCCCATCCCTGCAAACCTAGCTTCTAGAACAACCCAACAATCCTAAACACCTAAGCATAGTGCCAAGAGAAGAGAGAGGAGGTTATTACCTCTCGGTTCTGACCGGGACCCCTGCCTCCTCATTAGAGCTTTCCACAACCTCCTTAGGCTCACCACAGCTCGATAGCCTTCTCCAAAACCCTGAGAACTCGACTCGCCGGAGTTAGGGCTCCAACCCAGAAAACGGGGAAAAACACAGAGGATGAGGGGAACTCGAATCAGTGGATAATTCGAAGAATCAAGAGCAAGAAAATGAAGGAGAATATGAGAGGAGAGGAAATCTACATCCAGTGGGCCGAGACATGGCCTGAAACGGCGGGGTTCGCCGGAACCAATCAAACACAGTGGTGCTTGATCTCCTTCCACAGTGGGCATATAGCATCCATAATAGAGGGTTTTGTAGAGGAGGAGGTGGCGAGTATTTTGGTGGTGGTGCGCTAGCCTATGATGGCTGGAGGCGGCCAAGCGCCGTCGAGGACGCCAGAGAGAGAGCTCGGGAGAGCTGGTTTGACCGAAGTGAGAGGTTTGACCAAGTCAAACCTCTCATTTATATTTATAGGAAAATGGACGGTCCAGATTTATTTTGAGATCGATCCAACGGTCCATATTTAATAACAAAAGTTACCATATGCGGTAAATAGATAATTTACTATTTACTTTTACCGCGTAGTAACTATACAATATCCTAAATAACTTTCGCATACGAACTCCGATTAATTCATAGGACATACCCACGAGTTCGTATTAACGTCCTCTACAACTTTCCCGAAGGAACTTCCCCAAATTCTCGACTCATCACAAAGTCTTATTTTTACGGTAAACTAAATAACGTTTATTACTTCCATAAATTGAATAAATCTATGTTAAACAGCCCGTAGCTCCGGAAAATATTCCGGATATACCGGTGGACTCGTATTAACATAATCTACCCCTCGAGACATTAATTCTATTTTTCCCCAGAATCGAGAATATCTCGATATTAAACTTGAATAGTAGTTCGAGGAAAACTAACAGCGTGGTTATACCCCTCTATAACCCGCCTGACCCCCGGTAAATAGGTAAATTTTGGGACGGGGTGTTACAACAACCACCATACGTACCACCTCCTCTGCCACCACCATTGTACCACCACCACCTTTTTCCTCTCCTCCTTTTTCTTCTTTTTCTTCTACTTCTTCCTTCACCACCACAACCACCGTACCACCACCTCCTCCGTCACTACTACCGTACCCAAGGTTCTAAAACTCGCTAGTCGCTAGTCGATTGGCCGGCCGGAGAATAGCGAGTAGATGAGTACTCTGGAGAGTACTCGAGGAGTACTCAATTTTTAATTCTTGGATTAATTTATTATTTTTAAAATATATAATTAATTATATAATGTTTAAAATAATAAAAATAGTCTATAAAACATTACCGTATTCAAGAGATAATGATGTCTAAAAAGTAAAAACAATAATTACAATAACTCAATAAGTTCTAAGTAATAAAAGGAAATACCAAATTTAATTCTTGCAAACAATCACAAGCATATCATTTGTAACTATGCTTCAAATTCTTCTTCTCCATATTCATTTAGTACTCCCTTCGAATCCCACTCAAATTTAAAACTCATATCATCTATTTTGTGACACAGAACAACTGAACAAAAACACAATGTGACATATCAAAATCTAATTTGGCAATCCAAGGTAGTGCGACTGTGCGAGTCAGAGAGCTGCAAAGTGTGAGAGACTGAGAGAAGAGAGCGAGAGACAAAGTAAGACAATCATGTTTGAACAAAAATGACTTCGTTTGCTTCTTCTTTTTTTCCAGCTGGCCGAGTTCATTGAGTTGGACCGAGTTGCACCGAGTACTAGGCCGATTTTCTTCCGGTCGACTAGAGGCACTGAGTAGATGAAAATCAGCTCGACAATCAGATGAGTAGCGAGTACTCGGCCGAGTTGACCGAGTTTTAGAAAATTGACCGTCACATAAGTCCATGCAACAAAAAATTTCGTCGCATAAGTTTAAGCGATGACTTTATTTTCGTCACATGTTTAAGTGACAACTTTATCTTTAAGGAGAACTGATGTGACGAAAATTTACAGTTTCGCCGCATAAATCTAATGCAACAAAGCTTATGCAACTAATTTTTCGTTGTTTAAAGTCTTATGCGATAAAAAACCCTTTTATACGACGAAAATAAGTTATCGCATAAGACTTTTCCTCTACTAATAGCATTGATCTCAAAATTAAGAAATAAAACGACCTTGTTTGGTAGCCTCATGCATTTGGCTTTTGGTCATCTTTGTCTTGTTGTCGTTGCCGAACAACAAGACATATAATACCCAAATCTCGTTCAACAAGACATATAATACCCAAAGCTCGTTCTTTCTTCATAAAAAGCTCTCAATCTTCGAGCTAACCATTTCTTTAATCAAATGCTAATCGTAGGGTTCTGGGTCGTAAAATAAAATCCCCATAGTGGATGCCATGAGTACGTAGCACCCAGATTCCGACACAGTAAACTAATCCAACTCGATGAAACAGGAGCCTAAAACAGATTAACATATACCAACTTCACTGTTGGGGTTTGATCCACGATTGGTTTTTGGCTTAGCTTCACCACCAACCCACTTGGCTCGAGAGACCCAGATACATATGGCATGGTGATCAGGTGATGATGATCTTGAGCCATGTGGTCTTCAAGCTCTCGAACATGGCATGGATCTTCAGCATTTGGCTTTGGCGGATTGTTAATGAAAGAGGATGCAACTTTTATTCTAATCTCGTATTCAAAATTTGTAGTTGGTGATAATTTTTCTATGCATAAGTTGCGTAAGTAAACCAAGCAACTAATTTGTAATATTTTTTCTAGTCATCTGTGTTGAGACGAAACCAGGATTTAGAATTAAGGTAGGATAAAGTCTTTTGCGCTCTTTCAATTGGGAGAAGTCCAAAAAAATGACGTCTCTATAAAACACTGGAGTAGATTGAATCGGAAGCTCCATTAATTTGATGTTCATTTCTCCAAGACCTATAGTAATAATACTCAGAAGAGTGCACATCAGAGCGAGAAAGACTAAGAACCAAAATGCTTCAAGACCTATACTAATACTTTGTTGTGGTGCCATTGCAAAATGCTTCAAGATCTGCAAATTTGAACCAAAACGAAACTTCTAACATTATATATACATCTATATTCCGTACATGATATATACACGAGAATTTATCCTCTAAAAAATAGGGTGTGTTGCAGCAAACTTCAGCCCTTCCTTGATTATTATCATGCATACATACTAACGTCGTTAGAAAACTGAAACTAGAAATAATGGTCCAAGCGTTTTCAACATAACTTAAGGTCGAATAATAGGTTATCGTATTATAGACTTAAATTGGTCAGATTTAATGAAAAGCAAAATAAGGAATTGATGAAGGTCTTCAGTCTTCATTCTATATTCGTAACTCGGGTCTTGTAACTTATATATTGATAATAAAAGTATATGTTTATGCGTAAAACCGGATGTGGTAGAGTCGTTTTGTATTTGAAATTTCATGATCAAGAACGTTGGATTAGGTCATTTTTGTGAAACAGATTGATCGTGGAGTTCTGATATTTCAGGATTAAGATAAATATCAGTAATGGCTTTTGAAATCGGAGAAAGACAAAGCCTGGGAAATGGAAGAGCTAGATTCTTCCGAGCTATAGGAGTCCTCCTTTGGTTATAAGACATGCCTCAGACTCTGGGATTACACGCACCCTCTGGACTTGGACTTGGCAAGCCGGAGAGATGAAATAGGGTTTTGTTTCTTTATGCTCTGGCATTGTATCGAAATCCGTAGGTATTATTGTTGTCTCAGAAGCCGATGAATATAGTAAAATCTCCGACCAAGATAAGAAATGATAATATGCAGGGAGCTTTCCCTATGCAAGACATTTGTGACGCACTCATCAAAATACTAAATAAGTAACCCAAATCTGTGTCTATTTTATACTTTCTTTGTACTACTTTCCGATGCATCCTGCATCCTATACCATGTCTTGGAAACGCACACTACACTACAATACTATACCTGTTTTCTAAATCTCAGAGCTAGCTAGTCATCGATAAAATGCAAGTTATTTTTTGGTACTTGGTTGATTTTTGTTGAAGACAATATATTTTGTACCCTAACGGGATTTCCTATCACAATGTATACCTTCTCGAACACACACAATCTATCTCAATGAAGGTTGGTTTAGTTGGTAAAAAGTGGGTTTGTGGTGTAAACTCACACAAGTTCGTTCTTCGTTACCAACAATCCTTTAATGATGGATAATCTGTAAAATGTTTCTGGATCCTTAGGCTGTAAAATGCCTTTAGACCGTTAGATGAAGGTGTGGTCTCCTTGAAACATGCCTCTGAGCCTTTGAGGAGGGTGTCACCTCTCACAAATATGGGTGAAACTCCATCCTAGTCACAAATTCGAAAGCCTTCGAGACTAGGTTGCAGAGTTTATCCTGACCTTAATAAGTAGGGAAGCCTCCCTCTTAAGTAAACTTTTTTATACCAAAAAAACACACAATCTATACCTCTTTCTTAAAACTACAAAAGATGTCCCGTGGAAGATGTAAGAAATTCAAAAAAAAGTAAAGTAAATCACATCATCCGTAAATGATTAATACTTTGAGTATAAAAAACAACAAGATAATTATGGACCCGTTAGCAGGGGAAAATCGATGGGCGTCCTATTGCATTTAACCCACCTAAATTAAGAGGAATATAATTGTATGTTTTTTCGATGAACGAGATGGAATTTAATGTATGAAATAATTTCAGTTTACTTATATGATTTCACCTCTTATATTCTTAATTTTAAAAGTTTATCCTCTAAGGTTTCTAATTTTCATCGATCATACCTAATTGCTGAAATTTCAAACATTTTAGACGTTAAATGCTAATATGTAGTATTAGAAAGAAAAAAAAATATAAAAGATGATGTTTGCAGTTAGATGACTATATTTACCCTTAAAGTGAGTTATAAAGTTATAATGAATGTCTCAATTACACAAAATTTCAGCAATTGAGCAGGATTGATGAAAATTGAAAACTCTATGGGGTAAACTTTAAAAATTAAGAGTATAGAGGGTGAAATAATGTTTGCCTCAAACTTCAAATGGGTAAACTGAAATTAATCTTTAATGTATTCTATAAACGTTCTTCACCAAGCACTACTCTTTTCACATTGTTAGAGCATGTCCAACAACTTATCTAAAAAAATTAAAATGGGAAAACAAAAGCCAAAATATCTAATTTTTTTTGCTTCAACTCCAATAGCTTCCTTATTTTAGAGATTTTAACATTTATTACAACAATAAAATAAGTTATATCATTTTTAATTATATCAAAAAGGGTTTGCCCCGCACTATGTGCGTGTGTGAATTTTCTTCCCCACTTTTCTCTCCCAATTTTCAAGTTTTAAGTTTTTCTTTTTCTCTTATTTTCAAATTTGCAATTATTAATTCATCATTTATATGTTACAACATATATTTTTAAGTTTTAATCAATCAAAGGCATTATAGGAAGTTCAAAAGGTTAACTGTTGACCAAAGTCAAATTTCTCTTCTGACTTTATTAATAGTAATATTATATCAAAAAATTATATATTTTTATGATAAAATTCAGTTTAATACCATGAACTTTATGATTAAAATTAGTTCAGTCCATCTTTTTAAAAATCCATCATTTTATTACTCTTAACTTAAAATACC
Source organism: Comarum palustre (assembly GCA_951800085.1). Classification (NCBI taxonomy): domain Eukaryota; kingdom Viridiplantae; phylum Streptophyta; class Magnoliopsida; order Rosales; family Rosaceae; genus Comarum; species Comarum palustre. The sequence continues at coordinate 23,371,985 of OX637579.1, forward strand.
TACAACTTAGTCCAAATTTTCATATTATGCTCTAAATATGATATCAAGTGTTGATGTGGAACTGCTAAGGAGACCGTACATACTAGTATTGACTCTCAAAATGTATGAAACAATCAAAAATAACCCTTATGACCGTTTTTTCTTATAACCCGTAAAAGTTATTTTGGTCAATTTCATACATATTGAGAGATAATACTAATATGTAGAACCTCATTACCAACTCCACATTAACATTTGACGTCATATTTGGAGCCTAAGATGAAAATTTAAACCAAGGTGTATACATTTAAAAGTTAAGAGTACTAAAAAGATGGATTTTCAAAAAGAGAGACCGAACTGATTTTAACTCTAAAATTCAATGTAGTAAACTGAATTTTATCCTATTTTTTATATTAACAATAACAAACTTAACAAATATTATATATTTGGTAACTTTTTGTTGGAACATGTGAAACATTTAATTTTAAGGACGTTGCTGGGCTCAAAACAGTCAAAAAATTCTTTAAAAAATAGGGACGTTGCTGGGCTCAAAACAGTCAAAAATTCTTTAAAAAATGAGAATACCAATAAAATAAGAAAGTTGTTGAGCTTGCTCATGCGTTCCATTGTCTTCAAATGCCATTTTCACTAGTATGTTGTATTGTCATTGCATGCTCACCTAACAACTGAAGGATAAGTGAGTCTTACGGTGTAAAATGAATGCATAGTTTTAAATTTTTGCATTTGTCCCATAGTTATTAGAATTATCAGTGTGAGCAAACTGATTGTCAATTGCTGAAATGTGAACATTACTCCAATTTTTTTCTCACAAAGGAAAAAAAACATACAAAACCGAGGTATTAAAAATGAAGTTACTCTCTCATTTTCTATCTCTCACTATGCCAGTCGAACCTTAGACATGAGGGGATTTGCGTGTTCAACAAAGCCAACAGACTAGGGCTGTTTTTTTGGACCGAAACCCAGAAATCCGGACCGGTGTAGCCTGAACCCAGACCGATCGGGTCAGATTTTGAAATTAAATTTTCCGAGTCGGGCTAGACCTGGACCAAATTAAAAACTATCCGACCGGGTCGGGTTTCATATCTTAAAACCCAAATCGGCCTGAAAACCCAAAATTTAGGTATTGTATTCCTATTGGGTTACTACTAGCTAATAAATAGCAAAAAACCATACTCCTTCACTCTTCAGTCTCTACTTTTGAATTGGAAATGAATCGAATCGGAAAAAAAGAGAAATTGGTTGACTTACAACATTATCGAGAGCGAAAACGTTGAGGAAAGTAAAGGCACGGTGAGTGGAATGGGCGGTGGAGATGTCGTCAAATTAAACATCCAACTCATGCTTACTTCTTCACCATAAAAACATCTAATTAAACCTGTTTTATAATCAAAAAACGTGTTCCGCAAACCTTATTCATTAGTAAACTTGGGTTTGAACTTTGAAATTTTTTGACCCAAAAATCCGAAAACCCGGCCAAACCCGAAACCCACGAGTTTCGTTTGAAAAAAAAACCCGAACCGATCCGAAAATTCTAAATTCGGGTTCGGATTTTTTTTCTAGCCGGACCAGGCCCAAAAACAGCCCTACACCAGACTAGGGACGACCAGCAATACATCTCTTTCGTTTGATCATCTACATTAGAAACCAAAAAGGGGTCATACCTTAAGCGCATGAGGTTGAGCGCATAGAAGTGTTACTGCCTGAAATATCAACCTTTAGTGGGCCCGTTTAGTGGTTTAGTGGGCTTTGGGTGCTAGCCCGGGGATAAAGATGTACGAAAGGAAAGATGACGCGAAAATGGGACAGTTGCATCGGGAGTAGGGCCCACCACAAATGTGTCGGCAAAGAGGAGGCGAACCAAGTCTCTCTAAGCGCAAAAACGACGCTTAAATCAGCGTCGTATAAAGCAAGCATTAGAGGCAACGACTTTTTGTTTTGGCACAATAAAGGGGTGGTCGTACTGACTCACACATACAACTTGTCCTTTGCCGAAGGCCAAGTTGTGACTAAGCGCCCTATTCTATTAAGGAGGGTAGGGGACTGGGGAGCCGTGCCTGCCGTTTACGTGGCACCTTTACCGCCACGCCTCTATTGACACGTCAACGTCACCGTTAACCCGCTTTCTCCTATTTCTCCCTCCATTTTCTTGTGATTTCCGATCCGATCCCATCGGATAGAAGATTTATGTCTCCTGTATTTTTAAAAATAAAAATAAAAATGTATGATCTCTTAACTTGATCATTAGGAAAATGAAGATTTTTACGAATGTGATTGAATTCTTTTGTCCTTGGTGAATGGTGATACAAACAGTGTTGTATTTTGTTTATCATAAAAAAACCTCATGAATTATAAATTGGCTTTTTTTTTGAGAAAAAGAATGAAGTTTAATTTAATAGGTTAATGCCCAAATACACAATAAAACATGAATTTAAAATTTATATGAATAGATCTGTAAATGGATCGGATTTGAACCGGATTGACCTATATCCAGATCTAGATCCGAAATAGAAACTTTAGATCCGGATCTGACCCGTTACTTGTCAGATCCTTAATAGCTCGATCCAAATCCAAATCCGCGGGTTAACGGATATCCGACCCGTTGATAATAATAAATATTTCAAATTTTAAATAATATTTTCATAATTTTATCATAAAACATTGATGAAATTTTATAATAAATAAAATTTTACATCAAAAGTTGAATTACATATCTAAACACTTATTAACGGTAAACTAATATAATTAAAATACTTGACCTCCAATGGTTTTATCATAAATAACGTATACATTAGCAATCTTCAACTTCATCACATCTTACTTTAGATGAAATCTAGATATGAATGTTTAGATTATCTAGATAATTATCATATTATTTAATATTTATTAATAATTTTATATTTATAAAAATATTATTTAATAATTTTTAAACGAATCGGATCAACAAAGATCTGGATTTGATCAGTTTTGTAAAAAGTTTAACGGATCTGGGTCCTTAATGGATCAACGGGTCAAATTTTTGACCCAAACCCGTTTAAAAACCACGGATCTGGAGCGGAATCGGATATGATCTGGTCCATTTACAGGTCTACATATGAATGAAAAAAAAGTTGACCACCCAATTCAATGATTCTTTACGAAAGGATAATACTACCCGTCATTAAACTCAATCCTTATCCACTTTCGCTATCTCTCTGCCTCCCTCTCGATCTCTCTCCAGACATTCTCTCTGGTTCCTTATCCAGATTTGGTTCAGATCCATCATTCTGTCGGCCAAATCATCCACTTTCGAGGACGATGCCTCGACTACGATGACTCGTCGACATCGGGCACTAGGGCCTCCGAATTAAATTTGGCATCCACTGATCTGAGTCTGGTATGTACGACGAGTAGTAGTTGTCGATCATTCACTATAACTGGTCAGTGCTTCGTCATCAGAGCTAGCTGATCGACAAGTGTTCTCTCTCTCCTTCTACTTCTTCGACCAGATCTTCGCCTCTACCAGATTGAGGCCAGAGTCTCGTCTTCAATCGCCGTCAGGAAAATTATTGATGCGCCTCCACGTAGCCTCTAGAACCTCCTTTAGGAACACGACTCCGTAGTAGTATGCGACGTCTTCACTGCTGCTAAGCCGCTAACTAAGCCTCCATCTCAGCCGTCAATGTTCGCTGCCAGATCGAATGATCTGATTCTGCTTGAGTTGCTGCCGGAGGAGGGCGTCGCTCTCTAGGAATAGAGGAGGTACGGTTTCAGATTCCTTTTTGTTTTGCAAGTGAAAGATTATATCTGCAGAGCTATATGTTTAATTTGAATTTTTGTGCAATTCGGTTGAAATTGTTGGCTTTTGAATTGGTTTGATCTGTAATTTGGTAGTGCTCCTGCTCGTGGAGTCGGACTTTGTGGCGGTGGCTTCTGAGTGCTTGGTGGTGGAGGCGGCTTGTGGCTGTGGATTATCAGTTTCATGGCCAATACTACATTGTTGTATGTTATTATCAATGGATTTGAGCTGTTGAATATCAATACTACATTTTTGTATGTTATTACCAGAGGATAGTAACCTGGTTATTATGGTAAATAATTGTTTAATAGTTGTAGTCATTAATTACTAGGTTTTGTGAGTTTTGACTGATTTTTAGGTGGTTACTTAGGGACACTAACAGAGTTATTGGCGATTACCGGGGTTAGTAAACGAGTTATTGGGGGTAGTTACTGCGGGTAAGTGAACGAGTTATTGATGAACAATAATCAAGGTATCGAGTTACTATGGGTGTTAGTAACTGATTTATTGGTGATTATTAGAGGTTAGAAATTGAGTTACTGGGCGTTAGTAATTAATATTTGAGTTACTAGGAGTCAGAAACCGATTTAGTGATTATTGGATGTCTGAAACTCAATTACTGGGCGTCAGTAACTGAAATATCCGAGTTAGTAACCGATTTACTGGTGACCGGAGAAATCTGATCACCGAAGATCGGTGACCGATGACCTGAGTCCGAAGATCTGTGACTGGCGACCGGAGTCCGGCAATGCTCAGACAAAGTCTTGTCTCTTTAGTAAGAGACAAGGGTAAAAATGTCTTAAAATTATTATTTTAATATGGTTTTAATAAAAATTTGTGTGTTTGGACACAGTTAATTGTATCTTTCATTCAATTAGGTTTCAAAGTCTCATTTTTATTAAAATGAGTTTGACTTTTATTTTTTATGCAAATAGGCATTACCCCTAATTTATTATAGATCATGACGATCAAAACGGTCAATTAAGTTTAGTTTAAAGACCATATAAAAAATTTACAACTATGAAAAGAAAGTACAAACACAAAACTGTTGTCTAAAAAGGTAGACATTAACAAATTAGCGTGTATATTGAATAATCCGTAATCCATTGGTATGTCTGTAAAGGCTTTTATACTTCGGTCATGTTTTCGTGCTTGATTCCAATTAATCTAGATAATATTTGGTGGAATTTAACATTCTTACCTTATATTTAGTGAAAATGAATAATATATATACATCATAGTGATATAGTATTTTACTTTGATGGTATTGTGAGTTACCAAAATAACAGAAAAGAATGTAACAATTTGGCCTATAGCGTAGGGAAGAGACCAACAGTTATTATGTTGTGTAGAGTGTGATGATGGGGATAACAGTAGTCGCAGAGAATAATGGAGTCTATTGAGCAGCTACGTCAAATTTAAAATCTGAAAAGGAAGCATCAGAGCAACGGAGTAGCCCTAGCTAACGATCTCGTCTGTATTCTCAATTTCTAATACGTACGTACTAAGTTTACTCAAATCAATAGATTCTGATCGATATGAATGCTGAATTGCCACTGTAGCCTGTAGCGGGGAGTCGTTGTCCCAACTACGTAAATTGATGTTGCTGCTTAATTTACCTCATGTTTGTCAATATTAAAATTAGTCTTTTCAGCTGCTTGATTATATTCTAATGCTGAACACAGACGGAATGTGGAAGCACGGCAACGAGTCCAAATTTAGTTACCAGAAGGAAATTAAGAACACGATTATAACAACAGTTGTGTTAGAGAGGAAAGATGCTAGATTAGAAAAAAGATAAATAAAATATAAATATATGTGGGTTGATCATATCTAATTGTATCGAGGTATTCTGTAGTTAAAATCCAACACTTTAAAGGTGGTTTAATTGAGATAATATGAGTATAATGGTGATCCATAAGCCAGACTTGTCCTAGTTCAAGTTGGTATCAGAGCGTCTCCCTCTTCAATTACTTTTTCCAGCATAGCGGGGGAAAATGTTCCACAACATAATGAACCCAAATTTGGGCCCGAATCTCGAATCATACCAAAAACCAAATCTGAATCTCACCTGAATCTCGAATCACACCACAAGCAAATCGTAGCCTCACATCATCCGATTTTCCGATGTGGGAATCAGGCTGAATGAATTCCATGTGTCAACCTAAAAAGTTAGATTGTACGTGAGAAAGAACGTTGGAGAGGAAAGATCTCATATTAAAAAATGGATAAACAAAATACAACATATACGTGGGTGGATCATATCTAATTATATCAAGACATTTTGTAGTTAAAATCTAACATTTTAAAGGTGGTTAAGATAGAACAGTATCGATACAATAGTGATCCACAGACCATACTTGTCACAGTTTGAGTAATTGGCCTTCGTGTTTCCTCTTTCCATATCTCAAGCAGGCATGTGCACAAGAGCATGATCACATAAAGATATTAGAGAAGATCACATCGGCAAGAATGTGTTTAGAAATTATCAAGATACATTCTTTTGTTTAATTTTTCTATCATTATCAAAATTGCTAGCTCATCCTTACTGAACCATAATTGACAAATCGATTAAGATCGATATTTGACCCGAAAACTGGGTTTCTTGAGTTACCAACTGTTACCATGTTTTGAATCTTGCACAACATCCATATTTGTTTATTTGAATGAGAAACTGAAGCTCTGGCTAGCTAGAAGAAGAGTACACATTTTACAAGGATCAGGCTCTAACAGAATTTGGTGAGAAGTTTACATGGAAATATGAGTCAAATAAGTAATGCTAAATTACCAATATATTATTGACTCCCACCAATGCTACAAGAACAAACAAAAATACTTGTCGTTGTGAAGAGAAGGAGAAGAAGATGCCATAATAAATTAATAAATCGAGAGTTATGATGAAGCCTTGACTTACCTCTACATGGTTCGTTCCCCTTTGTACAACCTTGCTCAGTAGAAGCAGTCAGTTTCATCCCCCACCTCTCTTCTATCTCTCCATTTATTCCTTCACCGAAAATAATATCAAAAACAAAACCGTTCCAGTTTTTTAGTTTCAGCTCAGTTTTTAGCTTTAAAATGCTCATCCCTCTACTTCACGAGTCCTTTTCACACAAATGTTTCACTTAGTGGATACCAAGCTCTAAGTTCAAGTGGTTTTTTCCTTATGGATTTTGGGGTTGTGGGTTTGGATGGGTTGGGGGGTTCAGACATTGGCTTTGGTTTTGTTGCTAGTACAGATCAGGAGGTCAAGAACAAGCGGTACGGATCTGGGAAGCAGGAGAGATCTGGGACTGTTGATGAAGAACAACATTGGAGGAGCTTAAAACAGGCCAAGAGTGGTGATGATTTTTCAGCACCCAAGAAAATGCTGCAGCTTAACACTGGTTTGATGAGGACTAATTCCACTAGCTTTGATGGGCAGCAGTTACTGAGCTTCTCTAGCTCACCCAAATCAGAAGCTCAAAATGCTTCATTGCCTAGCTACTTCCAACAAGCAGTGTCTGCTTACCATAGAAATTCAGGTACTTGAATAATCTGGTTCAAAGATGGTTTTTTTCATGAAGCATTTTAAGAAGGAATTTAAAATGTGGGCTCTTGCATGTGAGATTTGGTTGATGGGGAGGTGAGTGTTGGGTTCTGGTAAATGTTTGCTGTATTTTTTTTGGATAACATTTGTGTACACTTTTGTGCTCCCAAAGAAATGGGTTGGGAACTAGTGTCTTTTCAAGGAAAATATATTGTCTTGGTATTGAGTCTTGTCAAAGCAATGAAAAAGTGCAATTTTTCCCTCTATCTGAAAATCTTTGTCACCCTGTTTTAGGGGAATATGATGGATTTGTTTTGTTAAATTTTAGCACTGTATAGTGGCCTAGAAGAAGAAACATTTATGACCCAGTATTGGAGGAGAAATAAGAGCAAGCAAAGACATGTTCTTCGATGGGTTCTGATTCATCTTTCTCTCCTTTTTATCTTATGATCTGCCAAAAAAACAAGAAATTCATGATTGAAGCAGCCATAAATGCTGTGCAGCAAAGCTGTAATTTTTGGGTGCAACTTTTTCCTGAAATTATTTATCTTTTGGACTTCTACATTAGGAAGTATTTTTGTTTTTCGTTTTTCATGAGTTCTAGTGCTTTTTTGTGTGCTGTGCTTACTTCTTAGTTCTTACCTGGTTGTTTTCAGGCAACAACAATACTGGGAGCTTAAATGGGGCTACAGTGCATTGGACTTTAGCAGGAGGCAGAGGGCCATTTACTCCTTCACAGTGGATGGAGTTAGAACACCAGGCCTTGATCTACAAATACATCACTGCTAATGTTCCTATACCATCTAATCTACTCATCCCTATAAAGAAGGCCCTGGACTCTGCTGGGTTATTTTCACCAGGACTCCTCAGATCCAATGCATGTAAGTTCTTCCCCGGTAAAGAATAGAGAAGGGTCATTTTCCAATCTTCCTATTTAATGTGCATTTCGACTTTTAGTACAGTAACTGGGAAAAAAAATCCTGATGAGTACTATTTCTTGTATAAGAATCTGAAAATGTATATAATCTGCATAACTTGGTCTACATGAGTCTTGAGTTTTTCCTACTTTAGGGACTCAGGAATTTGGCAATGCCTTTCTTGCTTTATAGACTTGTTCATTTATTGGGGTGCAAATTGTGTAGTGGGATGGGGTTCTATCCATTTAGGATACACCAACAACACCGATCCTGAGCCAGGGAGGTGTCGTAGGACAGATGGGAAGAAATGGCGGTGCTGGAGAGACGCTGTACCTGACCAAAAATATTGTGAGCGGCACATTAACAGAGGCCGCCATCGTTCAAGAAAGCCTGTGGAAGGTCAAACCGGCCAGTCAGTTGCTGGTACCGCCACCCCTGCCCCCTCCAAGCAGGTTATGTCTGGTGGAGGTGGAACCAGCAGCCTCGCTATTGCCAACCAACAGCTGAAAAGCGTGCAGCCTGCTATTGCTGCATCTAATTCTTCTGCAGCCACTCAGATGAGCAGGTTAATGGTCCTCGACTTGTTATCTTTTTAGTATCTATTCACTCTGTGGTTTTGTAACATCTTACATCTAGATTGGCATCATGGAGCAGTAGTCCCATGTACGTTATGTTCACTATCTCTTTAGAATCTATTATCATCTTTGCAGTGCTGATAGTGACTGCTCCTCACTTGCTGAGTTTACTTCACTCTACTTCACTTTGGACAATGTTCATTGCATTAGTGGTCCTAATAATGATTTCGCTTTGCAAAGTGCATTTTTCTTTTCCTCTAGCACATGTATGTACATTGTCATGACACTGATATCTGTTTTTGATACATTTGATTTCTGTGCAGGATGTTCATGAACAAAGATAGTGCAAGTGAGAGAATGCAACACTCTCCTGACCTCTCCATATTGTCCAAGGAAAACACTTTCTTGAATCAGAAACAGCAACTTGGGTTTGGGGAATCCTCAAGATCTGAGTTTGGGCTCGTCACCTCCGATGCCCTCCTCAACCCTTCACAGAAAAGTTCCTTGAATTCAATGATGAGCTGCAGACACTATGGTGGTGCTTCACAGAACCTTACAGTCAAACAGACAGATTCACAACATCCTCTTCGCCACTTCATTGATAATTGGCCTAAGAACCCGTCTGATTGCTCAGCTGTTGTTGCCTGGCCGGACCAACTTGATATGCAATCTGCCAGGACTCAGTTATCCATTTCAATCCCCAAGTCTGCTTCATCAGACTTCATACCATCCACTTCCTCTGCCAACAATGAGAAGCTCACTCTCTCACCGCTCAGGATGTCTCATGAGCTTGACACAGTCCCAATGGGTTTAGGAGTAAGCAGCAGTATGGAGCAACACAAGAAACAAGCAAACTGGATTCCAATCACTTGGGAGCCTTCACTTGGTGGTCCTCTGGGAGAGGTTCTACACCAAACCAATATCAGCGCAGCAGAATGCAATAAGTCTTCCGTGCTTAAACTCATGACCGAAGGCTGGGATAACAACAGTCCATCGTTAGGGTCATCTCCAACCGGAGTCTTGCAGAGGACTGCATTTGGGTCCGTATCTAGCAGTGAAGGGAGTAGCCCGAGAGCAGAAAATAGGAGTGCTCATGCCTTCTAAGTTCCAATCACCAGTCACAGCCATCTGTAGTCGCTTTCTGTAACTTGTAGTGAATTTGCAAACTTTGACCAGTTGATGTTAGCACTTACCATTACTAGTTGTGCTCTAGTGATTGTTCTTCAATTGGGTATCAGATTATCATCAGAACCTTTATGTGATATCACTCATCAGATCATCGGAACCTTCAGAAAATTTATATGAAATGCATAGATTTCTAGGTAATATCCAAATGGAAGTTGCATATTACCAATAGTGCCTGCACATCCGGTCAGTTGATCTGGTTTCAAAGAACGTAGCACTACGCATATTTACAAGGTTCATTGGTTTTTATCAATTTTCTCTTTTATCTACCGTCCATACAATCTTCAAGTGATCCTCACAAGCAGTGAAGATACTTCAATTCCAAACCTAATAAAGATGTTTTAAGTTCGCGTTCTGTTTCATTTTTTGGTCTGTAAAACCTTGGTGGCGTTCAGTTTCCGGGGTTCTCTACATGTACAGAATAGATAGAATCAAAATGTGGAGGCATGCGTAACCCGAAACTCTGGATCATTAGTCAGTTAGGGCTTTAAACACCACCATGGTATCACTTTAAGGAGTTGCTAAGCACAGGGCACCATAGCAAGATGCTCAATGTAATACAACAGTCAACTCCTTCACATGAATCAATATGAAGATTTAACTACATGATCCTCTAGTCTTAAATGCGGAACTCAAAAAACAGAGGCAACAAATCAAATCAAAAGGACAAAACCAATCTAAGACTGAATGATACACCATATCAGTTTGATTAGGATATAGCATCTCACCTCTGGCTAACAATCATCCTGGCCGTTGAAGATGAACATCAAAATATAACATCAATCTGCGACAACTCTTACCGAAATATAGGATTAAAGGAACAAAATTGCCAAGAAGAAACAAAGAGAAAACAAGAACAATAAAAAGAGATTGAAAAGGGTCGTTGTTGTGTTGCTCATATTCTATGGGTGTAAGTGTCTGTCATGCTAAGGCATTCAGTACGAGGAATTTTTTATAATCACCGCAACAACAACAATCCCATTCATCAATTGAATCAACAAATACAACTAGCAATGAGAACAAGCAGAACAGAAGAAGAATTAAGAGGAGCTAAAGCAATGAAGGAGATGAGAGAGCGCGGCTGTGGTTTTGGTGATGTCACGTTTTTATAGAGGGTACGAAACCCTAGCGCCACCGCCGATGTTGGGTTGGGCTAACGAAGAGAACAGTGACCTGTGCTTGGTTGGGCATCTTTTCACAAATATCACTGGGCCGTATTTCTTTTGTTTCGACCTTGACAAAACCTATCTCAACACCTTGTGGCACCGTCCCATCTCAGCTAATTCAGATGCAACGTTGTCGGCCCTCTAAAAAGACGACTCTTGTGAACCTAGATATTTTTATTAGTTAGTTAAACAACTCAAATGCTACAACGAGATTTTTCTCGGTCAAACTCACAAACTGTCACTTATAAAGAGGAGACTATGTTGCTATATCTATCTATACTATATTATAAAGTCAGGTCCCTATTTGGTGTCATCAGCTTCACAAAAAATATAAACTTCTAAAAATACCCATATTAGATACTAAAATTACCAAAAAGAAGAAGTAATATATGTACAAGGATTAATTAGGTAAATAACAAAGGTAAAAAAATAGAAATAAGAGATATGAAGACGTGGGAGAACAGTTCAAAAATTGAAAACATAAAAGGAGAAAAATATGGAAGAGTTTTAGGACTATGTAGGTTTTGACATACTCAGTAACTTTTTTTATCCCCGTGCATTTGCACGGGTAACATGCTAGTTATAATAAAGCCAGTCCTTCACGAAATTCACCAAAATAAAAACTTTCAAATCTGCTCCTCAATCTCGTAACTCTAACAAAGAAACACTAGTTATTACGGTAAAAATGGAAACAATTATATATATATATAGCGGATACGTTACGTGAGAGAAACGTGGGTAACACGAACTTTTACCGCTCACTCAACTTGATTAGAACAACGTGGGGAATTATCGGTCGGGGAGATGGGAATTACCATGATAAATCATCAACACAGAAAAACACCAACTTCATCCCAAATGTTTTTTTAAGCTTGACCAGTGGTGGATCTCTTTAATTGGAGACCAGAAGGGGCTGCGACCCCATAACATTTTTGTTTTTTAGGAAATTGTTAAAATATTTTATTGGTAATTAGATATTTAGATCAAATGTTATCGTTATGACCTCTCTAAATTAAAATCTTACATTAATTACTTTTTTAAAAATGGAGCATTGATTGTAATAACTATGTTAGTTAATTGTCTTAATATACATATTAAAAAGCATTTAAATGATAATTATTGGTTTCAAAGATGAAGAAATACAATTAAGTCTTCCGTTTGTAAAACATCTTCAATAGATGTGTGTAATAATTTTTATTATAAAAAATAAAAAAAATAAGAAAAAAATACATTTTATTTTTAGACCCCTTAATAACATGCTTCTAGTTCCGCCACTATGCCTGACGCTGGCGACCCAAACGACGAAGCGAGAACATGCATTCTCAATTGGCTCTTTAATTGTGCCCTTTCATTGTATTCCATCTAATATTGATGATGGGTTGTGTGACTTTCATGTGCATATTGATTTTTTGTGGAAGCTTTTGGCTTTGTTTTTCACATATTTTGATTCCAGGAGATGGTGCTATACTATTTTGGTTATGTGAGTATGTCATTCTTTTAGTAGTTTTCTTCTTCACCTTATTTATATTTTTCTTTTTTCATTTTGAATGCAGATCGAGCAATTGAGAATGAGGTTTTGGATGAAAAACTAAGGTGATTGAACAGACGACTTATGGAGCGGATTCTCAATCAAAAAGATGTTCGATATCTAATTCGGTACCGGGCGTACGAAAGCAAATTTATCTTATATATGCTTAGATTATTAATCATGCTCTATGCATTTGCGGCATGATATTCAACTCATAACTGTACATGACTTCTCCACATTAAATTAGATATACCGTGATTAGAGGTGGCAAATGGGTCGTAAAACACGAACACGGCACGAGCACGACACGTTTAAAAGTGGCCTGGCCCGACACGAGCACGCTACCGGTCCAACACGACCCAAACACATTATCTTAATGGACCGGGCCGAGCCTATAAAATGAGCCCACGGGCCCGGTCCGAGCCCGTCATAGTCACAACCCGGCCCAAACACGATAAGTTAAGGCCCACGGCTAGGCCCGCTTTAAAATATATATTTTTTCTTTATAATATGAAGATTATATATTTATAAATAATATAAAATTTGTTTTAAGTGTGAACAATAACTTATAAATACTAATAATTATTCATTTTGATTCTCTTAATTAGACCCATAAAATTTTTTGCTAAAACATTACCAAGTATAAATAATAATTATATGATTCATATATCATATATTTCTTTAGTTTGTTGCAAAGAAAACAAATGATCGATATAAAATGTCAGTTATTTTTCATTTGTTTTTGTTTTGGTATACTATGATATTAATTTTAGACTATTTTCTATTTTTAACTACAAACGGGCCCGTTAATGGGTCCGGCCCTGCTCGGCCCGAGCACGACCCAATATGTTTTGGGTTTGGGTCGTGGGCCGTGCTGGGTCTTAGATTTGAGTAAATAGGTCGGCTCAAGCCCGAACCCGTTAAAACGTGAACCAGCCTGTTTGTCACCTCTAATCGTGATTTCGTGCATATTTGCACGGATAAATACTAATATTAAATAATATGGTTAGTATTAAATAATACTAGACCATTATACTATGCCGTGAACGTAAATTGATAAGAGACTATTTATTCTTGCCTATTTATTTTTTTCTTACTTTTTGCTTCAACTTCAAACTATATCATGGCTTATATTTGAAGGATAATGGATTAATGTTCTTCTACCTCATTAAAACAAAAGAAAACCCTAGTTTTATATCTTGTTGTTGAGTGATTCACACACCTTACTGACCTTAACAACTAATGTATGAAAATCTAGTACAAGTAGATAGTATTACATATGAACATGATATTAAATAGCTTGGGTGGCAAATATGGATGGAAGATCATTTTCCTTGGATCACCTTCCGATACTGATAACTACATGTAAAACTAAATGTAGAAAAATAAGTCATACCTAACTATATGAAAATCAAGTTTATGTTTTCCGTTAATATACCTATACGATGTAACACATCTAAGTTAATTACAATTCAATATCATGTTTGATTAAAACAGCCGATATATATATATATATATATATATATATATATATATGAAGGTAAATGCCACATTGTTTGACTAGTTCAGCATGACACGAATACTGTTACATTTTAAAGTCATGCATATAGATTCATATCAGAATCATTCGATTCATAGCTAGCCATCAAAACGAGTTTGTTACATAAAGTTAGAGTAGCGTCAGTTGTCACCGTAAAAATCTTTTTTTTCACCTCATATATTGTTGATTTATAAAAAAATTAAAATACTCTAATGTAAAATTACAATAAAAGATAATAAGTTATTATATACTACAATTTTTTCTATAATTTTGTTTTGGTCGTCTGGATAAACACATTATTTCATAAACTCTAATCTATCACATTTGGTCATACTATAAAAGTCTGAAGACATTACCATTTAACATGGAGATGAGGAAATTAAAACATGTCTAGTCGTTTAATTATATTTGATTTGTTTTTATCAGCGTCAGCTTTTTCTAAATAATAGTTGTTTGAAGAATTCATAATCCTAAGTTTAGCAAAGTAGAGCCTCCAAATTAATTACACGTTAACTAACTGAAACTAATTAAACAATCAAACATTCAAAGCGTGTAAATCTATAGAAAAAAATAAAGCAAAAAGAGAATGTAGAGTGGACACAAAAGAAATGAGAAAATGATATTTTAAGTATTGTAAATTGATAAACAAAGTAGACTTATAATTAAAAATTAATAAGTAGAGTGTGAAAAGAATGTGGTCTAATTAAACTTAATTTGCTAGTCCTAGTTCGTTATAAATAAAACATGTTGGTAACTTTTCTATGTTTTTCATGACCTCAACCCGGAAAAGGAGCTTCCCATCTTCCCCTAATATTAATTAGTCGTCCATCTCTTTAATCCCACCACTTGTATGAAGCTAACTGCAAATCTAGATAACAAAAATAGAGCCAATGTAGGGTGAAAAAAAGAATTGAGAAAATAATATTTTAAGTATTATAAATAGGTAAATAAAGTATATTTGTAATTAAAAATTAATAAGAGAACCGTGAAGAGAATGTGGCCTAAACTTAATTTGTTAGACCTAGTTCGTTATAAATAAAACATGTTCGCAACTTTTGTACGTTTCTCATGACCTCAACCTGAAAGGAGCTTCCCATCTTCCCCTAATATTAATTAGTCGTCCATCTCTTTAATCCCACTTGTATGAACTGATTGAATATAACAAGCTCTAGTCACATAGCTAGCTAGCAATTCCTTATATATAACCAACACATTCTGCATGTCAATATGCAGCTTGATAGACGCACACACGCCATGATCCGGCCAAGGAGATCAACCGACGAGGCCAAGTCGTCGCCATCGTTCCCGGCAAATGTACCCTTCTCATGGGAGATGAAGCCCGGGATGTCCAAGCTCAAACCGTATTCTTCCGATCATCGTAGTTTGGATCACTACTTCACGACCACCACGTCGTCCCTTAAGCTGATACCTCCTCCAGCTCATCTCTCGTCACAACTTTCTGCTACTAGAAGTCTTGCTGGTCATGGGCAGAGCCGCCGCGGACCTTGTCTATGCTCCAGTGTTGATGTTCAGCCATCTGTTGCTGCGATGTTCCGAAACTCATTCAGATTAAACGGTGATGCTAGTCCTGCTAATCCTCTTCAGGAGGACCCGTTTCTTGCTGCTTTCATCAAATGCACTCAGATGCACAACTCCGGGATCACTTATAATAATGGCGGAAGGTATGCAGCTGATGATAAACATGATAAAGTAGCTAGGGTTTCTTCCAGGAAGAAAAATACCTTGTTCCTAATGTTTAACAGTACTTTCTCATGCAAGTACTCCTCCGCAGTTAGTGACGACAATCTGCGGTAACAGCAATGCCACGCAAATTTTCCAGATAGATAGAAATTCTGCATGGATGATGGATCGAATGCTATGCATGTAAACATTTTGATTATATAAAGAATGAAATCAATTGGCTTCTACATTTTGGCATGAGAGAAAAATAACGAAATTTTCAACACTGGTCTATTAAATTGTAGAAGACAAGCTAGTGTTTAGCATGTGTAGTTTTGCGCACGTAAGTTGTAGCAAGAACCGAGTCAAAACTCCAAGTTTTGTCTGATGGCACCTTGGAACTAATTCATTTTCAATCAGCTATGCTTGGCCCGCGACAATTCAGTTGATTATTTTTCAGATTAGTTTCTCGATCAATCCCATTGTCTTTTCCTTTCAATCTTTCACTGATAACTAGATAAAAAATAAGAAGCCGGAGATCATGTAAAATATTCTCTGGTTTTTCATATCAATTTCCCTCATTTCTGTAACTTTGTTTAATGTTTTACACGAAGAGCACATATGAGATCAAAACACACTAGCATAACTCTTCTGCCGTTTTTACGTGTAATGGTTGACACACTTCACAATTAAAAGTAACGGGAACACCAAATAAATGATAAAATATATACAATGTAAAATTAAATTCAACGAAGTAATTTATGTAATTAAATAGAGTATAAACTACTTGTACATTAAAATGAGACTCGTCCCATTTGTATATCACGAAAGTCATAAATAATCGAGTCTATATCAAATTTTTTGACGATTTATTTTTCTATATACATAATCAAAGTGTGAAAGAAAATCATCCTCAATTCTATTGCCAAGCCTAGTTTTCACTATTTTCATTGCTGAGAACGCTCTCTCTGTAGTTGCAGTTGAGACTGAAAGTGTAAGCAGTTGCAATTAATTCCCGTCACTTTCATGATTTACTGATTTACAACACGCTTTTACTCGCATTGGTGTGTGTGTTCTGGATCGAAAAGTAGTACCGTTGTCCTGATTTCCGGTGCTTGTCCTGAGAGTGATGAGACTTAATATTTAGACCGCACTTCCCACAATGTCAATAACCGTGAACCTCTGGAGGGACAATGTTCTGTTTATTTTATTTTCCTGCTTACACTCGTCTCGCACAGAGTTAAACGAGTCGTAAGTGTGGTGTGTTTTATGAGTGATATGTTGGAAATTTGCTGTAAATGAACACTCTTGCTACCACTCACTTTCGGACGCATAGGTAGTTGGCTCCGGTTTGCTGTAAAGACAAACTCGGGATTCGGTCGCCGAGATCCAGAGAAAAATCCTGCAGGTGTTACATGCATATTTATTTGAGCTCAGTGTGCACATATGAACATTCATACATTTATATTTGATTATTTTCCTTATGTTTTGAGGTGAGTTTTATTACCGATGTTTTCTCTCGAGTATTTTCTCTTGAATATTAATCTATTTAAATTTTACACTTTTGACGCCACCCTTTTATTATATCCCGCTTTTGGGTTTTTCAAACCCTAGCGCGGTTAGGTTTCGGCCCCATCTGGGTTAGCGAGGACTAGTGCTCACCCCTACAATAGTTCGTGGATGCATGTACTGTGTACTGAAACGGGACAAACCTGTTGGAGGTTTGGGGGCACGACCTATCCATTTTGTCTTAATGTTCATTCGAGTGTTCACTCCTCGTATGAATGTTTTTCTTCACTCGGTTGATTCATTTTATGATTTCTTTAAGTGTGTGGAATGTTTTGTGTTGTCGCATGTTTTTAAAGTTAACCCATTTTTTATCACTATTTTCCGCACTTTCGCTGTAAATTCTGTTTTAATCCCGTGAAAAAGAAGAAAAAAAATATGGGAGATTCTAGTTTTACTTCCCCTAGTCTTGTAGTTTCAGCATAATGGGTGGTCAATACGTGAGATCAACATATTGATTGCTCATTAGACTGGGATTACGGCGGTTACTGCTGTATTTCAGGCCGGTAAAGGTTTTAGGATGCAACAGTAATTACTTGGTATCAGAGTAGGGTTTTCTTCGGACAAATGTTTTTTTAAAAATTATTTTAAGTTGTGCATGCGCGTCAAAAATTTTCTGAAATTTTGGTTTCAAAGTTTGTGTAGGTTGTGCGGTGGTAATAAAGTGTTTCGAATTTTCACTTGGAAATTTGAGTTCAGTTTTGAAAACAGCGACAACTTTAAAGTATTTTACGAGTCGTGTCATCCACATTGGAAATCCATTCTTAAATTCGACTCGTTACTCTTTGTGATCTAGTAATTCATTTTGTATTTTAATCCTTTGTTGATGTGTGCTTCTTGAAAATATTGTTTCATGATTGAGAATTGTGACATTGTTCGAGAGGTCGCACATTTGTTCATTCCCATGTTGTGTGGTTCCCTTTGATGTCTTGATTGACCTATGTAGACTTGGGGTTTGAAATTGTTTATCAAAATTTTAGCCGAGTATTTGTTGAAATTTGCTTCTTAATCTCGGTTATCTTGTTGAGTTCCAAGTCGTGTTTGTGAAATTGAAAGTGTTTGATCTTGTTGAGTTTGTCCTAATGCTTTCCCCATAGTACACAGACCGCGGCAAGTTGTGAGCCAAAAGTGTAAGGTTAAGGTAAAGAGAAACTCGGCATAGCTGAAAGTAAGAGCTGTAAATTGTTGGATTATCGTGAGGACTTTGTGAATTGATGGATTGTATTGTGCACACTTGAGATATGTTGAGCTGATCGGTGCATATTGGATTGTGATGTTGAAATTGATTATGGAAGCGCCATGAGATGCATGCAGGATTTTGAACTAAACTTTTGTCCTTTAGGTAGGACTTGGGCACACGTGAGTTAGTGTGTGAGCTTGTTAACTCTTAATGTTGTGAAATTTCCTACTGTAGACTCTCTCCCGAGAGAGTAGAGTAGGATGAAGAAATTCATTTATGGCTGAGTATGTGGAGGTGACATCCATGTTGGCACGAAGTCGCTTAGCGGATTCATCAGCCAAGTGAACAATTTTGAGATCGCACTGTTGTATGCGAGTTCGTTCGAGCCCTGTGATTAAAATTTAGAGTGCGAGGAACGAGGAATGATAATTATTGATTGTTGGACGTGAAAGATGGTACGTCCATGGCCTCAAGGCCTAGTGTAGAAAGTGCACGTCTCTTTTGTATCGAAAAGTGCAAGAGACGTATGAGTTTCGCCTACGGTGATAGATTGTAGTATTTTCCATCCTTCCACGAGGAAGGCTTTGGCGTTTAGTGCCTTGTGTGTCAGTTGAGAAAGCTGAGCATACGTATTGACTACAAGTTAGTCTACGTTTACGTCTCAGAAAGCTATCAGATTGTTTTAATTGTCATTTCAAGAATTAACTCGAGAGGAGCTAAGAAGCAAGCCTCGAGGAGTTGATTAACAACGAAAGTGATAAGACGATGGCATGCTTCCTGAGAAAGTGTATCAAAGCGGACGTAGTTGTTCATCTCGTATTGCAACTATGAGGAGACTTTGGTTTCTAAAGGGTTTAGCACACAGAGCTTGTCACTCTTTTTTGCTTGAAGTTCCGTCCAGTGGAACTTGACGACATTCCTTGACGGTTGGACAAATAAAGTCTTGGAATGTGGATCATCTTTAAATGAATGTAATTAAATGAATGACTTCTATGGAAGCATAGAATGTAATCTTCTTCCCTATATAGTTTCACAGCGAATTGTGTTCTCGTTTTTGGTAAAATGTTTAGCTACGGCTTTTTGTTCGAAAATTTTGGTTCTCAAGTTTTCGGTTTTCACTTGCAAGTGTTACAGTGATTTCAACGTTTTGAGAAAATGTTCAAAGAAAAGGAATTCTTGAAGTTTTAGATTTTGGTTTTTCAAAGTGTTTTGTTTGAAATGAAGATCCCAAAAGTCGTTTAGCAAAAGAATTTGACGGTTTCTAAATCTAAAGGTTTCGACTTTGGAGTTTTCACCTTTAGTGTTTTCCAGAAAGATTTCCAAAAGTTTTTACCAAGTTTTGACGAAATGTTGACAAGTAAAGTTCTGTTTTGTGTTCTGAACATTAAAGATTTTAGTAGTTTTGTTTTACATCGTGAGATTTTCTGAATGAGTTTTAAAAATATGTGAAACTATTATGGAAAGAAGTGTACTCTAAATCTGGAAGTGTAACATGAAGTCTACAAGGAGCGTAAGCCAAATCAGATAATCATATTGAAGGATGAGTTAGCAAGTGTCAGTTGAACTAATTCTTGAACTTGAGAGCTAATGATTGCTTCTGGACTTTTATGTTTTGCATTGAAAAATGGAACGTAACGGAGTTTCTACTTAAAGTTGTGCAAACTTCGAGTTTGTGTTCTCAAACTGTACATGTCAAATTTTTCTAAGTTCCTACAACCGTGCTGCGATACCCAACACAAACGTGGCTGCGATACCCAACACAACCGTAGCTGCGATACCCAACACAACCGTAGCTGCACATGAACTTTCGAGCTTAAACAAGGTTAATAAGTTCTGATAAAACCAACACATGTAAGAGCTTGTACCTGTCAATGGCATCAATAAGTTAGGCTCTCTTGGGTTCATAAAGGGTATTATAAAAGAATAGAATTGGGAGTTGGTTTTTGAACATGGTGTTTGAGCCAAAATAATATTTCTTGGTGAATACTGACTCATCGAGCTCATCAGACCGATTCTTAAGGTCTAAGTAATTGTAAATATTTTCTTTCCATTTGAGGTCATGCTTGACGAAGATTAACAGTTGCTTAATGATCTAATCTTCAAGAGAATTGATATTCCTTGATCCGCAAGTAAGAACAAATCCTAGTGTTCACTATATAAAGGGGGTCATGCGAATGAAGATAGATATCTCGAATCAATCAACAAACAACTTTTACACACTGTAAAACAAGCCTCTCTCAGAGCACCTCTACCAAAAAGATTCCTTGGGCCTTTTTGTTCACCAAAGCCCTATCTGTATGCATTCACCTCTGCTACTCACCAAAGCCCGACCCGTCTGCAGTTCCCGCATCTACCCCACTAAGCCTCATCCGTGAACGAACAGTCCACCACCGCTTCATAAATCCATATCCGTAGGCGAATATCCACAAAACCATTGTTAGAGTGAGAACTCTAGCAAATATCCCCGGTTTGTCAATGAATTCTTTGGCGAACGCCCTGCAGTCCTGATTTATAGCTCTGCTCAACTACTCTGGTCTGAGTAAAAAAACGGCCGCTTCACGAGAAGAGGAGAAAAATCCTAGTTGCTTTTCGACTAGGTTTAAGAAGAACCTAAGTGTCGGCCTGACCAGCCTCTTTACGACAGTTGTTTGAGAAGAAGTTAGAAGGCGAACAAGCATCAAGATCAAGGTTGTACCTGACCCATAGGTACTGGCACGCCTCAAGCCTGCTTGTTCGAAGAAAATTTATTTTCACCCCGAACACAGGGGAGGGTATTCGGTGTAGCCACAATGCCACATAGAGGTGGCAAACGGGTCGTAAAGCAGGGGCACGACACGAGCACGACAAGTTTAAAAGTGGTCCTGCACGGCACGAGCTCGCTACCGGCCTGGCATGGTCCAAGCACGTTATCTTAATGGGTCGGGCCGGGTCTAGAAAAATGAGCCCATGGGCCTGGCCCGAGCCAGTTATAGACCTAGCCCGGCCCAAGCACGATAAGTTAAGGCCCACGGCCTGATCCAGCCCGGCCCAAACACGATAAGTTAAGGCCCACGACCCGGCCTGCTTTAAAATATATATTTTTTCTTTATAATATGAAGATTATATATTTATAAATAATATAAAATTTGTTTTAAGTGTGAACAATAACTTATAAATACTAATAATTATTCATTTTGATTCTCTTCGACTCATTAAAAGTTTTGCTAAAACATTACCAAGTATAAATAATGATTATATGATTCATATAACATATCTTTTTTTAGTTTGTTGGTAAAGAAAACAAATAATCGATAGAAAATGTGAGTTATTTTTTATTTGTTTTTGTTTTGGTATACTATGATATCAATTCGGACTAATTTCTATTTTTAACTACAAACGGGTTCGTTAATGAGCCCGGTCCGAGCACGGCTCAATATGTTATGGGTCTGGTCCGTGGGCAGGGCTGAACCTTAGATTTGAGTAAATGAGCCGACCCGATTCCGAATCCTTTAAGACGTGGACTGTCGTTGGTCAGCCCAAACACGGTCCGAAACCCGATTAAACAGGTCAGACTGGGCTAGACCGATCCATTTGTCATCTCTAGTGCCACACTTCTGTGTTATAGATATTATGATTTTTTTTTATTTGGTAGAAACAAGATTCTAAGAAAAAAATTGGTATGCCACAAGGGAGCTTGTTTTTTTGAGTAGTCCTGTATATTTGCCACAGGTTGATGCCAGACGCTCTCGGTTTCCTTGTCACAATGATGAATTCGCTGTTCGCATTTCATGGATTAGGTATTGCAGGTCAAACCAATTTTTTTGTTTAAAACAGTTCTCATATTTCAATGTACTTAAAAAGGATGGATATCTAGGATTTTGGGGTTTATACCCACTTCGCTGCTAAAAGTGTAAAGGATCAAATACGTGCAACTTTCACTGCAGTCGATTTTAAGTTTTTAACTGGAGTGCAAGGATTTGCCCTGTTCATTTGTACCGGTAAAGTTATGTACATATATTAGAAATGAAAATTCATGGTTTAGCTTCATGTTGTTACTGCCTGACAGGGTGGTAATTCTTGCGCTATCGTAGACGCTTAATGGAACCTTTGATGGTTTTCTTCCTTTGTATGCATACTGGGCACGTTTGGTTTGAATGCGGACTTTCAAGGTTCAGTTTTGTTCCTTTTCTTTTCAGGGCCAAGTGATGTTTGCTTCACAAATGTAGAGAAATGAGGCAGAATAATTCTTGATATAGAAGGTCACCAATGGTTATCACTTTGCACATGAAGTAATTAACCAAGGGTAGATCTTGTATGGAGGAAAACAACACTACCGCCAACAAATTTGTTCTCCAATTGTGCAGAAAAGTAATTGATAAGCAAATTTGATGCGACTACTCAGTAAACTATACAAGTTGGAAATCAGGGCGAGATGGAAAGGTAAGATGATCTAAACTCAATGGGAGAGCAACAATTTCTTCAATGATCTCTTCCAAAATGGCGTCCCCAATTTTGCAACAAATCTCTCTCTTCTTGTTCGTTACAGTTCCATTCTTCGAAGTCTGAATCCAACAAGAAATCGATGTTCGTCTCATCCCCAGCTTGTCTATCCCAAATCCATAGTTTCTCAGAAATCAGCTTCCTAGTTCTTCTGCCCCCAAAAACTTGGTGCTGTTTTGCTCTTTCATTTGCTTTGCATGAGCTTCTGTCATCTCTCTAACACAATCAAACAGAAGCTGTCTTGTCTGCCGCAACATCCTTTTCGATTTGTGTGGAGAAGGATTTGATCTGATCACCGGCGCCAGCATTTCTGGAACTCCAGAAGTCCCTTTTGGCTTATCTAATGGTGGCTGGAAAAGTAATTCCCAGATAGATGATGATAGAGTGGAGTCCTTCATGACCTTGTTGGGTGCTGTACGTTTAATAAACCAAAGTAGAAATTGACCAAGTTAACATAGAACGCAATAGCTTGTTGAGTTTTCAGTAGCCAAAGATTTTCAAGAGCCAAACCTGCATGAGAAGGTCTATCTTCTAGTACTGAAATTGAGGTGTGTTCATTAGACTGCTTCGATGATGTTTTCCCATTTAGCAGTGCTATCTGTAGCAGCCTGCTGGCTTTGTTAGCAATCGAATCAAATCAACAACTTTTTTAAAGATTGAAACTTGGTTTGGTTTCATGTTTTGCACATGAGAAGATTGGAAAGGGTTATGAGCAAAATAGCGTTTCTACCTTTCTCTGTTCCTGCATAAGGCAATGATTTGAAACTTGAGAAGTGCCTCCTACTGCAAGCGAGACTTGATCTTCATTCTGCAATGAAACTGTGGCAACAGCTTCATCATTGTCACTAACACAGCATGATTCATACTGTGTTCTGCTACTAGAAGAAGAAAGTCCACCCGAATCTTTAAGGCAATCTCGAGGTAGAGTAATCTCAATGTCGGCATCAAACTTACCCTCTTCTTTTTCGGAACTCTTGGTTCTTGAGCCACCATTTTTGGAAACAATCTTGTTATAGACAGATCTCAGGAACTTGGAGAAGCTAGGAGTGCCCAACTTGGAGAAGCTAGGAGTGCCCCTTTTGCTCTTGTTTTGTCCCCAACTACATGATCTCCCTAAACTCTTGCTTGAATATATGCTATTGCTTGAACTTCTGAGACACCCTCTTTCAAATAGGTAAGCCTCTAGGACAAAGGGTTCTTGCTGCTCCCTCAGAAGCTCTCCAAGTTTAACTGGTTTTGTTGTTGTGGAAGCCATTACAAAACTCTATGTTGCAGCAGAGGCTAGGGTTGAACATAGAGTTACGGCAACTTGGAAAGATGATGATGAAGGTTTCTGGTGAAATAAATGAGACAAATCATATCTGTCAGTTTTGGGACTGGACAGAAGCATATAGGAAAAATGAAGATTAGAGAAACTAATTGAGGTCAGATTGAGAAAGACAGAGAAAGAGGGCCCCTAGATCCATCTCTAGGTCATATATAAACAAGTGTTTACCTGCTTGAGGTAGGATACATGTATATGACCTACCTGCAATTCAAATTATGTTATGTTCAAATCAGTAGCTAGCTGTCTTCTTATTGAGTCTTCCACATTTCACTATCCAAACATAAATGTATAAATTTGATAAAATGGCCCTAAACTTTCTTGTCCCATTTATGATGGGTGACCATATCATGGAGCTGAGACAGCGGCAGATTGGATGTAATTATTTCTGGATAGTTCACCCTCATGATACATGATATTCGAACTGCCTTTGCCTCTTCTTTTGCATACGATCATGTTCCATTATTTTCTTCATCGTTTTGTTTATGTTTCCAATATATAAAATTTCCATGTCCAACAATCACGAGGACCAATTATGTCAGATTATTTATAGATTTGTTCATGATCTGCTGGTTCTTCGTTCCTTGATTTGTGCTAAATTTACGGAGTGGAAGCCAGTTCTGTAATCTGTTGTACCTAACAGAAGGGACACATACCCTCAACTAGTAATATTATTTCCAGCCAAAAAAAACTTCCAAATATTATTGCTAATGGAAGATTTATAATCTAGTTTAATTTCTATGGGGTTTTAGATTATGAGGATCGTTTATGGACCTCGAATTCTATCACAACAACTCATCAAAAACATTACATCTTTATAAAATTAAACCCATTTCATTACAATCATTTTGTTATTACAAGCAAACAGGATGACATGGAACACAACACACTTAATCAAGAAGCAATAGTTATAGTGCATAAGGAACTCTTAAGCAAAATCAAATGGGAATGCAGTTGGAAACTTTGGGGTAGACATGGGTGGCGGGATGAGCCATGATCCGGCGACCCTTGACGTGTTTGAAGACGTAAACCAGAGCGCCCACAGGCCACTCCACCACCGCCGCCACGGCGAAGGCAACGATGCCCAAGGTAGGGCCCAACACCTTGCACCGGCAGGGGTTGCTGTGCGTCCCGCACTGCACGCATCCGAAATTTCCACGAGGCATTCTGCTTCTTCTGGTGGTGTTCGTGTGGTTGTTTGTAACCCTTGTTCCTGTTCTTCTCTTGAATAACTTCATAAGCTTTTTGCAGGATGTTGACGATGATGATTTTCGCTTCTAGCTACTTTGCTTTGCTTGCTGTTGTGATCGATTTTGATGAGGATGTTATGATTTGAGGAGCTTGGGCAGCTTCGTTTTATAGCGCTACAATTCTGGCGGACACTGTTGTGTAATGCCACGCATGACCGCCACCTGTCCTCTATGAGTCATCTCAGGGACACGTGTTTCGATTTCATTGTCTTGCTGTCGACTTCTCTTTTGTGAAAGGAATGAAATGATCTGGCAAGGTTCGATTCGAAAATGCTTGATGATATTTTTCTTGATATTCGTATGTTTTTCAGGTCGACATACCTATAAAGAAGCAAATGGCGTTTGAAGATTTTTTGGGCCACCTTGTTACAGGGGCGGATTCACTTATAGACGAGTTAAGCACCTGTTTATACTGGATTTTGGGTTTACGTACGATTATATGGCTTGTTTGTGAAAAAAATAACAAATTCTAGAAAGTATGGGCTGAAAGGTGAAGAAGACGAGTCACACGTTTTTTCTTTTCTTAAATAATGGCTTTAAAAGGGTCCTTTCAAAGTCTATCTCTATAGTTTTTTAAAAATATATATTAATATAAAAGGAAAACAATGGTTGATACAACTACTCATGCAAGCACGGTCCCAGTCTAAATAGTCTAGTTAATTGTCCAAACAAGCTCAAGAAATAATAAATCGATGATCTAAATAAAAATAAAAATAACTGGACATTTAACACAAGGAGTTGTAGTCTAAATGGGGTTCAGAATTTCTTGTCAAAAAAATATATATCAAAGACTGTATAAGGCTTTATTTTCTGGTTGGTTTGAGATTTGCTTTGGCCGAGAAAAATGTCTCCATCAGCCACTACCTTGTTAGGTTCTCTTACTCGTGCTACGTGAACTATTGTCATGTTGATTATGTAGCTCAAAGTTTAGGCATTATGTCCTTTAGATGCAAATTTCTAATATCAATATAATAGAACTAGTCTTGGAGATGTGTCTTCTAACTAGGCTGGATTTCAAAATCGTTAAAAATAAAATCCTATAAATCACGTTGGACATGTTAAAATCGTTAGTATATCTCTAGCAGAGTTGTTTTTTAAAGAATAATAATTAAAATGTGTCAACTCATACGATAGTATGTTATTGTCAATAGTATGTTATTGTCTGACAAGCATCAAAATTTGAATTCTGGCAAGAAGCGGGTGATATAGTAGATAGAAGGAAAAATGTGCAAACAGTGTCAAGTTTCATAAAATATGCATTTTGGTGTCTTACGTTCTAAAAACATCAAGATAGTGTCTAAAGTTCAACTCTTGAACCAACATCAATACCTCTGTTAGTTGACTTAGTTCTGTAACGAAGATAAAAACTTCATGGATGTATTCATCCATCTGGATTTAATTAATTTGTTTCTTCTCCAAACCAGATTTTTCTTTTAGTTATTTTTTTCTTCATTTTATTCTCTCTTTCCAGATCATGTACTATTTTGTTTTGTGTATGGATGTTCAACTTATCATCTCTACACGGCAGCCGCCATATATATGTTAGCTCATTTTTCATCCAAGAAAGGAAATACATGGTTAACATATGATTAGATCTGGAATAGATATGTTTAGATTTAGAATAAGATTTGATCGCAGATAATACAAACAAAGATTGAAGGCCAAACATGGAAGTAACATGAAAAAGTTTAATCACTTTCGAACCCAACGATTGTCTTTGGACACACCAGCCTTCTTCTTTGGCCATCTATCTCTAACCGCGAGCACGCCAGAAAATCAACAATTTAGGTTGTCTATGTCTCTGGACACAAGCACTCTAATTAAACTTAGAGCTGAAATTTGCCTCATCTTCGAGCACAGTGATTGAATAGTCTGAATTTATCAAGTCTGATATCAACAAAGCTCGATTAGCCAAGGTTGGTTCAAAGCCAAGGCCCATAGGCGCTAACTTGTCAATCTTTCAAGGCTCTCCATTTCGAATTCTGATTGCGCTTCCCTTTTCTGTTCACCAAACAAGCCCACAATCTTATAGCATCGTCGACCCAGAACGAACAACTGCGAGGCTTGAAGAAGCCAATTTTATGGACATCATGATGATTGTGAAGTGAGGTTTCTTGGTCGTGGATTAGAGAGAGAGGATATAATGAAGAGAGACCGAAGTAGTCGAATCCCATTAAAATTTGAGGAAATCGATTTAGGGTTATGAAAAACTTGAAGCGACCAAAATATCCTTCTGGTTTTTACCACGTACGCGTGTCGACTTCATTATAAGAATAACAAGGCTAAGTGCTGATGATGTATTAAGAGACGAACTTTAGAGTGATGTTTTTAGAACGTGAGAGACCAAAATATATATTTTGTGAAACTTGAGACATTGTTTGCACTTTTTTCCCAATAGAATACTAAATCTTTGATGAAAATCATGTGCTACAGCCTACAGTTGCTGGAGTATACTGAAAGATCACAACCCGCCCAAAATTTTCAGTTCATAATGCAAAAGAGTTCTGCAGACAAATCGAACTAAATCAACACATAGAAACGATCTACCTCTTTGCATTCTCTAAATACAGGTCTGTTCCATACATAATCTTAATCACAGAGCCTACAGAGTTCTTAACTAAATGGCACAAAATAAATATTAAACAACAGTTCAGAGAGATGTGGAAGAAACAGGCTGAAGCCAACCACATCACTACTGAACCACATTACTAGATTTGGGAACTGAAACTCCATATTCGGCTTTCAAGCTCTCAACTTTAGACTTAAACTCACTGTGAAAAGACACGAGTGATGTCTTCCGGTTGCAAAAGGCAACACTGAACTGCTTAATTTTTTCTTCAAGATCTTTCCTTCTCTGTAACTCTTCTTTCATATACTTTAAAATATTTTCCTTCTGCTCACTAACTTGTAATAGTCTTTCAGATGATTCAGATGCGGTCTTGTGCAAGGAATCCCTTTCTTCCTTCAAGAGAAGAAACTCAGTTTCTAAGGTCTCATATCTTTGTTTAGATTTCTTCAGAAGTTGGCTATGTGAATCTAGCTCTTTAACCATGTCAATGTGTCTTTCCTTGATGGTGTTCAGCTCATTGCTCAGTTTTTCCTTCCAAGAAGCAGCGTCTCCTCCCATTGAGAGTTCCTTAATCACAACAACTATAGCTTTAAGACAAAACAACAACCAGCCTAAATAAATTGCTCTTATTTTCCTAGATAGCTAAATTTGATTATGTCAAAATTCTCTGGGATCAACTAAACTTGGCATGCCAGAGCATACATGCACGGACACAAATATGAGACAAGTTCTTGAAATCAAACCAAGTACTAGCATTTGAATAACATATAGGAACAATAAACAAAAGCTTAAATAAATGCTTCCACAGAAATATGAAAAACAGGGAAAAAATAAAGAGAAGATATCGAAAACTTAAATGTACACCTAATAGATTGCAAGAACGACTCTGAAAAGAAATGTGTCACCTTATGCATAATGGCATCAGCTTGAATAATTTTTAGGCTCTTCTATTAGTTGATCATTCTTATAATGTGTTACAATTTCGTAGAAAAGAAACATCGGTAACTTTTGTTGCCAAGTCTGTAACTACTACTTTTAAGTATCCAAAGCAGTTTTATAACATAAAATTATCCTTAACAATAGGGCAGAGAATAAAATTATAACTAATGAGTGATATCTTGTTAATTTTGACCAGGCAGATACCTGAGACTTCCTTGCTTGTCCATCCACAATGTGTATTGTTTCTGATGATACCAATAATTTAACTGTGCTGCTCAACCTCTCAGAGAGTATTTTATGCTGTTCTTGGATCCAAGATCTTTGTTCAGCAATTGGCACTGAGAAATCGGCTTCTAGAGTTGTAAATAGGCTTGTGCCAATTTCAGTTATACTTGAAAGCAATTTTGCTGTTGAAGATTTTTCATCAGATATATAACTCTGCCCAAATCATCTTAAGGTCAGTAAATTGTATAGTAACAAATACGGATTGTTAGAGCCTAAAATGACAAACAGCCGTTACCTGAGTAGTTGATAAAACATCCACATATATATCTTTGCAAGTTGCTGCACATTCACTAAGCCTTTGAGGGATTTCTCGAATCAGCTGTGCTTCTTGTTGGAGCTCAGATATCTCTGACACTAATTGACTGTTCAGTAAAACTTGTTCCTCATGTTTCCTAACTTGTTCCTTGTGCTTCCTCTGTACATATAAACGAATATCAATACACAAGTCACAGAAGTGTGCGTGAGTATAAACCAGTGTGAAATGGTATCCACCATACACTTATGAGAGAGCAGTATTTTCT
This sequence comes from Comarum palustre, assembly GCA_951800085.1. Classification (NCBI taxonomy): domain Eukaryota; kingdom Viridiplantae; phylum Streptophyta; class Magnoliopsida; order Rosales; family Rosaceae; genus Comarum; species Comarum palustre. The sequence goes on from OX637579.1 coordinate 23,401,990, forward strand.
AAATTTGAAGTATACCAAAAAGAGAGAAATAAACGATTATTAGGTGTGGTAAACAGTAAGAGTATGAATTCAGTAGCAATACAGACTCAGTTGGCTCATATTTGAGTCTTTTATGAGGGAAGCTTAGACATGCTAAGTTTAAAAAAGAGTAGCTTATTCTCAACGGCTCAACCACCTACTATGGATAGTGAGAAACTGACCTTAAGATCATCTCTTTCTTCGATAGCAAGTTCTAATTGCCTCTTCAAATTTTGGACCTCCTGCTTGTGGCTCTCATTTGATTTTCCCTAAATATTTTTTTAGGATACAATAAAAGAAACTCATTTAACCTTACACCCCAAACACTTGATGAAGTAAAGAAATATGGTCAGGGCACTACTGCATTTAGCCATGTATCAAACAAAGTTACATAAAAGATTCAATATATATCTGACCTAATAAGAAACTACAATATGCAGTTTTATCGAAATAGATTTTTACATATTTATAAGAAAAGTTTAAAGTTAACAAGTTGAAAAAATTCATTTTCATTCTTCAATGGTCTGAAAGGAATCAAAGATGACCAAATTTCAATCTTACCAGATGTAGCATAAACAATTAAAGTGAGTGTACACAAACACATGCACTTGGTGATGATGACTGTCACTATTTTTATTTCACTCATGAAACATGGAGAAAACAGAACTTCAGATGACAAAACCACATAAAATAGGTTCGAGTAATAAGAAAACTCACCGGAGTTGCATCACTTGGTGGAAAGGATTGAAATTTTCTTGCAGGAGTCATTTGAATGGAATCAAGGTCAGCTACGTAACCTTTGTTCATTTTCATCCACGTTTCTTCATCAACCACATTGCTAAGGGCATCTGGAAGGGGGCTAAAACTAGGCAATGGTGAATAATTTGTTCTCTTGGCAACGAAAGCATTGGGAGCTGCCTTGCTAGAGGGGGTCGTAAAGAGAGCTCCTTGAGATTTACTAATGATGCCATTACATTCTTCCTTAAGGCTTTGTCTCCCAGAATCTTGTGGCTATACACAGTAAACATAATCAGAACATGGCACACTACAAACTACACAATTGAACTGATCCAACCCAAGTATTGATATGACTCGGTAATTACGTAACATATAACAAGCCAGTCTTACCTGAGATTTACTAATGCTGTCATTACATTCTTCCTCAAGGCTTTGTCTCCCAGAATCTTGTGGCTATACACAGTATACATAATCAGAACATGGCACACTACAAACTAGACAATTGATCTGATCCAACCCAAGTCAAACATGAAACTATGGTATTGATATGACTCAGTAATTACGTAACATATAACAAGCCAGTCTTACCTGACAAGAACTACCACCTAAGTCTGAGAGTGTATCTAGACTGCCGAGATTATTCAATTTTGATTTCCTCTCCTCTTCCAATTCTGTTTCCAGCTTTTCACGCTCTAGTTCATTCTGAACCATAAAAATTAACAGCCACATATGAAAGGAAAAAGAGGTTATGGTTGGTAATCCAGATGATACTCACGATTCCGCAAATTGAGAGGAGAGAGAGAGCACCTGAAGCAAGTCATTTCTCAGTTTCAATATCTCCTGCTCTAACACCTCAGCATGGGATCCCTAACCATTTATATATATATATATATATATATATATATATATATATATATAAAGCAGATTGTGTGTTAGCGTGTGTTCAATCTCTATTTTGTGATACAACATGAGATGATTCTCACCTGAAGCTTCTTACGAAGCTCTTCTATCTCTTGTTTTTGCCTCTTCAATAAGGCTGCTTCTGTCAAGATCTGTGATAAATTTGAATATTTTATCAGTTAACTTCACAACTGAATGATACACCAAAAAACATGGTCAACACTCAACAAACAAGTTCCAGAAAAGTTAATGAATGAAACTATTTTTTTACAGAAGCTATAAGAAATGAAGACATGAGATAGATAAGGATTCCAAAGTAAAAAGACGCACATGTAATATGCTATGATCATCAATTTACAAAACCACAAGTTACAAAACCACCCAACAAGAAACAAACCTCGTTCACTTGAGCACAATTAGTGATGCGCTTAGCTCTGCTAGCAAATTGAAGGGTTCCCTTTGTTTCCTCAACATGCACCTAAATGCATCGATAACATATTAAACACCAACATATTGAATTATGCTATAAATTATTACAGCAGGAAATACTGGACTACCTCTTCTGGGGCTATAGTGCATATTATTGAAGTTTTTGCATTACCACCAAGGGCAGGTTGAAGTATACGGGTTAGCTTACTATCACGATAAGGAATATGACCCCTGGATTAAAAGCCAACATTAGAACAATAATCTTATATTCAACTATAGATGATTTACTAAAACGGAGAAAATACCTGTTTTTGGCACCATCACTTAGTTTGTTGATCACATTACCAAGACTCATTAAGCTCTTGTTTATGTGCTTTCCTTCTTTCAGACGTACTCCCCCAGCTCCAGTTTTAGCAATTCGTTCAGAACCAGCTAAATCTACCAAATTCTACAATACATACAGCAATTACGATTAAGATATCAAAAGGCAGGATATAACTGTAACTCTGTGCCAACTTTTCGTAAAAGGAAAATGGCATAAAGAATACAAACCAAGACTGAGACGCGAATAACATCAGCATTTGCATTGATGTCCTTCTCTTTGCTTTCAATTACCTAGAAGCATAAGATATATAGGATGAGTTAGAAGCAAATCCTGTATTTAGCTGAAACGTCATAGGTAAAATCTAAGTATGAACGCACCATTCTGAATATTGTGTGAGATCTACTACTCCGAGCATTCATATTTGTTTTTCCAAAGTGTCTATTAACTGCAACAATACATTTTTAGCCACATATAAGCCCTAAAATTCCAGCAATGAAGATACATTGACCTAAAAGCCTCAATATTCATGTGTTGGTTTAAGCGTGCAAACCTTCTCCGGCTTCAAGCAGCTTCAAAACCTGTTCAGCATTACTGACAATCTCCTCTCTGAGTCCAGCAACAAATATCCCACGCTAAACACGGCGAAAAGTGATTTCAGTTCATTTAAAGAAGCCACCTTTATATAAATCTCCAAACGGTGGTCAAGCAACCTACCTCCAAACTCTCATGAATCTGCAATTTCTGGTTCTCAACCGCCAAAAGGTCATTAATTTCTTCGTTGTAGATCTCCATGTAAGAAACTCGAATCAGAAACTCCCGGTGGGACATCTGTATCAAACTTCACACATTAATAAAAAAATGCAAAATCATCAAACATTAAGCACAATAAGCTATACTGTAAAAGCTCATTACTATTTGGATTCTCTCAAACACGTCCCTCACCGCCCGGTGAATGATACCGGGATCTGATTCTGAACCGTTCATGGTGAAAGTCTTTCCACTGCTGGTCTGCCCATACGCAAATGCAGTCCCTACACCTCACCAATTCCATCAGCAGCCAACTACTCGAATCAAATCAATGACACAAACAAAACTAACAGATTCGTAATTTGAAATTACCGTTGAAACCTTCTACCACGGCGTGAATTACGTCCTTGGTAAGAAGATCATAAACCCTAGAATTGCTGCACATTTCGTCGAACACATGATCTGCAAAATCAAACCACACAGAATCAAACTTTGATGCTACACATATATGCTCATACCCATAGAATTGAAGCTTCTACGATTCCAATTAGGGATTTGAACATTACCGAAAGCGTAGGAGACTCCGGAGATTGGAGTTCCGTGAACCTTGTGAAGAGAAACGCGGTTCTCGTCGACCTTCCAGAAGGTGCCGCTGGAAGAATCTTGAGTCGTCGGAGGTCTCAGGCGGACGGCGACGCAGATCTTCTCCATTGATGACTGTGACGGTCTCAGCCTCTGAGTTTAAGCAACGGTCGGCCTACTAGTGTGGACACTGGTTTTGTACAACTTCTTGATTTGAAAGTGTTGAGATTACGGAAATGTCCCCATTCGTATAATATTTTTATGAATTATTGATGAGGTCAGATTCGAAATTCAATTTTCAAATTTTAAGCGCGTCAGGCTGCCGTCAGCCCTACGAATCTAGAGAAATGGGCGAATCCCGTTATTCACTGTCGTTTTAAACTGTATGGGCTTTTGTCGAGGACTGCTCACCCTGTTCTTCATGGCCAGGTTTGATATCTTGTAGTTTGTTTATCTCTTGCTTTGAAACAAAAAGAAAAGGCGGCAAACGATCACATTACTATCACCTTTTCTCCAACTATGAGGTAAAAATGAACTCAATCCATATGACTCGAAAAGAAAAATTAACATTGCTTTTAACAACTTGACTCTTTCCATTTTGTTTAACTTAGCTACCGACAATTAACACTTCTCCAGCACCTTGGTCATTGTTCTTCTTTTTGATACATGTCTTCTAAGTATACTATCAACAAAAAGATGATCAAAGTAGTAAAGAGAAGAGATCGACACAACAGTCCTGTATTCTGATCGAGATATCGAGCATTCGAGCGAGCTAGAGTTAGAAACAGTAAGCAACTATTAGACACTTCCAGTGCGTCCTCGACTCGTACATATTATCCTAATCTCCTTTACTTTTCTCTCTCTTTGTTTCTTTTCGATCTTTTTCTATGCATGCATGGTTGAATAAGATTAACAAATACCAATAGGCATTGTCCATTCAGGCGCGGATCCAGGATTTACAGGTCGGGTAGGCTTGATTTTTTTTTTTCGATTGAGTACGGTGGTAAGAAAATTGAGCAATTTTTTTACGAAGTGGTTATAGCGCAATGGTAAGCGCATCCACTACCTATTGATGAAGTCATGGGTTCGAGTCACCATGGAGGTAAGAGTGAAATCCTTTGATCCTCTTTCAAAAAAAATTGAGCACTTTTTTTAGGTAAGAAAAATTAAACACACCGTTAAAATTAAAAGAAACTATAATAGATACACACTCTTTTGAGATGCACAAAACTAGATTCATCTAAACTAATCTCTAATTATGAAAGGAAAATTTTCAAAGCACTGCTTATTTAAAAAAAATAGTAAAGGGGAGACGCATAATAAAAACTTAAAATTTATCAAATTAGAAGAGGTTTTCTTTTTTGAATATAGTAAATAACTCACTCTATCCTGATATTGTCCGCACACAAGAAAAATCCAGGCCACTATCCAACATGCCCAGTATTCATTGGGAGAAGAAGAAGACAAAACATTTGTAAGAAATTGAACAAATAAGAAGTAAAAAGAAATAAGATTCTAAGATGCTATTGATGTGATTCGAACCCGGGTGGGCTAGGTGCTAGTTAAAACACTTGACAAAGTCTGCCAACCTTTAAGATGAATTCAATGTTTATTCACTACTACATTTAATCTCTAAGTCTCGGTTGGGCTTGAGCCCTACCAAAGCTCTATGTAGATCTGCCCTTGTGTCCATTCTCTTTTGCTTTGTTATTTCTTACATTTCTTTTCTAATTTTTCTCATTTGGTGATATGATGGGGCTACGAATCCAAAATTCAAATCCATTCTCTGCATCTATTCTGGATTGATCGTAAAAGCCCTCTCGTGGCCTTATACTTCCGGCCACTTGCTGATTCTCAGGTATATTGAACTAGTCCATATATGGAAAATTCTGCTATGCAGGTTTGTACTGCATGCGCGAAAATCCCAGCCACAATTTCATCCCCCTACTGGCACTACCAGGATAAGCATCTTAGCCAACGAAAATTTTTCGTCAGCCTGTTCACCATATTCGTCGGCTAAGGTTATAGCCGACGACACGTCGTCGGCTAAGAAGTCGTCGGCTATAATTCGTCGGTTAAAGTTATAGCCAACGAAATAAAATCCGTCGTCGGCTATAATCCAACACTTAGCCGACGAAATAATATAAAAAATTCGTCGGCTATAATCCAACACTTAGCCAATATTTCGTCGGTTTAAACGTATGACTTTGGCCGACGAAATATTAATATTTCGTCGGCTAAAGTTTTTTTTAAAATTAAAAATGAAATTACAAATGAGTGTGACACATTAATAAATAATAAAAATAATATTTAAAATTAATTTTTATCTATTACAATGGTAATTGTCATCGACGATATTTCATATTTTGAAATCGTTGTATAACACTCTCATATTTTATACTAGTAAAAATGTCATTCTCGATATATGAAATCAAACAATCATTCATAAACTGATCACCCATTCGACTCCGTAGCCGAGTCTTCATAATGTTTATAGCAGAAAATACTCGTTCAACACTTGCAGTCGCAACTGGTAAAATCAATGCCAATTTCAAAAGCAAGTAAACCAACGGATATGTCACTTCTTTTTTTGTCTCAACCACCTTTTGTGCAAGGCCAGTTATTCTCTTCAACTCAGAAAACTCAATGTTAGAGTACATGACTACAATGTAATTTTTAAGTTGATCATCAAATACCTCTAGATCATGTGCAGAAAAATCTTGAGGATAATAGCTGGCTAGTTGTATCAACTTTTCTTTGTCAAAGGCTATGAATGAATTGCTCGGGTTCAAGCAGGACATACAGAGAAGTAACTCGGTATTCTTCTCACTCAAACGATCATTCAACTCTTGAAGCTGGTTGTCTATAACAGTATTAAATAACTCAACACGATAATGATGCAAGTTTGTGATCATTTGAGGATTGCGTTTTGATTTCTCATGAGCTTCAAAGCATTTTTTCATGTTAACAACTGATAGAATGGTGACCATGTGAATAGTTGTCTAAAAAATAAGGAGGATTAGGACCACGTGAATAATATATATATATATATATATAATTTTTTATTAAAATACTAAGTGGGGCACTAGTTATAAAAATAATATACATTTACAAGTCTTTTTTTGACAAAATATTAAATAAGGCACGGGCTCCATCAATGTTGAATGTGCCTCCGCCTCTGCCCTCATATTCACATATATAAAAACCGATCGGTATGTTATACCTATATATGTGAATATGAAGGTATAACATACCGATCGGTTTTTATATACGTGAATATGAATTGTTTTTTTATATCAATAATCGTGTTCGTAATTATAATATATCAAATATAATCTTGCATGTAAATTAATTTCTTGGAATCTAGCACTACTTTCGATCGTTTGCATGAACTCCACAAATTAAAAAACATCACCCTGGCTTGACTAGCTAATTGAATAAAATTATGACTAATTTCATTTGCAAATCAAAAGATTAAGTATTGTAACCCCAAACCACTTGACACTTGGACACCAATTCATGGATATCAGAGTGGAAGAATGTGTTATAGAAAAGCAGTGGTCAAAAGATTTGGATGGTATATATGCTGCATGCATATATAGAGTACAGGGATGTACATGAAGAACTGAGAATCTTCCACTATTGTTCTTGGATATGGAATTAGGTCTAAGCTTCCTTTGGCGGATTCTATAATTTGATCCCTTAATGCTAGACTGCTTTTGTTTGAATAGACGAGCGTCGACTAAAGTTAGACGAGCGTCGACTAAAGTTAGACGTGGTGGTTGCTCTTGCTGATCGATAGCAATCGCTCAGAACCAACTACCACTACTACTAATCTAAAAGCTAACTCGACCGAGCTAGCAAGCTTTACAGCTATCATAGATGCAGATAAACATCTATAGCTCGCTGCTATTGATGATAATAAACTTTACGTTCATGACAAGTGATGAGTCCCATATTCAAGTACGTTTCAGGCTTTTCACTTAGTCGGTAACAACACAATACGTATATATAAGTTGGTGAACCCGACATACGTAACAATCACGAAGTTACAAATGATATGAAGAATATAAGTACTTCCGAGTCATATTTTCGACTTAAGTTGGTTATCATTCGACAAGTTACATATCATGAGCTCTGTGTATCTAAAAGATGATATACGCTTTGATCAATATGTTCTTACGTACGTCGTACGTACGTACATGTACATGATTAGAGGTTAAGTAATAATTAATCAGTGTTTGTCACGATTATATATACATACAAATCGACTCTATCACAGATGAAAGCACATACAAACACTTGAATCGTTTGTTTGATTAGGTAAAGTAGCATGCAGCTGGAAATGATGGTGATGATTTGCGGGTCCGATACACCAAAAACAATAGTATTACACGGTTGAACTTTTATACAGATATACGTACGTGGTGATCGATAGCTATATAGCATCAATATAATTGGAATCAAAAACTGAAATTGGAAATCATGTATTTAAATAGAAAGAGGTACTTGTAACAAAAAAAATAGAAAGAGGTACTGGTTCAGCATGCACGACCAAATAAAGCCAGTTAATTAGCTTCTGACGCTCGAATCTTTACACAGACCAACAAACATGCAGCTGCAAAACCTTTATAGCTAAATTATAATTTAAGAGATAGAGATGGAGATCCATAGTTTGATGACCCATGATGATGATGATTGTAACTGAATGGTAAAAAGTAAAAAACTAAAGCACTCATAACTCATTTCCACTGCATTATTATTCCTCAAAGAAAAATATTTACACGAATATGCACATCAAACACGGCCTTCATAGGAATCATAGCTAGCGGATGACCTTTAAACCCTAGATTATATGCCCCATAAGATTAACTAGCTAGCAAGTTTAATTAACCAAGTCTGAAATTTCGGTCTAATTCATCCTCGTTTCGTTAGTTTTAGTTGTCATTTTAGACTTTTAGATCAAACTGTAAATGTTTAATATTGTGACCGCTGCATCGTCTGCATGGCAACTAAAACCCGGTTCAGCTGTGAATGTCTAGCACAAAGAGATAGGGATTCAGCTTCCAACCGCTCATTTTCTCTCCACGTTACGTGACACTTCTCAGCAACAAACCCTAACCGGTTCTTCAGCTCCCGGTTCTCCATTTTCAACAGGTTCGCCTCCTCCGTCAAGTCCTCCAAATACCTCTTCTTTCTCCACCTGGACCGCCTTGCCGACTCCCGGTTCGATGTCATGCGCCTCCGCTTTCTCTCGTCCACAGAGTACACCCCACGTTTCGAGCCATCTGAACCGGAGTTCGGACTCCCCGAGGTCGATTTCGATGAGTTTCCTTCATGCAGCAGGGACAGGAGCTCCTCTATCATCTCGGTCTCTTGGATCGGACATTGGAACTGGACCGGCTCTTCGGTGCCGGAGAAGAAAAACGGCGAGGAAGCACATGCAGCACTCATCACGATGATAATTACAAGTGAAGAAGAGGGGGGAGAAGGGAAGGAGGAGAAAAGGGAAGGAGGAGAGAGGAGAGGACGAGTATTTATCGTTGAAGGGGAAGCGACACGTGGGGTCCACCGGGAAGGCGAGGGTAGAATCGTCCAATAAACGTAACCTAAGCACCCACTTACGAAAAATAATAGTAACCTAATGATGGTTAATTAGTTTAATTCTCTAATAATAATAATGGTTTTGGTTGGTGTAGTGCATTACGTGCAACATTCTTTTGCAAAGGTTTGGTGTGGTAACGGTGGTGGGACCCCCTTTTTTGCTCAGGTAGCCCTCAGGTGGGAACCCACAGTGGGCATTAGCTTAGCTTAATCACGAAGAATCAAACAAAATTGTATAAAGAACAATTATCTAAAACGTTAAAGTTTATAAACAGTTGATGATATAACAACAAAGGAAAAGTTTAACGGTGTGATACTTCGCCCGCCGATGTCGTATGGAGGACGCAGTTGAAAAGATAATGTAGAAAATTGAGTTACAAACTTACAAGCATGTTCTTCTGACAAAAAAAAACTTAAAACATGTTTTTATCAAAAGAAATATAATACAAACTTGGTTGATCGAAATTAGCGTTGTGAAACTGAATATAGATTAGAAATGAAGTACGTGATTATTCATCTTTTAATCGGAGTATCTTCAATAAACGGCCGTGTATGTGCATGACACATATGAACGGTTGAGATTAGAGAATGTAATATTGATATATGGATGGTCAAACATATGAATTGTTATGAATGACTAATATCGTGTCGTGTACATACACGGTCGTACATACAAGAATTTTCGTCTTTTGATTTATCTAAATAAAATGATTAGTAAATCAAAATCTCTACGTATTGATCAAATTACATAATACTACCAATATCAAGTTCTTGATTATTTTGACACATTAGTGTCTTTTTCTTCAATTTATTTAAAAGTTATTCGATTAAAAGTCATTCAACACCATGTAAAACTTTAAACGCGAACATTCTTACGTTATCTTACCAAAACTAAAATAGTGTACCTTGCTTTTTATCTCGTCAACAAGAAGAAAGATTATTTCAATCCATCACCGTCTATACTCTAAAAATAATCTTATCCCAAATTCACATACCTGAAATCTGAAATGCATCAGTGAACCATGTAACTATACCATGTTTGTCGCATTTATTCTTTTGTTCCCAGCCCTAAACATGGCATCTTAATAAAATAGTTCGACACATGGTATGTTTACTAACCCTCAAAGGGAATGAATCAATCAAGATTGAATCCCTTTCTCCTAAGCAATTGGTGTCTACCGACAATGGGGAAAGTGAGAGCACCGTGGGCCCCACCAAAAGTTCAGGATTCACTCCAATATTTCCATTCCGGAGGGAGGACATGGTATTAACTCCTTAAGATGGTTGAATCAATTTTTCATCTCCAAATAATCCTCAATATATATCCTTAAGATGTATACAAATTAGGTATTTTCGTAATTGACGGAATTCTGATTTTTATTTCTATACAATAGTAAACACATGAATAAGATGAATCCTACTCATTTTTCTCATTCCAAATAACAAATAAACAAATGATTGGTAATGATTCATTTTCTCTCTCATTCCTCTTCCTTCCCATTTCTTCTCAATCCCATTACGATTTAGTAAACGTGCCAACATTATAGATTTTGTGGAGGGAATATTCGTGCGGTTTTTTAGTTAGCAATTTTGGTAGTTTTCTTGGTTAGAAGTTTATTAAGGCCTTGGCAACGGCAACGATCAGTAAATCTAAACCAAATTATAAGTGGAGACTAACATGCACATGTTCTGATGTTTGTTGAAGCTTTTTAACCCATCCAGGAATTTTAAGTGTTTCATGTCTCCCTCTTAAATCTGCACCCTCAAAATCTAAAGTAGCTTCATGTGCAGCTAAGTTTTGAAAAGGATGATGCCACCAACTTTTAAGTTCCTTTGTTTAGTTTATAGCCTGCAACTGCTTTGCTAGTCGTCTTCTTCCTCTAGAAACCACTGCAACATGCCCCAACACGACCTTATTTCATTCGATTCAACAGATATGAAACAGTATGGCGACGGCAGACGACAAATCGGTCGTGCAAACTGAAACCGACGGCTGCCTAGAATAGTAGCAAATAAAGATGTTCCACTAGAAAATGAAGGTAATATCATCCACACTTGAGATAGAAAGAGAACATTTTCTGTTTCAGTGGACTGGATTTGCATTCCTTTTACGTTCACAAATCAGATAGCGTATTAGGCATACAAGAAAGAGTATCTATCAGCCTACGAGTAACATAACAGGGTCATACAAAGCGCTTCCACTGACCAATATACAAATGTAGAACTTTAGTGTTCCCTAAACCTGGAATTAAAGTATGATGCTGCTTTGTTTTGTATGTGTGAAACAGAAAAGTGGTCTACAACACATTTTACAACGGCCCTTAACCCAGTCTGATTTCCAATCTATGCATATATGGCAGGGTGGGTGAACATCTCCACTCGTCTCGTGTTTTCCTCTTGGAGGTGCATTTTCATTCCTTTCATTGCCAATGAAAACGTAAATAAGATGCCCCGCTTACAAGTTCACTGGTGGAGTCCCCTGAATTTCATAAACCTGGAGTTTTAGCACTCTTCACAAGCACAGTACAGAGTAATCAACTAATCTGCTTTCTAGTATGCATGATTACATTTTGTTCATTACCAAAAAGAAAAATGAAAGAAAATGTGAGAAACAGCTGTTTTAGTGATTGAAGCAAAGAGTACAAAGCTTCCCGACCAAGAATAATTAATTACCAAAAGTGCATCTTTTTCATTCATCAGAAACTGGAAATAAACTGACCTTAAAAAGAAGATCATATGCAATGTGTTCCCACGGTAATGAAATGGACATCAAACAGCATTTGAGAGGGATCATCTCCTCATCAAAAATATGGCCAGAAGCAGCAGCCGCATAGGCATTCTTTGCCGCAACAGATGCAACGGAAGCTGCTTTACGAACCATAAAGCCAATTCCGAATCCTTTCTTGGATGTAACTGGTGAAAAAGGACCTGCATCTTGCTGGCTCTGATCTGATAATATAACATAATATATAATTTCAGCATTTGACAGCAGTGTTTGTAAACCTACCTACTATATTCAACATGTCACAAAACAAGGAATCATAAAACTAGATTCAATTTCCAACTCCCACAGAAGAAAATTACATACCTTCAACACCAGAAACAGCCACTTCAACTTCCCCGCGGCCACCAGGACCTTTCATGTACAGTCTATCTTGTTTGCCAGGGGAATTAGCAAGTGACAAAAGGTTCCCGAATCGAGACTTGCCAGCTGTATATGAGAGACATGAGTTAAAAGAGCATCTCGATTGTACCCAATTATTGGAGGAAAATGCAACATGATAATAATGATGTATCCCGACATACTTATAAAGTTACAATGCATTTTCAAGCTAACCAGTGATTATTCAGGTGAACCCATGTGTTAAATTGATCATTTGGAACCAAGATACTTTATCAAAGAATCGCCAAAATGAAACAACAAAAGTCCAGTGAGTTCATGAACACTTCAACATATTTCAGTTAGAGTTATCACCCATATGAAAATTATCTGCATAAGTAAAAGTCGAAAACTTGTTAAAGTGATGAACAAGAATTGATCAAACAGTTGTGGGCAAAAAAGAAATTTAATAATGAACAGAACTAAGATCATCTCCAGTGACAGGTAGTGAGAGCCAAAAGCGTACAACATGAAGTTATCTGAGGAAAACATACCATCATATGCATCTCGTACCATTTGATAGCTGACAAATCCCGAAAAAAGAGTCAGCTGCAATCATAGGCACCAGAAATCAGAAGGTCTAAAGAGTAGTCCTTCAACTAACAGTATGCGTGTGACATTCACCGATCTAAGATTAATTCTGGTATTTGAACATAATTTAGAGAACAACCTTGGAACTTTTGGCCTTAACAGAACTAATGTCAACCTTCAAAGAGGAAGAATCACTAGAACTGCAATCATCAGGCTCCCTTGCCGTAGGAAATGCTGCCCCATCATGTGCATTGAGTATCACACAATAGCAATGGTCTGTTTCAGTCAATACCTGAAAAATCAGATAACAAAATCACTTCTTGAAGCATACATTTTACATACATCGCAACACAATACAACTGAACAATTAACAGGTATTAACATTCTGACAGATATAAGCTTTAAAGAAGAAAAAGAAAAAGTTGCTAAAACAGGCAGGTTTTTCAAATTGACTAATTACAGCAAAGTTACTGGTACGACCCCCAAGAATACGACATAACACCAATTCAGTCCGTTAACGACATAGTATAACCAGTAAGGCAGTAACTTTTGACATCGCAAGTTTTAATGATCTCATGCTCACAATACATACAATAGAAAAAGGTTCTTACCACGGCATCAAAAGTGGAGTCAAAGTCATCAACTGCAAAACATATATCTGGATAAGCAGGTGTTGTCTCCACTTCCTATATGGTCAGCAAAGAGTATGAGAATGAAGTGGAAGATAAATAATGGTTCACTGATTTCACATTAATCAGAAAGTAACTAAACTTGCCTTTTGCGAGTCCAAGTGAAAGTGGACACGGCTGGGAGAGGCATAAACAGTCTTTACTACCTGTAGAGAATTCCATGAGTGGGATTCTAGAATCCTACATTATATTAAACGCTTTGTACTTCTGAAGAACCAAATCATGTTATATATAAAGAAAAAACAAGGGAAGGTCCTCAAGTCCTACTTCATGGGAAACACATCCCATCCTTTCTTTTCTTCATAAATGCCATAATTTGGTTGCCGTATTTCCATCAATAAAATAGGAAAAGTAAGACGTGTGTGCAAACCTTGTATATTGGAGATAATGGTTTGTCTTGCTCAGCTTGATGATTCCGAAGGTCCTGATGACTAAAAACCAAGACTTAATTTAACTTCTACCATTGCTTAGCTCTGGTGAAAAACAAATTATGCATGAATATTCCACCACAACTTGTACAAACATGCCTATAAGAGTCATTTATTCCTTATTCTAAGATTTGGGAAAAGTTTAATTCCGAGAACCTATAATCAGCAATAGAAAGTAGCAAGACAATTACTGTAAAAACAAAATCATATTCACTGAAACACCTGAACTGTTTTATCCCTATCACTCAAATGACACATTCAAAGTACGAACACACACAATTTACACACAAAGATTATCAATCCACGGCTAGAAAAACAAATATATACCGGTAAACAAATTCATGACTCAATGCATCTTGCACTTCATTACTCAATGCCAGTAAAATTACCAGCAAATAGCAACTGTGACAGTAAATGTAGTGTGAGCAATCAAATTCAAGTGAAACGAGCGCCTCCAATCCACCTCCAAAGCTTTTTCACCTATCAAGTTATCCAACTGTTCCAACAAAAATGAACAAACCAACTCCAATTAGCTGCCATTACCAAAACCTTTCGAAAATAGATCAAAGCGGTTTGGAAACTGCTTGATACCTTAGGTCCCCACCTGCGCACAAAGTAAGGCGAAACGTCGTCGTTGAAGCCCTGCGAGCTCTGCAAAGCAATTGCAATGTGAATCAAAACGAGTGAAAACTAGGTAAAGAAATTGAAGAGGTTACAGTTGGGAGAGAAAGAACGTACCAGTTTCCTGACGAAGAAGACGAGATCGTCGTCCTGGTGGCGGCGGGATTCCTTGCCGCGAAGGAAGTACAAATCTAGGACGTCGTGCCAGAAGCGTGGGTCCATTTCGACATCGGAGGCATCGTCAGCGTCGACGACTGTTTTCCCCAACAAGGAGGAGTGCTTCTTCACCATAGTGAGGAGCTCGCATCTGCAGGACCAAAACGACGCCGCATTGAAATTGGAATTTGGAGAGTTTAGTCAACAGTGGAATAGTAAGTACGTACCTGGAGGGAGTTTCATCACCGTCTCGGAGCATTTTGCCGGTTTAGGCTAGTTTGTTTCTCTCTGTAAAATAGAAGTGATAGAGGGTTAAGTCGGCGAGGGAGAGTGGTGGTGGTTTCACTCGGCGATCTGTAACAGAATCACTGTTGCGTTACATCTGGGAGCAACCGTGTGGGACACGCAGAGTCGTTCCTATGCTCCGGAGTTTGGAATTTTCAGTTATCAAGTTTTCAAAATTATTACTGTGAGAAATTGTCAACAAGGTCGTTGTAGTATAGTGGTAAGTATTCCCGCCTGTCACGCGGGTGACCCGGGTTCGATCCCCGGCAACGGCGTTTTTTTGTTTTATAAATTTGATTCCTTTTTTGAGCACGTAATATGGTGAAGAAGGCCCAAGTAATTGTATGTGGGCTTCCCATCTGCACAGCAGAACAGGCCCAAATTTATGAAGAACGCAGTATGGATTTTTTTTCTGTGATGCTGTGTATGGAATTTGCCCGTTGCAAGAATACCAACCAGCTGGTTGAATAGATAGGATTTTAGTGAGTGAATTAACCTTTTGTTTGGGTGGTGGCGTCTAGAAAGAAGATTACAAAGCAGATAATCCATTGTTACAGTAAGTGACAGTATGGTTGAATAGATAGGATTTTAGTGAGTGGATTAACCTTTTGTTTGGGTGGTGGCGTCTAGAAAGAAGATTACAAAGCAGATAATCCATTGTTACAGTAAGTGACAGTATGGTGTTAGACGTGACCTTTCGACCATTAACAAGGTTGATTGTGATCTTAAGGCTATAAACAAGTCTCTTTTCTTCCTAATACTTATGGATCATTTGGTCATAAGCTTACTGCATATAGCTAGATTTTGTAAAATGACAATGACATAGCTTACAAGAAATGTTTCAGTCTAGGCCTAAGATGGATTGCAATATAGATTTCTTTTACTATTGTTATAGAATTATTAGTCGAATTCAAGATTTTCTAACAGCGAATAGTCTGGCCTAAAAGCATACACGTCTTTGGATTCCTTCATCTTGATTGTCTGTATTAAGGCAAAAGTAAGGAGAAAACACAAGTAAAAGAAACTTTTGCATAAAAAAAACATCATGGTTCATGTTCATGATTAGAAACAAAATGACAGCAATGATTAATCACCTACGCATGTAGAAAAAGCAGTTTTGAATATAAGTGAAGTGCCCTAGCTTGCCTCCTTTGACTTTCCAAAATCCACATTGGTACAGTTATTCTGCGATTGAACTTTCATAGTTCAAAAAATAACACAGTAGAAAACAGAAATCATGCCAGTTTTGAAAGCATATATATGCATCAGATCATAGTATTCAAAGCGAATAATATAGCCAGAAACATATATATAGTAATATAGTTATAGCTGGTTCAGAAAAAGCTGTAAAACTTGTACGATTCATTGACATGATCGCTTAATCGAACTTCCAAAATCATAAGAATTAACAAGCTTTAATTCCATGACAACTCCAAGGAATACCGCATAAACAAATTATAATTATAATTTTAACTTGCAGTAATACCCTTCTTCCCTTTGCCGGCCGTCCTCCTCCGGCTAGTGACACTGTCACCACTATAATGTCGTTCAAGGTTCCCATCGTGAAAGATCAACGGCAAGTCGTTGCAGTCGTCAGTTGCATCGTCGTGGGTGGCGATACGTATGCAAGAGAATCGCTCCAAGGAAGCAAAGAAAGCAGCTGAGACGCTGTTGATGAGCCACATGCCAACGCCGTCAACCTTGCCACGGCAGCCGGAGGCTCGGACCTTCTGCGTAGTGCTTGACCGGAAGTTGGAGCAGTTGGGGGAGGAGGTAGTGGCAGCCATGGATGTAGAAATCACATAGTGATGAGAGAGAGGTGGAGAGATTGAGAAGGCTAAGCTTTAAGGGTTCGTAAGGGGACCTATATCAGGGGTCTGCAATGATGATTATGAGATGAGTTTCCAATACAGGACATGGGGAGGTTGAGGATTTACGACTATGTCACGGTAATGACACATGCATATTCGATTCGTGTTGGCGTCCTTTGTGGTTGTTGGACTGTTAAGCAGTCTAACTAGTAACTTATTACAAACAATTGTCCACTATATATGGTTTTTCTTTCATTGTTTGACTGTTTGACTACATGAAATGACGGATCTAGCTACCTCTCTATGAGTTTTAAGAGATATTTCCTATATACTAAAGAGGAAGCAATGGCTGCCATCTTCATGTTCATGTCCACTGTTCAAATGGAGCCGATGGGTTCCGGCTGGAGCGGATGAACTCCAGCTGAGCCCTTTCAAGGTCCTGGCTCTTGAGTTTGTTGGTTAATCACAGTTGTGCCAGCCAACCCTAATTATAAAATCATGCTTTCCCCTTCTCTCTCCCTCGATCTCCTCTTCTATCTGTCAAACTATTCTCCTCTATCACTTAATTTGAGAGGGCGGGGCAGCAAAAAATGATCCAGGAGGGTAAAGAGGATGTGATTCTGGTTTATTGGTTTGTTGATTTGGAAAGAAAACAGAGAATCAAAAATGAAAGCTTTTGAGTTTATGATGTATAAATGGTTTGTCCCTTTATATAACCTTTCCTTAGTAGCATAAATTGAACCCCAACCATCATATATATATATATATATATATATATATATATATATATATCCTTTGTAGATTTTACGTTACATTATTAAGTAACAACTAGTGAAATTGGTGAAACCTGCGGCTGGACGCGGACATTCAATCTAATATGTAAGAATTGTGCAGCATAAAGCTAGCTAGGAGCTGTAGGGGCATCCGCAATTCCACTCGTACTACAGTTATGATGAAAAAGAAACATATATACTTATTCATGTAGATAACCATATAAGTATAATCTAGAGCAAGAGGCCGTTTTCATGATGAAATTGTAGAGGTATTGTTTTTCCAAAAGAATCAGTATAATTCCATGCGAATATGTTAAGGAGTGGAGGAGGAAGCCAATAGCGGCTGGTTCAGTTGGTAAAGGGCGAAAAATGTGATTTCTTCGAACAACCAAGCTTGAAGGCGTGTCAGTACCTATGAGTCAGGTACAACCTTGGTATTGATGCGCGTTCGCCTTCTGACTTCTCTTCAAACGACTGTATACAGGCGTTGGTCAGGCATGCATTCAGGTTCTATAAACCTAGCTAAAGAGCAATTAGGATTTTTCTCCTCTCCTTGCGAAACGGACGTATCTTACTCGGATCGAAGTGGTTGAGCAGACCTATAATTCAGGATTGTAAGTCGTTCGCCAAATGGTTCCTTGACAAACAGGGGATATTTGCTAGAGTTTTCACTCTAACAATGGTTTTACGGGTATTCGCCTACGGATAAGGCTTTATAAAGTGGTGATAGATTGTTCGCTCACGGATGAGGCTTGGTGAGGTAGAAGCGGATAATGCCTACGGATAGGGCTTTGATGGATAGCAGCGGGGAATGCCTACGGATAGGGCTTTGGTGGATAAAAAGACTCGAAGAATCTTTCTGGTAGAGGTGCTCCGGAGAGGCTTGTTTTGCAGTGTGCAAAAGTTGTGTTGAATCGTTGAGATGTCTCTTGTCTCTGTATCTTGACCTCTTTATATAGTGAACACTAGAGTTTGTTCCTTCTTACGGATCAAGGCATATCAAATCTTCTTGGATCTTCAAAGGGTTCCTTAAGCAACCACAAATCCTTACCAATCATGACTCCCAGTTGAAAGGAAACACATTAATAATAACGTAGACCACAAGAATCGGTCCACTGGGCTCTCTTCTTAAGCATTCGCCGAAAAATAGTATTTTGGCCCAAACAGTAGAGGTATTGTTTTTCTAAAAGATCACAGTATAATTCAATGCGAATATGTTAAGGAGTGGAGGAGGAAGCCAATAGGGGTTGGTTCAGTTGGTAAAGGGCGGACTTGAGGTGTAAACCCACACAGGTTCGTTCCTCACTTCCAACAATCCCTCATTGGTAGGTAATCTGTAAAATGTCTTTAGGCCTGCCTCTTAGTAGGCCGGTGGGTGAGGGTGTGGTCTCATAAGAGCATGCATCCGGGCCTTCAAGGAGGGTGTCACCTCTCTTCAAACGTAGGTGAAATTCCCCTCAGTCGAAAATCCGAAAGTCTTCGGACCTAGATCGCAGGGTTTGTCCTGATTCTTGTAGTGTAAGGAAACCTCCATCTTATCTAAACTTTTATGTAAAAAAAAAAGTGGAGATGGAAGCAAATGATGGCCCGGCCCCTAACCTCGATCAAATGTGATGACTAAATATCAAATTGCGTTTCATCATTTACATGAATCATGATCCACCCCACCCCACCCCATTTCATGTCATTTTGTTATATATATTTGCTGTGTTAAACATTTCCAGCTGCTAATTATTAAGATTGTAATTCAATTTCTTGGTTTTGATCGTCAATATTGGCCTTTCTGCAACAAATAGGTATTTGCATATTGCCCAAATGCTAGCATGAAAGAAGAGACATGTAAGGCCAGAAAAAGAGAAGCATAGCACTAGACTATAATATGTCCCAATTGATAGATTGAACACTAAAACTTAAGAGTGAATTGTTTAGCTTGAAAATTAGAAATGACATTTCAGTCATGACCAAATTCATGATCTTGGAAAAAAGGTATGTTTCTTAATTTTCATATGAGGTTCATGAATGATGAACATTCGATTCAATTTTCAAGTTTTTTAGCTCGATCGTTGCTTTTATTGGTCAAATATTCATTTTGATCATGAAAGGAAAATTAACTCGACCGCTTGTTGTTACCTATCTAGTAATTTGAATAATTTCAGGAAATTGATAACTTACAGAATATTACAATCATATTATTGTTATTAATAACAAAAATGATCTAATATAAGAGCTGACAATTGGCTTTTGTTTCAGTCCTCCAATCAAAACCTCAAGCCACTATAAATACATTGCACCCTTGTATTTCAGTCTCATATTCATCTTTTGCACTCCCTCATACAAGAATCAACAAAAATGGCCAAGTTTACCGCCCTTTTCACCATCGCCGCCCTCCTCCTCAGCTCTGAGCTGACCTCCGCCGCTCGCCTGGCACACAACAGCACGCTCGAAAACGTCCAACACCATGTACGTTTTCTTTTTCAGTGTAGCAAATTAAATCAGTTTTATTTTCTTTAATGTGTGTATCGATCAGTTAAGATTATGGTATTATTGCTATCAAACTGGTTGTAATGAATTTGAATTTGAATCTGAATGTGTTCAGTGTAAGAGCAGATCAGAACATTGATGTCGATGATGGCGAGGTTAGCTGTGAGGGAGTGAACGAGTGCCTGATGAGAAGAACCCTGGTTGCTCATGTGGATTACATATATACTCAGAAGCACAACAAGCCTTGAGAATTTGAGATCCAAGTATATACTAGCTAGCTGGCTCCATCAAAATGCCAGCATCCTAGTGAAATACAATTTACGCCATGCAAAAACATAGAATAAAACTGTGTTGCCAAATTATTTGCATCGTGTTTTCTTACATATATATGTGCATTCTTTAGATTTGCTTTAGACAAGAAATAGATAAGTCGATCTGAATCCGGCTGAGTATTTCCAGAAGATTGATCACAACATAAAGATTCTGAAATAGAAAGCAGGGGATTGTAACTATCTACTCTAAGCACCTGATCACTGATTCGAATCTGAGTTTCATTGTAATTTGGAAGTCAAGAAAGTGCAGATGATCTTGGTACAAGGTTTCTCATGTTATCAGTTGAGTTTTACTGCTTCACATTCGTGAAACTTGTTCGCCATTATTTGAACACATTTTACACATGCACCATGATAAACAAAGTCTCAGGGAATCTAAGACGATCGATGCAACGTATCTATGATACGAACAAGTTAACCAGTAAAGCTCAACTGTTGATGATATTGAAACTTAGTGGATTCTAGACTTATAGTACGACTCTGTGTTGAATAATCTGGTCAGCCATTGAAAGCAACCACAAATCCACAATATACGTTCAAACTCACACTAGACGTAAACAATGGGGTTGAAATTCATGGTAAATCACACTAGACCTAAACTGTTTAACCGGAAGCATCAATTTTCTTTATGGTAAATCACAGATTTGAATGTCTTAAACATCATCAAATGAGATAAAATTTTACAGAGATGATCTATATATATACCTAGATATTGAACGTTTAAGATCTAAAACTAAGATCGAAAAGTGGGGCAAAATCACACATCCGCGCCAAAACCATTGGTGCAAACGTAGAAAAGCTATATATATATATATATACACACACACTTATGTCAAACCTACACCGTTCAAGATCATTAAAAATAAATTGAAACTTTGGATGCCTTAACGATCATCAAATCATATGAAATTTTATAAAGATGATCTACTCATATAGTCCAACAAACTGAACGGTATATATGCTGAATTTAATCAGAAAATTTGTGCAATAACTTATCCCTAAAAATAGTTAAAACAGAGACCCCTAATTATAAGAGTGCTTATATATATACTAGCGTGAGAGAGGTAGAGCTCTGAATCTTGAGAGAGGCGGAGGTTATGGTTAGAGGGAGGCAGTTAGAGAAGAAGAGGTAGGGTTTCAGGTTTTTATACGCAAATCTAGGTAATGGGGCTGTCAGATTGGGTCATTTTTGTGTGTTCTGAACAACACACCAATCCAACCCAACAATCCGTCGCAAGCCCAATGTGGACCCACGAGGTACCATGCGCTGGCAATCGAGGCACTCTAATTTGCAAACAAGGACTTACGAGGCACTCTAATTTGCAAACAAGGACTTACGAGGCACTCTAATTTGCAAACAAGGACTTACGAGGCACTCTAATTTGCAAATAAGGACTCACGAGGCACCCAATTTGCAATCGAGGACCTCAACCCATGGGGAGGTCAATCTGCCGTACTGGATCTGCTTATTCATCTGCAATTCGCAATCAGAGGCCAACGCCGCTAGGGAAGATGCAAAATAGAAAATATCGAATCAGAACAAATTATACATACAGGCAGAAAGGGATTAAAGGCAACTGAAAATATATAAGACTTTTTTCTGGCAACTGAAAATATATGACTTGGAACAAACATACACAGTTAGGGCTCTCGCATCCAAATCCAAATCCAAATCCAAATCCAAATCCAAATCTCATGAAGAGGATCTAAAGCGGAATTCATACTTGTGCAGAAGTTTCTGACAGGGAAGAAAGTACGATTGATTGATTGAGGTCGTCTTTGTGCGAGGGTTACTTTATAGATGACTCATAGAGCTGTGTTGATATCCTGCTTCTCTATCGTTGCGACCTATATGGTAGGGTTACGTAGGGTAACGTGGCATGTTTCGAGTGGTGCACTTGGATCTAACTAGCAATGTAAGTTCAAAATATTTTTAAAATTTGTAAAGTTTTAAGATAAATATGAGTTTAAGCAGAATAGTTAAAACATTACTAAACTTTAAAGTTGATGTGCGAAATTGATAAATTTATCAATCCAGTGAAGAATTGTTAAAGAAAAAACTATATTTTTTTAATCCATATGTCAATTTATAATTTATTAAAAATACTACTTAACTTACACTTAACAATAACTGTTGGGATCACATACTTATATCAATTGTTAAATCTTTTAACTATTGTTAAACTTAACAATAATTTTAAGGGAAAATTATAAAAACAGTACACCAACTTTGCTCCATTGATAATTTTGGTGTATGAACTTTGTTAAATAACACATTGGTACATGAACTAACAAGTTAAGTCTAATTTTCGTACATGCCGTTATAACACCGTTAAAAAGATAAGAGTTTTCAGAAGAAAAAAAAAATTGAACAGTAACTTTTAACGGTGTTATAACGGCATGTACGAAAATTAGACTTAACTTGTTAGTTCATATACCAATGTGTTATTTAACAAAGTTCATACACCAAAATTATCAGTAGAGCAAAATTGATGTACTGTTTTTATAATTTTCTCTAATTTTAATAACTCTAATAACTCTATTGAACATGCTCTGACTACAGGGAGATAACTTTTTCAGCTCAGAGATTTTGTCTTCTAGCTGTCTCATGGAATAATTACCAAATGTAAAAAATGGAATTAATCTGAGTAATTATAGGTTAATGTTAAAAATTGGGGTTTTGCTTCTTATTTGCATACAAGTTAGTTACATTTGCCATGTAATTCATGCTTTGATGATGTCAAACTCTTGTCATTTGTTAGGCAAACATATTGAAATTGAAGGGGATCAATCGGAATAATTTTTTGCACCAGTCTAACGTCCTAAGATAGGGTGTGCAAACATTTTCAGTTTAACCATTGCTAGAGGGAATAGTCTTGTATGGATCGAGTTCACATGAATCGGGTTGTCGACTGCTCTTTTAACAAGGTTGTACGTTTTGAAAAGAAACAAGAAAGAGACGGCGAGCCCGGATCGGCGAAACCAAATCAAATAAAAATTAAAAAAAATAAATCTCATAACAATAAAAATAAAAATACAAAATATGATAATGATAATGATTCTTCTCTTCTCCTTCCTATTTTCATTGTTCATTTTTTTTTGTGTGCCACCTTATTTAAAGCCCGTTAAAGATGGAATTTGTCATCTCTGTTTGTTTGTTAGGACATTATGCCTAATTAATATGTGGATTATGCCTTATTAGTCAACCACTAAGGTTTTTATTAGACATTTCTATATTCTTTTGCCAACACCTGTTCTGTATGTTTGTTACTTCATTATGTGTAAATTGTTTCTGCATACATATACCACTTGTCTCAATTCCTTAGACACTCCAATTTGTAATCTTTTGGATTGTTAATAGTTTTTTTAAGTAACTAATAGTTAATACATAAAATTAGTAATAGAGTCCTTAGACACTCTAAAGTAACTAATAGTTTTTTTTAAGTAACTAATAGTTAATACATAAAATTAGTAATTAAGATGACCAATTCCCGTGGCACGACCTCAGCCACAGAGTCCAAATTTGAAAAGATGTAACATAATCAATTAACTGCCGTTAGCAGTGAAAATTATACTCTCTCATCAGCTCGCATCTTCTTCATATTCTACGATGACAAAGATGACAGAAAGGACTCTATTAACTAGGCCCAATAAATTGGGCTATATCTGTCATATGAATCGCTACACCCAGCATCAAATCAGAAATGCCCAAGAACTTGGTTGTGGGACAAGTAGGCCACTACTGCTACAGTGCTATTTTGTTTTGACCAAGTACAGGTTGTCTTAAATTTTGTTACTAAAAGTAATTACCAAAAATAAACATGAATGTACGTGTTGGTTGAACTAACTCCATGTTTTCACTTCGTTTTGGACCATCGATTCTGACGATTCAAAATCATGAACACTTCACCCCAAATGAAACGACAGTAAATCAAATTAAACTACGATCATTCCTTATCAAACTAAATTTTTACTGTCTAATTAGTTTTTATAAGAAAAATTTCCGATCAAGAAGTTACTGACGAGTGTAATAGAAATTTATTTCTATAACGAGTCTAATACAACATAAACTCGAAAACTAAATAAAACAGAAAAAATAAAAATGTCCAAGACCCTTTATAAAAACACTCGAGTAGCGCCGGACGACGAGTATGATTTTGTTTTATCCGGTGCATTAATGCACACATGGCATGATACCTGCACTTTTCACTGCGCCCGCCCCGTCACTTTCCTCTCTCCCAAATCCCAAGCCCCCCCGCACCAAAAAAAATGTCATGGCTCGCCCACTCGCTCTCTAAATCCCTCCGGCTCGTCGACGACGGCGATTCCGAAGATCACGACGTCGTCCGGCCCTACCTCAACCACAATGAAGCTCACCTCCCAACCACCACAGCCAACAAACCTCAACAGCTCGATGAAATTGAATCCTACGCAAACGAAGAAGAAGACGCACAAACGCGTGGCGTCAAGGACGACCTCTCGGAATTCCAGCAAACCCTAACGCGTCAATTCTGGGGCGTCGCCTCCTTCCTTGCTCCCCCGCCACCGCAACAGTCGTCGTCTCATCGATCGGCTGATCCGCCCGATTGCGATAGATCCGAGCCGCCCGATCAACCACCCGGTCAACCGCCGATGGCGTTGAATAGAGACGAAGAAGAGGAGGAGGCCGTCGGTGTCACTGAGGAGGTGTTGAACTTCGCTATAAACATCGCGATGCATCCAGAGACGTGGTTGGACTTTCCTCTTGATGAAGAAGAAGACTTGGGAGGTATGTATCAATGTGTATTTATACATGTATGTACATGTGAATTTATATCTCCGATTTAATGATAATGTAGTTGAAAATAGTTGTGAAATTTGAAGGTAGTGAATTTTTGGGATTGATGGTAGTTTACTTTTTCATTTTTCTTGATCAAGGATGTGCCTTTTGGAGTGATGCAGTTCTGTAATCGGTGCCTAATTTATGCACATTTCTTATTTTAGATTTTGAAATGTCTGATGCCCAGCAAGAGCATACTTTGATGATCCAACATCTTGCGCCGAGACTAGCTGCTTTGAGAATCGAGCTTTGCCCGTGCCATATGACCGAGAGTTACTTCTGGAAAGTCTATTTCGTTCTTCTGCATTCGAGACTAAGAAAGCAGGATGCTGAGATTCTGTCCACACCTCAGGTATTAAACAGCATTGAATTGCATCCTTTGATAAATGAACAATGACCTTTGTAAGGATCATAAAACATCAAACCTTAGAGTTAGATACCCTGCATTATATCAGACTGTGAACTGTGCTTCAAGCTGATTCTTGACTTTTAGATTCCATTTGTTTGTTCTTATGCGACACCAAGCTTGATTATCTCAAACATACACGTGTCGTTGTTGAGTGCAAGTAATCGCTTGAACTGCTCTATGAGAATTTCTGGGGATAAGACTTAGCGAACTGAAACATCTGAGTGGCTTATGATACTTCTAGATGGTCATTCATGCACATTGTGGTATTCATATTTGGGTAGAGTCCATTAAAGAGACAGAAAAGGAGAAGAGGCCAATGAGTCCTTGCATTTCAAGAAGTTGTTTGAAGTCTTTTAATTGCATGAATTTATGGATGCATTCAAATATTTGCATACACACATACATGTCTGATTTTTTGGTGTCCTGTTGAAGTTAGAAATAACTAGAAAGATGATTCCTGAATCATTGGTACAACTTTTGAGATTATTGCTGAGTCTAAGCAATGGTGAAATCTTGCAGGTAATGGAAGCAAGAGCGATGTGGATGCAGGAGCTACAATGTCAGACTCCATCAAGTTCTAAAATGTCAGAACATGAATGGTTTGGAAGAAGTACTTCGCGTTTAAAAGAGAGTTCAACCACAATTCATGAAGATTATGATGGTTACTCTCCAGTCTCATCACAGACTCCTCATTATGAGGATACACTTTATAGGACATTTCCCTATGAATCAACCATGCCCTCCACAGCCTATGAGACTGAGAAGCACACAGTTGAGAGTAATGATATGCCATTCATTGATAAGTCTGTTATTGAAGAAAATTCTTCCATCAGGACCGAGGATAACAATGTGACGGTTGGTCCATCCTCTCAGATACTACTTAATAGCTATGACGATGACGACGATGATGACTGGCCAGAGGATGATGATGAGTTATACGGGTGTAGTGGAACAGCTGTTGGTTTGATAAATGAAGAAGACATATCTTTTAGTGATCTTGAGGATGATGATTTCCAGGCACCCTCCAAACTAAAGTTCAACCCAAAGGAGTAAGAAATATCAAGGACTATACATGTAAATGACTGCATGGGCTCTGCTCATTGGAGAAAAGATGGAACTTTAAGTCATCTGATGAACTGTAGGGGCGAGGAATTTTAGGTAACTTGCAAATTCCCTACTCAGTAGCCCTACGCGGGGACACTCTTCTAAATCACATGTTGAATTGTCCTACTGAATCGTCCTGCGCTTGGACGAGATCCTGTGTTGATGATACTGTTCTATACCAAATTGTACATGATTTTGTTGCCAGTTCAAGTCTTTACAGAAAAGTTTATGTTTGATTGGTTTTGATAGGTTGTAATTACAATATAGTGGTTCAGTGATGGAAAGAAGATTTTGCTCAAATTTTGGTGTTTAAAAAAGATGTGTATGCTGAATTTGTGATCTTGGAATGATCAAAATGAATAAAAACAATTTTGCCATTGTTGTTATGCATCATTTGTGTATCTGTATGCTGGTCTTTGCTTTTTAGGCATGGTGATAGGCACAAGTTTACCTGACGTTTTCATGAGTTTCTATACCAGCTGCATCTTTCTGTGGTGTAACTCAATGGCCTAATGTCAGAGAGCTGAGTGTTTGTCTTTCCTGGACATATCAAGAGTGTTGTCACTTTGCAGATTAACAAAAATTACATACTATACACATTTGTCTGTATTTTTCTTCCTTTTTGAATATTAATGCATCAGTGCTGCTAATTGTGATGAATAATGCAGAGATTTCATTGTCAATTTTGACTCGATACCTTTTCATACATGAACATCCGGTTTTTGATGTTATTGTTCAAACCTGTGTACTACAGAGTTAGGTGAATCACTAACAGAGGATCTGGAGAGAGAAAAATGGATTCTGCAGTAATGAACAAGCCAACTTTTCAGAAATGAAGAAGATATACGTGTGAAAAAGAGAGAAAAGAGTGAGATAACCAATTTTGCCGTGTGGAATCATTAAAGAGCAGAATCCAGCCATGATGTGAAACAATTGAAGGAATACCATATTTGTCATATTACATTCATAATTGAGAAGTCATATATTTAGGTACATGTTATGTATATAGGAGCCAGAATCAAGGTTTTTCAATCACAGTTGAGTAATTCTACAAGGCTAGTACTTTTTCTTCTTGAAGAAATTAGTTGAATCTTCACTGTTCAAGTCAAAAAATATGAGTTCTGGTATGTTATATATGCTTCTCATACAGTTTGTTTATGGAGTCGTTCTTAGATTTGGCCTTCAAATTTTATGTTTTTGCCGCTCTTTAACCGTGTTTGGTGTTTTCTAACTACTGTAGGTTATCCTCCACCTGGTTACGGTGGATATCCACCACCACCACAAGCCGGCTACCCTCAGCCTCCTCCGCCTCAGGTTATTGTCCAACAACCACCGCCACCACAACAATCACAATCGGCTGGATGCATGGAAGGATGGTAGTTTATGTCTCTTATGTATTCGTCTATTTTCCTCTACTTAATTACAGTCCCAACTGCTTGTAAATCAGTACTATTAAAGTGTTAATTTATCGTCAACACCAAATTGCTCAGGTAGCTCATATGCTTAACCAAGCAGGGAAGAGGAAACTGTACACTGACTATTATTTCTTGACGTCCATGCAGTTTGGCTGCTCTTTGCTGTTGTTGCTGCTTGGAGTGGCTTTGCTCATAAAATGGATCAAAGATGCATGCTTCTTCGTATTGGAAGCTAAATAATGCGGAATAATATACACACAGCTTACGCTAGTTTGCGTCTCCTTTTGAGTTTTGCTTATTTTATGCAATGGAATGATTTAAAGCCAATATGTATGCAATATTTTCTTTTGATTGCCAAATGCCAACTATTTCTCATTATGTTACATGAATTTACAGATTACAATCATATGTTTACTTCTTGATTCTGCAAATACTACTACAGCCAAGTTGATGCCCCTCATAGCAGTTGGCACGGTTAAGTATTTCTCATACACATATGGCACATTGTTAAGTTCATTGAAAATGAATTCAACATGAAACCACTGTGGGTGCTGGAATACTATACCGGGACTTCAAAGCTTCTGTTAGTCTTGGAAGTTTGTTTATGCCCCTAATGCAAGTAACTCCACAAGTGGAGATCAATGCGCCTAATAGTTTGATTCCTGAAATGGTTCCTGGAAAATTGTGGTTAATTTTGGGAGGAAGCAGCTAATCCGAAAGCCACATTGGTTTTCGGCAGGACACAGTTGGGTATCAAACCCTCACCGGTGATGGCAGTATTCAGCTCTAGAGGACCGAATCCAGTCACTACATCAATACTCAAACCAGACTTGACCAGGAGTTCGAACCGCCAGTACAGAAAGAAGCACAATGCATGCCTTGTAATTTCCATGGTGTAATTCTGATTCCATTACGGCATACGACAGATAGCAAAAAAAAAATTAAAAAAAAATCACCAAACAAAAGAACGAAGTCTGGACGACTGGACAGATAAAACACAAATGAAGAAGTTATAATTATTCTTTAAGTTTTTAGGAAATTAATTAGCCTAATTCCTCAATATATATGGTTCTTCTCCAAGTTTCGATTGTGTTCAGTTGTTCTTCTTGAATTTTAAGATAAGTAATGTTTGAATGGAGTACAACCAACATTAGATTGGCCAAGGACAGATCTTTGTTATATAGCATGGAGAAGAACATGTGTAATAGTCCAGCTAATAATCTCTCTTAACCATCGTTTTTAGCTTTATAATTTTTTCTTGATTTTCTTGTTCAATTTCACCATTCATTAACCCACAGAATCAACTCATGATTTTTAGTTTTTTTTTCTTTACTTCCCCCTATTTGTTATTAAAATATTAAATAATTCATATTTATTCAACCATATTATGATGAAGTTATAATTGTTCATAAGAGAAACAATGTTTCAAAGCCTCACCCGGTGAACATATGATCAAGCTAAATGCTATTTTTTAGATGCATGTGTGTGTGCTTTTTTTTTGCTTTATGTTGTCATGCTTTTTGTAATCATTGTTTGATTTCGTTTAATTGATACGTGTTTCTTGAAATTGGCCTATATATACTAATTGTTTTTTGTTGTTTGTATGTCTTCTTTTTCTCATGTTTATGTAGACAAATGACCCATTTAACTTTGACTACAAAACATAAGCTACTTGTCATCTTGAATGAATTAATTGTCTTGCTTCAGATTATTTTTGTTGTTTGTGCTACTGGTTATGCTCATGCATTCATAGGAACTCAAAGACGCATCAAAAGTCCATATTCTGCCCTAAGAGTTTATAGGCAGTTGTCATATATGTAGCCTTGTCTATGATAATTATGTTATATGCATTGATCAGTTGACAATGGATAGAGAGTCATTTCATAAACTGTGTCGAATTCTTAATACTAAAGGCCAACTATGGGGGACTGGGAATGTGTCAATAGAAGAGATGGTTGCAATGTTTTTAAACACTTGCTCACCACCACAAAAATCGTGTCATAAAATTTCATTTCCATAGATCTGGCCGAACTGTTTATATTTTGTTAATATTTATAATAACATTTAGATTTTCTAGGGAAAAATAATAATGATATTAATAGCTAACTTTTGTGATGTAGAATTGCTCAGGAGCATTAGATGGAACATATATTAGGGTGCGTGTACCTGAGAAAGACAAACCGAGATGTATTTCCATATTTGTTTATATTGAATGCTTATTTTTATTAATTGTCAAAGTTGTGAAGTTTTTTTTTTCTTTTCTATTTTGAAGATTTTTTTGTGTATGCTTTTTTTCCTTTTCTATTTTGAATATTTTTGTGTATGCTTTTTTTCCTTCTATTGCAGATTTTTTTTTTCTTTCTACCTTCTTTGTATTTACTTGTGCTCATTTTGAAAAAAAATGAAATTATAAGCTATTAAGTTGTTAAATAGCACCAAAATGAAATATTTGTACTGAAAATGAAATATTTGTACTGAAAATGAAATATTTGTATTGAAAATGATAAGTATGTGCATTATGAGAGGGTATTATTGTCATTGCAGAATTATGATTCTTATTCTTATAGTTTGGTAAACACATGAATGAAAATGAATCCTATTCTTTTTTTGATTCCGGGTTTCAAGTAAACGGAGGAATGAGAATAACTCCTTCTCAATCCCATTCACCCTAACTCACATTCAGGCTCAATCCCATTCACCCTTAATCCTATTTTTGTTTAGTAAACGCACCCTTAAGTCAGAACTAGTAGATCTTAGTTATTTTTTCTCTCTCATCATAG
This sequence comes from Comarum palustre, assembly GCA_951800085.1. Classification (NCBI taxonomy): domain Eukaryota; kingdom Viridiplantae; phylum Streptophyta; class Magnoliopsida; order Rosales; family Rosaceae; genus Comarum; species Comarum palustre. The sequence goes on from OX637579.1 coordinate 23,433,127, forward strand.
GAAATCCAATTTAGTTGCTCCAAGCTTGCTAAATTGGGCTCCATAATGGCTCTCATGTTTCCTGGAAGGGTAATCCTCTAGTGGGGCTACAAGATCTTGTAATCGTCAGTTCTTCTTTAATTTACAACTGATTATTTTTGTTATACAGCAACACCAACAGTTTTTTTTTCATTTAAAAGTCACCCAATATCAAATTAAGTCTATGACTAAAATTCAGGACTCTATAAGAACATGATATACTGTTTAAAAGTTTTCTAAAGTTAAAATACCAAAATTTTGGTTATCTACAAATGAAGGGAGAGCTTTCAATAAGGACTAAGTGAGGACTTTCAAATGAACGGTTGGATAAAATGTATATAAAAATTAGAAAATATCTATTAAAAGTGAAAATCTTGATCCAACAGTTTATTTAAAAATCCTCACTTAATCCTCATTATAAGGTATTTATAAAAAAACTCTCACAAATGAAGAATTCTTTAAAATTTAAACAAATAAGGGAGGTGTGTAAATTTACGGACCACCTTATTTGATATCAAACACTCATCTCATGTTGTAAGTCGTAACCTTGGTCGGCAATATATAGATGAGGTTACGAGGTCCCAACAAAATGGGCCTCACGCAGGCACAACAAAATGGGCCTCACCATGGTTGCGATTCTTCTTTTTCTTCATCAAATCCTTAACCCTAGAAAACCGAAGAAGACGAGTGAGAGAGATCTCTCCACAAATCCTCGCACCACTGATTGCCCACTCGCCTATCGTCATCTGTAAGTATTTCTCTTCTCCTCTATAATCTCTTCCTTCTTCGTACTTCATTACTCCATTAGCTTCAGGTGCGTAGCGCAATTGAATTAGCCTACATGATTTCAATTTTGTATAAATAGCTGTCCAATTCCAACTTATTTTGAATGAATGTGCGCGTAGATATATTGCATTAGGTCAATTCAATTCGAGACTTTGTCTTCATCTCTGAACCCGAGAGATATGCATAGCTGATGCTTAAATCAATGTTTTCTTCATATTTGAGCTGCTTGTTGATTGTTTTCGGCTTTTTCGCAGTTGAATTAAGAGGACTACTGCCTATGCGTTGATATGGCCAATAACCCTCAGCTGCTCAGGTACACAAGTTCTAACCTCTTTTTGGATAAACAGTCCTTTTACGTGCTTATTTAGATCAGTTTTGTTATACTCATTCTTATTTAGTCGCAAATCACGACTCAGTTTCTGGCTTATGAGGTAATAATGTCACTGTATCTGTAGCTTGCACCCTTGTATGTTTGCAATTTTGTTTGTGTAGTTTTTGCCTTAGAGAATGTATGTGTTATACTGCTATTTGGATTAGCACTCCGGCCTCCTGTACTTGGTTCCTTAAAGTTTCTGGTCTGCCCTCTTTGTATTCATTTAGTTAGTATTTGTGTCCATGCTTGGTGGCCTTTTTGTTTAGCATTTGATTTTATTGTTATTAAGTGTTGTGTTTTTATATCCCCCTGTATCGACCAATGGTACCTGGACAGCAAGGGCAGCACTTCATTTCACCAGGTTCCCAACAATGTCAGCCTGTGGGACAAGGTCAGCCATTGCAATATTCTCAACAAATGCAGCCGTATCCTCTCAGGCCAAACCAGCCTGGTCATGCTCAACATTCATCACAGGCTTTACCTATGCCATACTATCAGCCGAGGCCAGTTACATCTGTCCCACCACACTCTCAGCAACCTGCCCCACCTTTCAATAATCAGATGCCTGTAATGCCGTACCCTTCATCATATATGGTATAACCTCACTACTTTTTAACTTTTAATGTGGTTTATTTGGTCAAGTGTCTCTAAGTTATGCATGTTATATACTTTTCTTTGACGTAAAGAGCACATTTTTCACATGTTTGCATGCCTCTGATATTTTTTTCGGTATGCACAGCCTTCTTTTGTCCAGTTGCATAATAATGCCAGTTCTTCTTCACAGATTCAGCCAATGTCTCAAGAGCAAACACATGGTGTACCTGCTGCTGGACAACCTTGGATGTCCTCCAGTAATCAGCAGGGTGCACCACAACAGCAGCCCAGCCAGCAACCTGCAAGCGCTCCTTTCCCAGATCCTGTAAGTGCCTTGTTTATTGTAATAATTTATGCTCAACACCTTTAAAATTGATCACGATTTGATAACAATGAATAAAGCCTTTTCCAACCAGTTTCTATTATATTGATCACAGATATGCAAAGCGATAAATTCTCCGTAAAACGTGTTAAACTTTTGGTTTTGAGAGATTGAAAGTGAGTCATTTATTGTTTTGATCTTTTCTGGTGAGAATTGTTGATGAACATGTCATGCCAACGATGCTATGGATTTTTTCTTTTTTCTTTTCGTGTAGCATTTCCCATTTTCATTTACTTGGAACCTATGTACTTGGTTGTTGTGATCTGGCTTTTGGCGATAGAAGGAGACTTGAAAATTGATGCTAGCAAATAGGAAGTTTGTGGCATGTTTTTACTTTTCTGACTTTATATCTGAATAATCTAGTTTAGGTATTACTGTGAATATTGAATAGAGATTTTTACCAACAATGTAATATCTACTCTTTTATTTTCAGGCAGTTCATGTTCCTAATCTAACACAGCTGTCTGCTTCCGATTGGCAAGAGCATATGGCATCTGATGGGAGAAGGTAATCTATGTTATTTTCATGTTTGATTTGAACTTATAATTTGTTTACGGGCCTTATATTCTAATTTTCTGTTGACACGATTCTCAATTATAGATGTAGTGGTTTGTTATTTCTGAGTTAACTTTCCAATTTCTCTCTACTTAATTAATCCTTTCCTTGATTTTTTTTCATCAGATATCACTTCAATGGAAGTACTAGACAATCTAGTTGGGAGAAACCTTTAGAATTGATGACTCCACTGGAGGTGAGTCATATTGCTGACTGGTTACCAGCAGCTACAACTCTCTTAGTAGTTTTCATTGCGCTTCTGATCGTGAACTCGATATGTTTTTACGTAATTGCCATTTATGATGTTCAGAGTTTTAGGTTCTAGCAGGTGCATGGGCTTAAACTGATCACAATTGTTTTCAATGAATTGTCCTTTATATGCTTGTGCTTCAACTGGTTTATAGATGTCATGGAAAATCTGGAGAAATTTTACGACTGCTCTATAAGGTCACTTTGAAGACGGGTTTCAGTTTCACAAGACAGGCCGTAATTGATCTTTATATTTTGTTTAACTTTTAGTTGGATGTGTTTATAAGATGCCAAGCAGTGATTGTTTCCTTCCCCTATACTATGCGTTGGCCTTGGTGGAGTTTTAAATTGAGTCTCCATTTTGAGGGCAATTTAAGGATTCTGTCGGTTTGGTTTTCATTTTTCTTCATTTAGTTTCTGTTGTCTTTCCTTCCATGTATATAAGTCTATTTATATGTTATGGTTCTTATACCGTCGAAGGCAATAACAGAAGAAACAGATTAGTGTGTCTGTGCATTTGCATGTATAACCTGTGCACATGCATTCTTGTGTGTGGAAGCAGACACAGCATATGAATGGGACTTGGCTGAAATTTGTCTACACTTGCTTTTCTTTTCCGATCCTTACCTGCAATAAGGGATCAGTTTAAAGTTAATCATTCTCTCATGATCCACTTGTTTTGGTGGGTAATTGGATGCAGCAGGGCAGGGCAATTGTTTTTTATTTGATTAATGTACTATTATTATTATTATTTTTCACTTTTGTTTCTGTTCTCACTTTGAACTATACTTGCTTCCAGCTGGCTCCTGAGCAAAGCTCAAAGAGAACTTACTCAGAGTACACTATCAGAAATGACTCCGTTTTCTTATGCCCCTCGTGCTACTTCAGCAGAAACACATGCTGGAGCTAGTTCAGTTGGGCCCATCTTCAGCCCAACCTGGGACAGTCAAGTCCAGTTGCTGTGACACCCATCTCTGCCTTCTCCAATCCTTCTATTACGCCTTCGGGATCATCGGTTGCTTCTGGTGTACAATCTTCAATGGCACAGGGGTCTGCTGGAGTGCAACATGCTGTGGTAAATGTGTCCCCACTGCCTGCTTCTAATTTGGGGAGTACTGGTCATCCCTCTCCTTGTCAGCTGTCAAAATAAAAATTCTGTTAAAGGTAAAATCTTCCTCTAATCCCAGCAAGCTATATCCGCAAATCCCAACAATCTACTATCAATGATTTCCAAGCGCGAACAAACAGGAGCTCAATTTCTCATCATGAACGATGTATCTCACTCTTCACAGTGTTGGTTTCACTTCCCACAGTCACGAACATGGCCACCCACTCCAGGATTATCAATATCTTTGGTATTTCGTGTGCAATGGGCAACTATGGATCAACTCGACTATTCGAGAGAGGAGATCTACGATTCAATGGTGGAGACGAGGAGTCTTAACCAAAAAAAACAGTTCCAGGTTCTCCCCTTCATATTTGACCTCAATACTAAAATCCCAGATCGCCAAAATCATCAATATTTCTGGCTCTCTGCAAGTTCTCTTGTGGATTTGATTGGGAATGACATGGGGAGTGATCTCTGAAGCGTGAGATTCAATTTAACATGGTTTAAGGCGACTTGGTTTGGCAAGTCTATTACTTTGAAGCTTAAGGGCCCTCATATCCACTTTTGTTGTCACGAATGGGCGCACATAAGCACATGGATGGCTCCCAAAGCAATGAAAAGAGATATTTGTACCCAAAAAAAAGATCATTGAAACCTTGTCTATCTGAAAAGGAGAGGACAGGGACCATAAAATTCTTTGGTGGCATTAGCAAACCATGGCATCTTTGAATGGAACTAGCTAGAGGGGAGTCTAATCCCTTTAAAAAAAACACGTAAAATTTCGATGCTTTCGTGTAAAACGACGTAGTTGTCCTTTGAGAATGGTACAGTGGCTAAGTTTTAAGGACTCTTTCTACGTATTGCTTGTCTAAACTCTAAACTGTTGCTGTTATGTCACGCTTTGTTAAATAAATCCATGTCCTAAAAACCATGACTGACCCTTACATGGGGCAGGTTTCATGTGATCTGTAGGATTATTAAACTATATAGCTTCGAAAGAAAATGGTAGTGTAAAGTAATACACTATCATTTTCCTTCATTACCATATCCCACAAAAATAAAAAAATAAAAAAATAAAAATCATTGAAGCTTTGGGAATCCAAAAAGCTCAAGCCGAATCTGGTTCATGAATGGAGCTTGATGAATAACTGATAGGGTAAGACTGGACTCATCAGTTCAAAGGTCAGAAACCACCATTAGTCGAGTCTGGAAACCATTTAAGCTAGTGACATTAGTACGCTCACGATCTTGACTCAGCCTAACTCGGAATAAGCTGTCGCAATTTCAACACCTGTGTAACCAATTGTACAGAGGTTGAAGGATTGGTCATCTATGATTGTGCTGCAATTTACGGTTTTGCCTGAGGAGCTTTCTTCGAAAGAGCAAAGGAGTGTACCACACGACCAGTCAATGTAGGTCTTCAAAGAAAAACTAGGATCACAAGCAAACCTATCTTTCTCAGCTAGTCATCTCTGAAAAGACGTAAAGCAAATGAGCCTATAACAGTATCCATCATTAATACCAATCAACTGAAAGTGCCAACTCTGCAATGGAGAAAATTTCCAATTCAAGAGAAAAGAAGCTCTACAATGGTGGAGAGACTGATGGATACACAGTGGACTTGTAACAATGAAACTTGCAATAGGGTGCCCAATTCATCCATCCACATTATGAATTTATGATCCTTTTCTGGTGGAGGAAACAATTGTTTTGTTCCAATACAATCAAAGATTTCTAGTATACACAAGAAAGAAGGCTATTCGAAAATTGGCTTTCTAGTCTTGAATTCTCTTGGATCCCATAAGCTCTCTGGCTTCTTTATCCATTGGGACAAAGCAAAATTGTGAGAATGAAGTATATCAACAAAGTGGGGGCAGTTTCACCAATTTTTTCACTTCACTGTATTGTTCTAGTAAGCTTACACTTCGAAATGAATGTAGTGGTGGTGTAATTTAGACTACACAACTTCAAGAGCTCAGCAGCCCTTTGCTTCAGTGTAGGATTGCATCCACTTTGAATCACAAGAAGCAGTTTCGCTGCTAGACCTGCTTCAACTGCAACGGAAGCACATTCCTCCGGGGCAAGCTTGCATACAGCCCACAAGATTGACAATGCAAGCTGCGTACATGTCTCCGAAATCTTCATCAATAGTCCAACCACACTCGGGATCGTCTTGGCGCAACATCTCAAAGCCTCTCTCCCTTCTTCAACAGTCGACAGAACTTCCACGATGTGAAGCGCTAGCTCCAAACACTCGTGATTCAAGCGCGGCAAGAGCTCAACCAACTGAGGAACTGTCCCAACACTCACAACCGAGCTCCTGACTGACTCGTGTGAACAAATCGCCTTCAACAAACTGAGTCCAGGCAAAACCCCTTTTGAGTGGCTCTTATCTCTAATTAGCCTCAACAATCCAACCACAAGACTCAAACTCGAGGCAATTTCCGAATCCAAATCCTTTCCCTCCATCAAAACATCAATCAATTTCGTACAATTGATCTTGGTCTCAATCGACCCCTCGTTCAACATATCAACCATTAACGAAATCTTTGCCGGTTGCATCAGACTGTTCTTGGACTCAGTACTGAGGTCTAAATGCACAAGGGTCCCAATCGCTTCGGACCCAACAGCGTGCGAAGTAAAAGGACCCAACAAAGAAGAAATCAAAGCAGTACCTCCATTGTCCGCAACCGTGTTTTTCGCCGAAGAATGAGCCGTCACTAACTGCCTCAGCTCCTTGAGTGCCTGAACTCTAGCTTGGCCCTTCACCTTCTTCAATGTCTCCAAAATTTCCAAAGCCCTCCCTTGCACATCCTCAGACCTCTTCTTCATAGCCGAGTACTTCTGCGAAACCCAGCTGTGAATCAGCTGGTGCAGGGTCCTGTTCGGAGTAACGGAATCATCCCAAAGCTCCTGCATTGTAGTGGGACAAGTATAGTGCCCCAAGCTGAACCATTTGAGAATGTTGGATCTTTCATACGTCTGACCCGTGCAAAGCGTCACGGGGTCTTGCATTGGCTCAAGCGAGATTGGGCAAATGAACACCGATGGAATCTCAATCGACTCCAGCTCCTCTATCATCTTCTTCAGATCCAACTTCTCCGACGCAACTCCACCGCAGACCAACCCACCTCCGCCGCCCAGAACCCCATCTTTCACGGCAGTCTCCAGATCTAGCACCTGCCCATCTCCTCCCACATCCAACTTCAGATCCCCGACCCTTCTCGCACCGGACGGCTGATACATCGGCATTTTCAACTAAGCAGAGAATGAACACTAAACCTATAATCTTTACAAACCCGAAAACAGTAAATCTATCTGAGGCTGAAGCTTTAGCTTTCTTTCACTCCTTGACAATTACAAGCAACAAAGACCATGAAATCGGTTATCTTTTCCCACACACTCTTTGGCTTTTTATCCGCTCTTTTGTTTTTCCACGGTCAAAAAAGGCCCACCCTTGCTCTTACTTCTTCTCCACCACCGTTTCCACTACAACACCATCGCCATCATCACCAAATCAAACCCCAAAATGAAGCTACAATCTTCTTCCTCTCACTTCCTCTTCAAGATCAACCCAAAAGTTGGAAATCATACACTTACACACCCCCAGATCACAGAGAAAGAAGAATCAAAAGCAAAAAAAAAAGGTCGAGACTTAACACGTACCACTCAAACACCACCCACCCAAGAAGCTTGAAGAAAGAAGAGGGCAGAGGAAAAGCACTCCCTAATCTTGTTCTCAGTCTCTCCTCTACGCTCTGTGCTGGTCTTCTTGTGGGGGCAGGTGACGATAACCCCGAAAAATAAAGAAATTAAAAAATAATAATTTAAATTATTAATGGGGTGAATAAATCGGAGAGGGTTGTGACCCACATAGCCTGCGGTGGCCAGTTCAAAATCTTGTGCAGTGGGACTGTGCACCACACGTGCAGACTGTGCAGTCATACAGGGAGCTCTTTTAATTTTTATTTTTATTTTTGGGGGTTTATTGGAATCATATATTTTTTCTGACTCTGGAAAAATTATATTTTGTTGGTTTTGTTGTTTATAATTAATATAAATAAAGGGGTAAGAATTATTATGTAACCAATGCCAGGTTACGCTAAAGGTTGCTTTTGACTAAATTTATTTTTTGGTGTGTATGATTTACTTTTGCTTTGACTGAAAAATTTGGTAAGTTATGTACAAGATCTGAAGGTGGTAGGAGAATTGAAATTCGAATATTCGTAATAGGGCTGTTTTTTTGACAGAAATTTGAAAATCAGACCGATCGAGTCAGGTTTTGAAACTGAATTTTTTAGGTCGATTTAAACTCGGACCGAATTAAATATTATCAGGTCAGGTCAGGTTTTATATCTTAAAACCCGAACCGACCTGAAAACCCGAAATATAGGTATTGCTAGCTTAGGTGTTATTCCTATGGGGTATTTGAGTTTCTACTTGCTAATAAATAGGAAAAAAACCATATTCCTTCACTCTTCAGTCTCAACTCTTGAATTAGGAATGAATCGAATCAGAAAAAAGAGGAATTGGTTGACTTACAATATTGTCGAGAGCGATGACGTTGAGAAAAGTATAGACGCGGTGAGTGGAAGGAGCGGTGGAGATGTCGTCAAATTAAACATTCAACTCATGCTCACTTATTCACCATAAAAACATCCAATTAAACACGTTTTATAATCAAAAAACGTGTTCCGTAAACCTTATTCATTAGTAAACTTGGAATTGAATTTTAATTTTTTTTTAACCAGAAAACTCAAAAATCCGACCCGGACCGGCCCGAAAATTAACAAGTTTTGCCTGAAAAAAAACTCGACCTGGATCGGCCTGAAAATTTCAGGTTCAGGTTCGGGTTTCGCTTTTTCTAACCAAGACCGGCCCGAAAACAGCCCTAATTTGTAAGCTAAAATGAGTAAAATTTGCTAGCAAATTGAAGCTTGCCACCAAATCTGCAAATTATTCATAGCTAAAATCTTAAAAAGAAAAAAAGAAAATGGAAGTGAGGTTTCGGTTTGTGATAGTACTTCCTCATTAAAAAAAAATGGTTTGTAATAGTACTTCCTCATTCAAAAAAAAGTTGTTTATTTTGTTTTGGTAACACATTTTTCAGACTAAAAATTAAATTTTTTAACTAATATGAAATATTTTAATTATGTATTACATTTCAACCATGTGTTATATTATGGTGTGACGCTTAACAATTTTGTAAATTAAACTTAGATTCAGAGTTTTCCACTTTGACGCTTGTCAATAAGGCCTCATTTTACTAAAATGAAACTTAAGTAGCAAACCAGCAAACCATTTCAATTCACTTTCCTAATTGTTGGAGGATTAAGTAATATTTGGGTTTGTGTGTGAAAGTACGAAAATAAGAGTGAAGAGGCAATTCGATATGACTTGACTTGGAGACGCAATTCGATATGACTTGACTTGGAGACGCAAACTCAGTCAATTTCGAAAGAGGAAAATGATGCTGCCAATGCAATCCAACGCTGAAGTGCACGAAATAGCATGTACGATGTGGCAATCCACTTTGCACGTTCGTCTCCCCACTCGGTCCAACATTACTTCCCAACTAATTAAATTATTGAAAAATGTCCATGTATACAAAAATTACAGTTAGACTCTAATTCAATGACAAAAAAATCAAAATTCTATTTCAATTAACATTTGAAAAAAAAATACAATAATATCCTCACTACCCTAACACTTAGAGGTCATTCTAATGAGGACCTCTAAGTTAAGGACTTTTCGGTTAATTACTTATTAGACCAACTTTTTGATCAAAATTTGACATCTTAACCGTTGAAGTTGTAGATTTATATAAGTAGATCAATCATACAAAATTTTAGCCAAATTGGTGATCGTTAAGTACTAGTTTTAGATCAAATCAATGGACGAACCAAATCTGTTAAACATGAACCGTTCAAGTTCATAATTGGTAAATCACACTTATGAATGTCTTAACGATTTTCAATTTAGTTGAAAATTTACAGAAATGATCTACTCATAAATATTTATAAAATGAACGGTTAAGATGTGGATATAAGATCGAAAAGCGGGATAAACCGAAAAGTCCTCAACTAGTCCTCAACTTAGAGGTCCTCACTAGAATGGCTCCCCCTAACACTTGTCTTTTATCTTTCTCTTCTAATGTTAACCCTCTCTTTCTCCATTCTTTGAACACCGACGTCGCCGCCTCACCGCAAGACAATGCCGCACACCTCTACGACACATCCAGGGAGACACCGTGTTTCTCGCCGAAAGCATGGAATCAGATCGAGAAATACCATATCTGATCGCGCGACTTGTAGATCCAGCGCCTCGATCTCTCTCTGTTATCGTTGCCTCGACGTCGACGACGCCTTAAGGAAGAGGAAGACTCCCAAGCGAGGATCCTGACAGTGGTGAGATCTAGCATCGACGACAACGGCCAACGTGAATCGAGGCTCCAAAACCCTCGTCGCCTCCATCTCCGACGAACAACCCCCCTTATCTTTCCTCTTTTAGGTAACTCTTCCTTAATTCTCCGGAAGAAGAGAGGATACTGTATAGAAACTTGTTTAACTTTTCCTTAATCATAGTATCATATATGTATACTCTTCCTTAACTCTTCCTTAATCATAGTATCATATATGTATACTCTTCCTTCTATTTGTATAGTTGGAGGCAGAGATGAGTGGATCCTGTGCTGATGGAACTTGTTTGCTCTGATTGTCTTCTTCTCGCCGGGTCCGAGAGTATAGTTGTACTCGTACATTTATTGTTACGGAGTCACTCTAGAACTTGCATATCCATATCTGTGTCATTTTGTTTGACAATAACTTTGAAGATGAGACTACCCATCAGAGAGAATTTTAATTAGACTGGACTATCATCGTTTCTGTATTTCTGTTTGGAGTACCTAATTCGACTGAAATTTTGTTATAAATTTTCTTTGACTGTGATTTTAGTTGAAATTTTGGTTGATGCAGATCCATATCTATATACTCCTATTTAAATTTATTAACTTCAGTATACTCTAGATTTAAGTTTATTAACCTTAATATATTTCAAATTGAAATTTATTAACCCCAGTTTACTCCAGATCTAAGTTTATTAACCTCAGTATACTTCAAAATCAAAGTTTATTAAACTCGAGTTTAAGTTTATTAACCTCATTATACTCCAGATCTAAGTTTATTAGTTTCAGTATACTTTAAATTGAAATTTATTAATCCCAATATAATCCAGATCTAAGTTTATTAACTTCAGTATACTTCAAAATCGAAGTTTATACTCTAGATATAATGTAGTATATTCCAGATTTCGGTGAAATACAATTTTCCGGTCACCGACGATTTTCCCACGACCAGTGACCGGAGTCCATGAGTTTTTGGCTAAGTCATTTCTCTTTAACTTTTTTTTCAGTTTTTATGCACGTTTAAGGAGTAAGGGTAAAATAGTCATTAAATAATAATGTGTGTTAAGTCTTTAAGAAAAGTTTTGTTCATTTTAACATAAGTAATAACATTTTATATTCAAATGAATATATATTTTTAAAAATTATTTAAATGAACAAAAAGAGATGGTCAAATTAATATTATGTAGTCAATTATGGTAAATTATTAACCAAGGCTAGCTTCCATGCATAATGACATTAGCTACAATTTGATGCTAGTCTCTATCTTCTTTTCATTCTTTCTCATCTTCGCCATCGCTAAAATGCAATTCTCCATTAAAAATGATTTTCAAAAATGACGGAGAACATCGTTAATATGAATCCAGGCTTTATATCAATCGAAAATTTAAAGTTCAAACATCGTTATTATGGTTCGAATTCTTAACTTACATATATATATCAATCGAGTTATACACGTTGAAAATTCAAAACATATGGTGATTAATTAGTACAGACGATTGTCTATATACATAAAACTCTGTGTTCAAAGTTTTTTAACAATACAGAGACACGTGTATGCACAAAAAATGTCTTAAATGCTACAAAAATGATATTATTAACTACATATCGACTTGCGAGCTTGTTCATCTTATGTTCTTATTTTTCCATAACTCCACAGCTCCACTACTCCACAAGACAATTTGGATTGCTTTCTTACATTGCGACCATATGAACGTGTAGGATGCATGGATTGCCGACGTCACCATTAGAGGTCGACCAAAGACCAAAAGGCAAAGATTGGGTGATTGATCATTGATATGCATGGTTGTGTTGGTACAGGTCACGGGTGAGTGGGTAACTCGGAACATCCGAGCAGTCATAGTTGTGGATGCACTAATCCAACTACAGCAATAGCACTAAACTTACTATGCTAGTGATCGAGTGACCCCACACTTGCTTGTACGATTCTACTCTTGCTTTGTTTCTTGGGTTGATTACTCTTGCTTTGTTTCTTGGGTTGATTATTATAGTCAAATCCCTACTTCCCAGTTCTCACTTTCATTCTTTTTCATTTTGAACAAGATTCTCACTTTCATTCAGACCAAAAAAAGTTCTTTCTTTCAGATTCCCTTTTAACAATTTTAATTAGTGTTAATTAGATTAATTAATAATCAAAAATGTCAGATCCAGATACAGAAGTTAAGTGTCTGAGACGCACGGTTCCCATCTCTGTGCGTAGTTGCGTCATGCGAGACCCAAAGAATTAAAAGAAAAAAGGAAACTAAAGTGGTCAAACTGGCTACCGGAAAAGGATTATTGCCCGATCCAGCCGTTTAAACAATTTTTACGAATCTTAGACCCAGATATCGCAATGGTCAAACTTCCGAGCTGGACCTGTGGGGTCGATTTTGGTGAAAGCCACGCGCTTGATAGGTCCCCTCCCCCACGGGGCTCTTCTCAGTCTTCCCCGTCTTTTTTACTCCTATTGCTACTTTACTCTTTCACCCTTTACCCTCCAAAATCCAAATCATGTCGTTACCTCACTAATCATGGATCGTAATCTTTTGGGCCTATTGGGTTAGTTTGTCGAATTATGTGTCTTTTTCAAACCAAATAGATATTTCACCGTATATAAAATCGATAATATATAATAAAAGACATCTTTTTTATTCGAGTTATATATTTTCTGTGTTGGGTTGATTCTCTTAAATAAGATTCGATAAGTTTACTAAAAAATCAAAAAAAAAATATCTACGACAGGATTATTCCAACAGTTGCTATAAAATTACATTTTTACCATCTAACTACTTCACTAACTACAATAATATCACTATATTTTTCCAGTTTCTTTCGATCTATTTCATCTTCCTCGATCTAATTCATTCTCATCTCTCCGATTTGAGACTCTCTCTCTCTCCTAACCGATCCTCACCAGCGCTTTCCGCCGCAATCGATCATCACTCATCGTCGTCCTTGCCTCCAAGTCAACAAGCATTCGATTATCTAACGACGACGCTCCACAACCAGATCGACGTCAATTTTGCTCCACCGGCGTTGATATGATTCTCCTACAACTTGTTGTAACGGACGGAAGAAAGAACACAGATTTACGTGGTTCACTAACAATATGTTAGCTACGTCCACGGCAGAAGGAGAACAGTTTTATTGATTGAGGAAGAACCCAGAATACAGAGTGCGGAATACAGAGATACAGAGAGTGCGGCGCTAACAACCCACTACTAAGTATTATCACACTGAATACAATTAGGTTTAGGACGTTTATATACTAAACGTCCGCGACCGAAACTGACCGCGACCGAAACTGTCCCCGCGAGCGAGACTGACCCCGCGAGCGACAGTCGCGCGAACGACTGATGAGCGCGCGAACAGCTGATGCGCGCGCGAACGGCTGATGCGCGCGAACGGAACCCAGCATAACAGACAACAGGTTCAAGGCATATATTAACAACGACGAAGTCTCGATTTCTATGCCGCTGGCCAAAAACGACACCATACCCTAGCCAGACAGGAGCTGATAATCCTCGAGACCAGACTTGGTTTGAATCTGACCAGCCTCACAACGAGAAAAGGATCGCCGGAATCTCCAATGACTCGAGGATCAACATCCCCGGTCTGGCGAGGGTATGGTGCTTGATGCCCAGACGCACAGGAAGTAACAAACTCATTTCTGTGAGTACATCAAGAAGGGGATTGAGGCTGAGGGGATCGAGAAGTTGTACAAGAAGGTGCATGATGTGATTTGGGCAGATCCTTTGGGGAAGAAGACTGCTAAGTCAGAGCTTAAGCAGCACAAGAGGATCAACTTGACGACGCTGACTTATGTGGAGATCGAGGAAGAACAAGTTGATTGAGAGGTCAAGTGCCTTCAACTCAGTTGCTCAGGGGGATAAGGACTCTGACGATGAGTGAGGATTGGCTGGGATGTGAGGTTTACTTGCTTTTTGTTAGGGGGACAAATTCGGACCGGACCGGTTTTGAGCCCAAACTGTATCCGATCCGAATTAATCGGATTTGTAAAATCTGCATCCGAATCCGAAACTGAAATCCGGGTTATCTGAATTTCGGGTCATCCGAAAACCGGATCGGATCGGATCGGATCAGTTTCGGATTTCATCCGAATTTGGAGAATTTCACTTTCAGTTTACAATTTTCAATTTCAAAATCCAATCATCAAATGTTCATCACCAACTTCAAATAGTAGATAACATACACATACACACCATAGTTAAGTTAATTTGTTACAAACCATAAGCAAATTTAGTTGTCCCGAAATAAATTAAAGTTCATAACATGAAACTAATGAAAATTTGCTGCAAAGATGTAGCATGACACTACAAAATAACAATGGAAATCTAAATCTAAATATATATTCCTTCAAAAATAAAATAAAAAAACATAGACTCGATCTGCACCACACAAACTCAAGACAAGCATACATACTTGTGGCAGGCAACAAGGAGTTCTTCATTCTTCACACCTTTAAGATTCTCAGCTCCTAGTTTGGCTAAGAAAGATCGCTAATGCAGCCGTTCCTCAACGGGAACTCCATTGAACCTGCAACAAGGCACAGAAGACCTTAAGCCTAAAGCTACAAAAAGTAGCAATCAAGTGCACAGAAATGTCAATTGCTAGTAATATTCACTACCTCGTGATCTAGCATTAAGATGAGGCGTTCTACAGATTTACACTTCTTAATCTGACAAGATCATAGAAATTTTATCCCTTTATTAATGTAGTAATTCATACAGAAATCCAATTCGTACAGACTACAAAAAAAGTCCACCCCAGTTCATATCAACATAAACACAAATACAATGAAAACTATGTATCCAAAAAGACAATGAAAACTATGCAGAACTGAGTAACCCAAAACCCATTCCAGATTCAAGCTATAAGAATATCCACAAAAATGAACCATACCATAAAAGGGTATATGAAGATCAACAAATTGTAGCTGAAAACAAGAGCCAAAACCATGAAGTTGATCATGCTAAAGCAAATCAAACCAAAGGGCAAACCAGCAAACTCTGCAAATCAAGATGACAAATAGAATAAATAGCAAACTCTGCAATTAGAACACATCAATGACAGCAAACTCAGCAAACGCACAACTTACAATGAAGGCATCATTGAAGGAGGCAAAGATGTGAGCGACACCAAAAACATGCTCTCCATCACGGACAGCAGGTCCTCCTTGGGCTAAGAGTAACTACACAGCACAGGATGAAAAATTTCGAGAGAGGCGAGAGGCGAGATCGAGAGAGCCAGAGAGGCGAGAGAGGCTCAGTCGCTCAGAGACGAGAGAGGAGAGAGAGGCTCAGAGGCGAGTCGAGATCGAGAGAGGCGAGAGAGGGCCGATTAGGGTTTTTCGGTTTATATATATTATATTAAATATATATATATATATATTAAAAAAATCGGTTTATTCGGACCGGTTTTTAATCAAAACCGGAACCAACCCGGTTCAAACCGGGTCGGATCGGTTTTACCTATTATTTGACCCGCTTTAAATGGATCGGTTATCCGGTCCGTTTTTTCGGATGGTTTTTTCGGTTTTCGGTTGAAAATCGGATTTTTGCCCACCCCTACTTTTTGTTGTTTTGTTAGACATCAGTTGTTATTTGTGTTGCGACTGGGAGGACTCATTTCGGGTTAATCCTTTTAATTTAAAGTTAAATTCTGTGAGGTCCACTTTAATATAAATTTTTACCGAAAACCTTCTTTTAGAATGGACAACCCTACCGGCAATCCAACGGAAACACTTCCACAATCGAATACAACTAAACACTTTACTAGGGTATTCAGAGCATTCTACGTGGAAGCAATACCTAAATAGACTAAATAGCGACAACAGAATAATTTGACTATGCCTCGTCTTCAGTACGCATGACCTCCTCAGCATCCCTGCAACACTGGGCATTTGAAAACGAAGGGCCCAAGGGAAAACATTTAAAAACACGACGTTAGAGTGAGTGAACAAACATTAAATTCTAGGCGCGAGAGAATATCTTAATTTAACGTTTTTTCTCTTATTGTTTCGAGAAATCATTTATGCATGCCTCCTTGGGAAATAATCTCAAATCAACATTTCTAAAAACAAATAACACTTGCCAATCTCATTGGCTTAAAACTCAGTATTAAAAATATGAGAAGTGGTTTCACCATAACGGAGAGTCTCTCAGACTAGGGTCGGAACCTTTAAGGTTACTAAGTAATATGACGACCATTTCATGGCAGAGAAATTCTGCCATAACAATGAGCCTCTCAAGCTAGAGTCGGAACCCTCTAGGGCTACTATTACCCCGCTCCACTTTCAAAGTGAGGGAGCCGTATGGCTAGCTAGCATCTTTATATATATATGACGACCCTTCATGGTGATAAAAACAAGCAAATACGAAAAGTCATTATTATATGACTCCTCCCCCGTAAATTAAAACATGCATCTCATGCATAAGGCATGGTTCTCCGACTGTCCTCAAAACTATAGCCATAAAACAATGCATTCCAAATTTAAACAATGAAACACTGATTTCAGCCGACATAACATAGGAGCTTACGGAAGGGGAGCAACCCTCCTTCCCGGCCCACCGGCTCATTAAGTCAATAAAAATCATATTGTTTAGCATAAAGACATGACATGCATTAATTCAAAACAAAGGTCCACTCACAGTACTTAATGCGACCTCCTCACTGCTTGGAATGCCCCTCGAGCGTAACCTCGAAATATCCACATGGCCGAATCCGTCTCACGTTCGACCATAGATTGTACAATTAATCCAACATTTTAGTATTTAAAACCGTTGACTTGATCTTTTCCTAGTTTGACTAGGAAATCATAATTTGACCAAGAGTTGACTAACCAATTCCTTTTTAACGACTTAACAACAAAATAAAACTATTTTCAATTATCGACTCGACATTTAGTTTCCGACTTCGTAACTTTAACGTATCGATTATCCTTACTATTTCATTTGAGGTTGAGTATCGTATAATAATTTGTGAAATTACTATGTATCGTATAATAATTTATGAAATTACTATGGACACCCAATCCACAACTTAAATCATTTTACTAATCGAGAGTCGATATGTCGATAATGAAATTATCCAATTATTTTTTCACGATCAACTCGACATTTCCGTTAATAGAAGTCAACATCTTCCTCACCACTAGAGTGGTCAACATACTTATAATTTTCATACTTCACTAATTATCCCTCAATTCCTTTAACTTAACTTCCACAAATTCTTTAACCTACACCCAAATTATTAACTTTCCATAAATGGAAACCTTACAAAAAGGGAAAGTTTCCCAAAATGGAAACTTCCTATTTACGGTAAGTTTTCCGCAATTACTCGATTTACGATTTAACGGAAACCTTGCTACTAAAAGTTTAACAAGGAAATTGATTTCTACTTCATCGGCTCTCTGCTGGAAATTCTGTTACTTCTCCGGATTCCGGTCAACTTGCCAGAATCTCCTGCCGGATTCCGGTCAACTTGCAGGAATTTGGACAGAGTTTCCCCGTTTTCTCTAAATCACCAAGTTCTCGACATGTTCAACAAAAACATCAAATTAATCCAACAACACAGTAGCATTAACAACAATACAGTAGATCAAAGATTATACAGTTCATAGGGAGAAAACCTACTCTCTGCCTCTGCCCCAAATTCGAGATTCCAACAGCTCCAAACCTCCTCCAGCTGGACCTCCTCTGCCTCAGTCGCTCTCTCTCCACCCAAATCGACACTGCAACACCTCGGGTTACCCATTGCAAAAACACCAAGGCATTGCCTTGTCCTAGTTCAATGGTGTCAGCTCCAAACTCACTTGAATGTCCAATTGGACCCTACAAACTCGAAGAACAGCTCGCCGAAGCTCAAGAATCTGAAACCCAGAAAAAGAGGAAAACACAGTGAAAATGGAGCACATTGAAACAGAGTTCAATCTGACTTTTCAAGGATAAGGAAAGAAAAAAGGAGTGAATAGGAGAAGAACAGTACCCTCCACGCGCCCTAGCGCTGCCTGGTTTGCCGGATTCCGATTGTTGACCGCCGAGCATAGTAACGCTCGATCTCCCTCCTCAGTGGCTGTCTCGGTAAGCTGAGGGTAGGGATGAGTAGAGGAGAAGTTAGGAGGTGGTCCGCCGGCCAGTGGAGGCCAGACGGAGGTGGTCGCAGGAGACAGTGGCGGAGCTCGAGAGGAAGAAGAAGAAGAAGAAGAAGAAGAAGAAGAAAGAGTTGACCGGGGGGAGTTTTAACCGAGTCAAAACCCTCTCCCTAATTATAGGGAATTTAACGGTTGAGACTCTCCCTAATTATAGGGAATTTAACGGTTGAGATTTGATCTGGAAAAAATCCAACGGTCCAGATTTAAAGAAGGTGAAAAGTAAAATGTTAAATGATAAAAACTATTTACCAGAATAATAATTAAAAGTTACTAGAAAATTAACGGAAGCTCCGAAAAATATTCCGAAAATACCGGGAGACTCGTGTCGATACAAACTACAACATCGAGTCATTAAATGAGGAATTTGGGGAGTTTAGAAAAACTCAAAAACAGACTCGAGCAATAACTTTATAATTCACTGGTCGTTGTTAAAAACTCTCGGTAACTCGTAACCCACTGTAAAATGTAACTTCTAGGGTATGGGGTGTTACAATCTCCCCACCTTATAAAATTTTGTCATCAAAATTCCAACTGCACAATTCAACAACTTCGACCAAAATCCAACCACATATCTCTACTTTTTTCGTCAAAACAACACTATCACTTGTTCTCAACAACCGCATGTGACGTCGTAACCAATGATCTACTGGTGATTCTGATCGCCAATCTCTGACTTTCTGTGAGCAAAGCTTCTTTAAATGAAAGTCTAAATACCATCGTTAATCTTCTATTATCTGAACATTAGAAGATCCACACTACCGACTTCGAAATCTAGAACTTATGCAGACACACATACAAGCTTTCAGTGTAAGAACAAATGACTAACTTACCCGAGGAATAAATTTCAACAACATTGAATCCTTCATCTTTCAACCTCACGATTCTCGTGGAATCAAATCAAACACTTACTCATAAAGAAAATATGTCTGACTTAGACACGCGCCATTTTTCTTTTTGGCCAGAATTGTTTGATCTGGTTTACGCTTTCCGTTAAATATTCCGCTGACTTCTCTTGTTAACGACGGAGATTTCGTCGAAATTTTGGCCGGAATTTCTGTCGACGACGGAGCTGGCGGAGGCGCGCCACTTGTTGGGTGCGAGATTGCGTCCTCACTGAGGGTGGGTGGTACGCTAGATCTCTTAGCTCCGACCCAGACATGAGAGATGCTTTATTTCTTATATGCTTTCCCCTATCAGTTGATGATTAGGCTGCATGCTGGGATTTGTTTTCGTTTATTATTTAGCTGTATGCCTGGATTATTTTTATAAGTGGCGAAATGCCAGCTTTTGATTTTATGAGGCATAAGGCCTTGATTATTGTGTTTTGGTTAAGGCCAGGATTTTATTTGGATTATTTTGAGCGTGGATAAAGATGATTTATTTTCTGTTTATTTGTGAGAGAACATGAAAATAAATTTTGGTTTCGAGCCATTGTTTTATCAAGTTTATTTTTTGTGTCCACTCACTCTAACGTTTTTTTTTAAATGCTTTCTCCTGGACACTTCGTTTTCAAATGCCCAATTTGCAGGATAGCTTAGAGGAGGTCGTGCGTACAGAAGACGAGACATAGTCAATGTTTTCCGCTGATGCTAGATTTTGATTAGGTTTCTATCTGTTTAGATTGCTCTGATTACCCCACCTTAGTTAATTGATTGTGATTGTGAAGTGTGGAGGAGATTTGGGGAGCATGATGGCTCCAGGTGTTGAGGGTGTATTATTAATCTTCATGGAAAACCGAAAAAGCAGCTACATGTGTTGATTTATGCAAATTTACTATCCCCAGTAAAGTTTCCCGATAAAGGTTACTACTCCCAATAAAATCTCCTATACACTTTACTGCCCCCTGTAGAACTTCCAACGAATGTTTGATTTGGTTTCCGGTAAGGTCCGGTTATTTTTCTGTGACGTTTGAACAAGTCTGATGAGATTCCGACGACCAGAGTCAGGCAACCGACGACTTGAGTCCTGCGACCGGTGATCAGAGTCGATGAGGTTCTGGTCAAACCTTCTTTTCTATTTTATTCTCTCTTTAGCTATGATTAAGAGGTGTGAGTATAATGATGCTAAAATAATATAGGTTCTTATGAATGTCTTAAGAGTTTAGACCACAAATTCTCTTCAGATAGTTCAAATGGTCAATGTTTAAAAAAATGTTCGAATGTGAAGTAAAATGTCAAATCTTGTAGTAAATAGACATTTTCTCAATTATTTATTGAGGCTTTAGAATGAGTTATGACCGGTGAAAACGCCATTGTTTTTACATTTCCGGAGTGGACAAGGAAATATGAGATATGTTTGTGCTCTACTGTCTTTATATTTAGGCTTAGTTTGGTATTGTGGTTTAAAAACTCAGTTTTAAATAAACAATTGCTAACCTGTTTTTTAAAATCATGATTATTTAAACTAAAAAGTTTTAGATAAACACGTTTTAAAATTTTACGAAATAAAAAATCTATTCAAAATGATAATTAAAGATGATTTTAATTATCAAAACTCAATACCAAACTGGACAATGTAAATGAAGAATTGATTGAAAGTATGCATTACAATTTGTATGAAATGAATCTTTACCGTCTTTATGTGCGTTTGTAACACTGGTTAGTTCATTGCACATTTACATTCTCAACAAACATGAACTGAGAATTGATTCCAGAGATTTCTCTAACTACTTCACCAACTGCACCATCATCTTTGAGTATATCGGTATGAGTCACCCCAGCAACTCTGATTGTTTTCACAGTTTGATTTTTCGCATTAGACCATAGAGATTCATGTCCCAGCAAGCTCACTATGTTCACTGTTCCGTCTCCGTCCCCATAAACAATCTCCGGTTGCTCATCAAAGCCTCTTTTGTCGTAGTATAAAGTCTCTGCTGTGCTCACACCGGTTCCGATAACACAAGTAATAGGCACTTCGGGAGCTTGAAGCTGATCCATCAAGGCCGAAATGCGTGTTTTGAAGGGATGAATTCCTTCGGGGAATCCAATGTCATTGAGGAATTGGGGAATGTTATGAGCTGAATATGTAGCATTTGGGGTGATCACTATCGGTATTTCGCTCTTGTATAGCTTCGGATTAGGCATCAGCCATAGATTGCTCTCGGAGCTCCTCTGCTCATCTCTAACAAGCAATGGATTCACTAGTGGCACTCCTAGCGTGTTCCCTGAAGCAAAGGTGAGCATTTCGTCCACAGTGCCACCCCACGGTGCAGAGAGTGCAATAAAATGCTTGACGAACTTCTGTCTCCAAGAGGGCTTGTTTCGATTCAGAAGTTGAAGAGCAAAGAGGCCTCCTAAGCTGTGGGAGACAAGTATCACCGGCTTTCCCCCATTAGAATTGCTGGCTTTTTCCACCAAGTCTTTAAGGTCTTTCAGGAACTTAGAACCAACATGGGATGGATGGTCTTTGGGTGGTAAACCATATCGAAAATCGTACGGCGCTCCGAACATGGTTTTGCCGTCGACATAGCCAATTTTTTCCAATGATTCCACTAGGATTGCCATGTATGCTGTGATCTTCCTATGCATATGCAGCCACAATTAGCTAATGATGAAGCTAGTCACATTGTATATATGGCAAGGCCTAGCTATCATGCTATCAATTTTTTGAACCGTACATTCAAACAAAATTTTAAACAAAGATGAGGAGATGGACAGTCTACCAACATAACATATCATCCAATTAATTAAAATCAATGGAGTCAGAATAATGGTACGCAAGCTTACTTGAGATTGGGGTCAAGGAAGAGAAGGGACCGAGTGGAGCCGAAGCGTGGGACTCTGGTTTCAACCCCAGGGGCATTGCTGTAATCATCCTTCTCCTGGTCGTAATAAAGCGTCATCCTCTGAGCAAAGCAAGTAGTGAAGGGGGCTAACAGAACAGTCGGGTCGAACCAGAGCCGGAACCAACCCTCCTTGTTCCTCTCAATCGGGTACCAACGGTTACATAACAAACTACTGGGCTTGTACTCTTTGGTCAGTCTCCCTTCCAATTGATTCCCGCCATTTCCAGGTATCAGGATCACAGGGTGGAGGTTGCTGACTGCTTGGCACGTGTACATCATCATAGCCAACCAAACCAGTAATCCTAGCTCCTTCTTCATTTGCTCCTCCTCTTCGTCTTTGCCGGTGTTCTGGGCTTTTCTGTGTCAGCTATTTGTGCCGCATTACTTCCCATCTTCTTCAATCGGATTACAGTTGGACTTTGGAGCTCAAAAGTAGTGGTGCAGAACGAGATACGTATCATAATATCACAACCATAACGTGGATATGTTACATGGCCCAGCATTACAAATATTGGGCCTTCAGGCCCATTATTTGCATAGAAATGAGACGTCTCCACTTTTTGTCATCGGTGAGCAGTTGTTTTTGAAGCACGCTTACAATGGGCGCACACAATGAGAAACAATGACCTCTGACTACGACCCTTAACCAAATCTAGGGTCTCATCTCATGCATATCTTCTTACACCTCCAAAAATCCAAAGCTTCGTCAGATTCTATCATCTTTTCCTCTCTTGAAATATATTTCTCGTTATATGTCCACAAGTTTCTGTGCGTGACAACTTTAGTAAACCCTAAATGTACGTTTTTCATGATTAAGCGACGGATCGATTTAAATTTTATTATATGTAAACGAGCAAAATTAACTCATTTAGAATGTTTTTTCTTAACACAACTACAACATTATTTATACACAATAGGGTGAAAGCCGTCTCTAAAAAGTAAAAATAGTAACTGAACAAGTGATGACATGCAGTTAATACAGAAGCAGAAATTTGACTGATGACGAGTAGTTTTCATTACAATTGAGACTTGTTTTTATCTCGTAAGACCACTAAGACGCATGCTTCCTATGAAAAGCTAGCTAGATCATTTGACAAGGAATAAAGCAGTACTGTAGTTGGATTGAAATCCATGGAAACAATTAAGCATGATTCTAGCACACCCTCTGTGTTGTTCTTATCTTATTCGGCCTTTCTCTAATCCCGTGGGTCTTGAAAAGTCTAAACCCACCCCTACTTCCTAGTACTGTTTTCATACTTTTCCGTTGTCTTTTGGTCCCCCTATTCAAACCATGTGTGATGAACATTACATATTGTCGTTGAAAACTTTTCTATCATGTATACGTGTAAGGTTTTTTGTTTTTATAATAGTGTTAGATGACTGAACAAACGAACGAGCTAGTTATTAGTTTACCACAAACCTTTAGATGAATTTTACGAGTATTTTGTACGTCCCAAAACTTACATCGATCACGTAATGCAAACATTAACACTGCTAGGAGCCTAGGATAACATACGTAAAAATTATTTACTTGCAATTGATATTGTGGGTTTGACTCCTTTTATTTAGATAAATTTTTAAAATTTCAAAGAAATTAAATTACTTATAACGAACAGGAAATTAATATGAAAATAAAAGGAAGCTAGTTTAAAGTGAGGATTGAGGAATTCTTAGCAGTTCAAATCCTTTTCTTTTTTCATATATATATATATATATATATATATATATATATATATTCAAGCTTATTTTCATTTAAATTTATTTTTTCAGGCTAAAAATGAGGAAAAATTGTTCTATGCACGGTCGTGTATGTACACGACACAATCTTAGTCATTAATAATAATTCATATGTGTTACCATCCATGTATCAATAATTTAATATTATATTCTCTAATCTCAATCGTCTATATATATCGTGTATATACATGAGCGTGTATTGAAGATATTTCAAAACAAAACAAACATAAACGACCAAAACAAAAGACAAATACGAGCATATGAAAAAACTGAAAGAAACACACTATATATTTGCCTCACGCCTTCTCCCCTCACCTAAAACCACCCTTTCTTCCTTTTCTCACACCAAGAAAACCAAAACAAAGATGAGAAGCACCAAGGCGCATAACCAGAACCTCTTCCTCAGAATCATCACAGTCCCCATCAGAGCCTTAGGCAAGGTCAAGGACTTCTACGTCAGAAGCATGACGGACGTCGGCGACAGATTCAGCTACGGAGGTAGCACCATGTCCTGTCCCGGAGGGCAATTCTCCTCCGGATTACCCAATAGCTTCAGCAAGAGGTCCTCATCGTCGAGGTCCCACGAGTTAAGCGATGACTTTTCCGAGCTGGTGAGAGCTGCCTCGGCCAGGAGCTACGGGACTCGTATCGACGTGGATAAGATACTTCAGGACCAGCTGAAGAGGTCGGCGACGACGACGAGCATGGGATCGAGGCAGGTGTTGCCAAAGTGTGGGAGTGTGGCCATGGGGAGGATTGACGAAGATGCCCCTTGTGATTTCGAGGAGGAAGGCGACGTGAAGAAGGATTTGTATCCCAGAAGCAGAAGCTGTGCCGTTGGAAATAGAAGCGTTGCGTTTGTTTAGATAGTTTTGAAAACTCGATCTGTTAGTCTCTGCAAGTGTTGAACAGTTCAGCTAATTTGCTCGATCCTTCTGTGATTGAAAATTTCAAAGTGTTTGTACAGATCGGGTGTTTAAGATTTGAGAAATGGCATGGCCAGAGTGGTCTCTGTCTCTTATTTTCTGTGGAATTATATTTTATCGGTAACACCATGAACAAGCTATTTTGTTGCAGATACAAGCAAAAGTACTTGATGAATCAAAGAAAATAATAATAATAATTCATGGCTTTATTTCTAGGTATTCTGTACTTTTTTGAGGAATAGGAAAAAGTTTAATTGATCATAAATCATGACAACTAAAACGGTGAAGCTTGAATAATCGTCCTAAAACCATATAAACGATCAAGCAACTTTTAAGACGGTAGTTTTATGGTTGTACTTTCGTTAGGTATTCCCTACTTTGAATATAACTATGGAAGGTAAAAAAACAACCTTGACGTTACACATATGTTATCATGAATTTAGTCTTTTTATTTTATTGTCTATGATTACACGTACAGTGTGCTTGCTAGATTTCTTCTATTTTTCAATGTGTTACACTTGGCTTTCTAAATGTAGAGGATTAGATCAGCTGCCTAAGAATGATAACAAAATGGTTGTGGTACCCTGCTTCTTGGGGTAAGACTAGGCTAGGGAAAGGTAAACATGGTTATGTTCCCCTATTTGCCAATTAATATACAAAATTGATCTCAAGATCCACTCATGAAGATTAAAAATTAACAATATGCTCCTTTTGTCTCTGAGTGTTATAATGAGAAATGGTATCTGCACTCGGTAATATATTAGATCGAAGAATTCAAAGATGTAAACTCAAATATGCCGCAGAACTATATTTTGTTGAGATATAAATCTTATATCAGCAAAAAAAATGAGACATTGTTTATAAGGGTTTAAACTATTTTATTTATTATTGATTGGTTTTGGAGTTGAACCACATACTACTTTATCATGATATCAGAGCGGGTTAAAAATGTCTACGTGTGAAGTCCAAATGTGGGTTACTCATATCCACGTGTGAAGCCCAACGGTCACACGAATTCCACTTTAATCCCAAATGTTGTCCACGTGTAGGCTTGAAGATTCGCCACACGTGCGAGGCGTGTTGAGAAATAAATCTTATATCAGAAAAAATGAAACATTGTTTATGGTTTATAGGGTTTGGACGAACTACTCTCTATTGTCAATTGATTTTATATTTGAATCTCAAACTATTTTATCTTACTTGATATTTTAGGTTTAAAATGACCTTACTTAAATAGGATAGTGAAACATAACAATGACATATGCCTAAACTAATCTTTATTATATCACAATGTTGGTTACATATCAACTAATAACAATTTGCTAAATCCCCAACTCGCATTGCCTTGTGATGCCTCCAATGTAGAATAACATCTTTCCCTCATCATCGCGAGGCCGACCTTATGATTATTCATTATACATCCCTTATTATTCAATAGTCTTGAAAACCCTAAAATTAGCTAGCTATTTGAGCCATATATAGTTTCCTCCCAAAGTAATATTCTAGAGCCTTCTTGTGCTCTCTATTATTGAAGTCAATAAACGTCGAGAGAATTTTATATATTACTTTGACTGTCTTCTGTTCTGACGTCAATATTGATCGCCTATGAACAAACCTATAGACATGACAACATAAACAACAATAATTTCATGCAACCAAAAACAAAACAAAAAAACCACAATACAAGGACGACTTTCTGGGCCTCAGCCAACACATCGCAGTTTCTATGGCCCAGTTAACCCCCAACTTTCAGCCCCACTCAGAACATTCAAGACAGCCCAGAACGTGTAATGACCAAACCACCCTTTCCCCTCCCACCACCGTCACTCATCACTCTCATAACTCTCACCACCAGAAAAACCAGACCCTCCGTGCAACCGCCGCTCGGACTCGCACTTTCCCGATGGCCGTGGAAGAGAAAGCCAACGACGTCTCAGGCATCGATGACGACGATCTGGACGACGAGCCCGGGGAGGAGATCGAATCGGCGCCGCCTCTAAAAGTCGGCGAGGAGAGAGAATTCGCTACGTACGGCCTGAAGAAGAAGCTCCTCAAGTTAGGTACCGGATGGGAGAGCCCCGAGGTCGGCGACGAAGCCACCGGTGAGTACTGAATCGTAATTGCAAAGCTGAATTTCACTTTACTATTTCAGTCGGAGAAATTGAGTGGTGATTTTGAATTACAGTGCACTATGTTGGATCTTTGATCGATGGAACGAAGGTCGAGTCTACTAGAGAGAGGGGGGAGCCGGTGACGGTTAAGATCGGCGAGGGTGAAGTTGTGAAGGGGTTGGAGTATGGGATGGTCACTATGAAGAAGGGAGAGGTTGCGTTGTTTACTGTTCCTGCTGAGCTGGCGTATGGTGTTGGTGGCCGCGGTGATGATGTGCCGAATGCGGCGGTTCGGTTGGAGGTGGAGCTTATTTCGTGGATTAGGGTGGTGGATTTGAGCAGAGATAGTGGGATTGTGAAGAAGATTGTGGAGAAAGGGAAGAGGAGCGAGACTCCTGGTGATTTGGATCAAGTTCTTGGTACTCTGATGACTCATTATGTAATCGTTTTAGTTTTGTTTCTTGTGTTATAGATTTTTTTTTCTAGTGTTTATTGTTTAAGAGTTGTGTCCAGCTGCATTGCTATTGTAAAACTGCATCATGAGGAAGTTTTGCTGTTTAATGCAGTCAAGTATCGCGTGGCGTTGGTTGATGGCACTGTTGTTGCAGAAACACCAGAGGAAGGAATCGAGTTCTACGTGAAAGATGGTATTCTTCTTTCTTGTTTTAGTCTAATGCTTGGTTGTGGTGTTTGTATCATCTATGTGTTATTGATTGAAACTCGGAAAGGTTCATCTTGGCATTTTTCTAATTTGAGTTAATTGAATGACATTCTCTCTTTTCTTTCAGGTCATTTTTGTCCAGCTTTGACAAGATCGATCAGGACAATGAAAGTGGGAGAGAAGGCCAGGTTAATTGTTCAACCTCAATGTATGTGATGACATTTTATATGGATCATGTGTGGCATTTCAAGTGCTAGGAAAAATGAATAAAAGTACTAACTCAGAATGGTGATATATAATTGCAGATGCCTTTGGGGAGGAGGGCAGGGATGCAAACAATGGGTTTCAGTCTATCCCTACATCTTCTGTGCTGAACATTGATGTTGAATTGGTGTCTTTCAAGCTTGTAATTGATGTTACCGGTGATGGCAAGGTACTGAAGAAAATTTTGAAAGAAGGGGAGAGTATATCCAGTGCTCATGAAGGTGCAACTGTTACTGGTAAGAAGATTGAGATACATACTTTTCAGTGATATTACCACATGTTTGAGTAACTAGAAATGACACAGTCAGGAAGATTGGACTTTGAAACGCATAATGAACCTGTGACATTTCATGATTCAACTTGTTAACTGAAAATATACTCTTCGACTGCTGCAGTTAGCTATATTGCTAGGCTTGAAGATGGTACTATATTTGAGAAGAGAGGAATAGATGGATTGCAGCCTTTGGAATTTATCACGGATGAAGGTCAGTTAATCGAAGTTTATTCTGTGTCTAATCATGTTATTTGCATCAAAAGCAAGCTCAAAAGTAGTTCTGGCTAGTGGCTAACATTGCATCTTACTGTTTGTAGAACAAGTGATTTATGGTTTTGACCGAGCAGTTGCTACGATGAAAAAGGGAGAGCAGGCAATATTGACAATACATCCTGATTTTGGATTTGGAAGTGTTGAAGTAAGGCGGGACCTGGCTGTAGTTCCACCATCTTCAGTCATAGTCTTTGAGGTCGAAATGGTAGATTTGATCAAGGTACAGACATTGATTGATGTATTTGGCAATTTGGGGGTTTGAAATGAAAATGAGTATGATCAGTTGTTTGGACATCATATATGAACAAGAATGAAGGAAAATACACCCACGTAGTATGAACTTGTCTTTTTGGAAATTTTATAGCAGCCCACAGTTTATGTTTTACCTGAATTATAGAATTGCAGCAAATGCTATGTATTCTTTAGTTGTTGCATGGGCTTCTGCTATTTTGTTCTGAAGTTGATGATGAAACATTTGTACCTAATTATCATTTTTTACTGCTACTTGATGAACAGGAAAGAGCACCATGGGAATTGAGCAATCAAGAGAAAATTGAGGCAGCTGGTAGGAAGAAAGAGGAAGGCAACCTTCTCTTTAAAATGGGGAAGTATCATCGAGCAGGAAAGAAATACGATAAGGTGATTAGGAGTGCTCTTATAGACCTTACGGTTTAATTTTATTGTAACCACTTAAGATATTTTTGGGGTTAACTTCATATTAGTGTACTGTTTTTCCTCTTCTCCCAGGCTGCTGATTATGTTGGTGAAGATGTAATCTTCGGGGATGATGAATTAAAGCTAGCTAAACCATTAAGAGTGTCTTGCTGGTTGAATGGTGCAGCATGTAGCCTAAAACTAAATGACTTTCAGGAAGCACTGAAACTATGTTCAAAGGTAATTTGCAAGTCGAACCTGATAAGAGAAAATAACTGAAGAATGAAGTCTTCGATTCTAATGTTCATTGGGTTTAATCATTGTTGATATTGTACAGGTTCTAGATGTTGAATTTCACAATGTAAAAGCCTTGTACAGACGGGCACAGGCATATATGGAAATTTCAGATTTGTTCTCAGCTGAGTTAGACATCAAGAAAGCTCTGGAGATTGATTCCCAGAACAGGTAAGTTAAAAAGCTGATTTATAACTAATTACTTTCTAAAGCGTCTCTTTGTCTGTTCAAAGATGTACACACATCATTCTTATTTCTTAGCAAATAGTAATATTTCCCATTTTCCAGGGAGGTGAAGTTGATTGAAAAGAAATTGAAACAACTTAAATCTGAAAGCAATAAGAGGGATGCTAAGCTCTACTCAAACATCTTTGCAAAGGTGAATGGTTGCCTTTTCTTTTATTATTTTTAGTTTATCTTATCAACCCTTAAAACTCGAGTACAGTGACTCGGTTTTACTACAATGGTGCAGAAATTGAAAGTTGAGAGAATGGAGAACGAGAAACGAGATGAAGCTGAGGCAATGGAAGTAGCTGCTCATTCTCCCTGAAGTGTGAGTGATTGTTGATTCTTGTACACTTATCTCATTGTTAGACATGCAGTTCAATTAATATTGGAGTAGTAGTGAGAATGATTAGCTAGCTTTTTTGTAGTGAACAATCGTAAAAGTATTGAAAGAAGTGAATTGCCCAAGAACAGCATGGATTGGAACAGATCGGAGAGTATCTCTCTTGGCTTCTTCTCCTGCTTTGTTCCAGGGCAACCAGGCTCGTGAGTGTGTGAGACGCAGAAGATGTTGTATGTTTGTTTACACACAGAGATGACGATATATAGGAACACATGAGAGAATAAGCACTTTCATTGTATCTGCCGCCATGACAGCGCTGGCTCTAATGCAAAGAGATGAGAGGAGGGAGAGATTGATATTTAATTAGGGATGGCAAGTCTGGTCTTTTGCTTATGCATACCCCTCCCTAAAAGTGCAGCTATTTATATTGCGATGATGAGCTGCAGGCCACCAGTATAAAGTGACCATGTTCATGAAATAGAATGGCCAAGTGCTGAAAATGGTGGTGACGTTTTAAGATTTGCCAACACCATTTTTAGTTTTTGATCCATGACTTTCCAATCCAGCATGTGAACGTTAGAAGAGATGCTATGAATTCATCTAGTTGAATCAAACGAGGATTTGTAAAAATTTAATGGTCCCTGGCTAGCTTGCTCATATTCATGTATATTCGACTCCTTCCTCTATGGTCCGTTGTCTATCTGAGTAACGAGGCAATCAGCCGCCATGGCTCCTCGAGCATCCATATGAAGAAACGACTACAAATACAAATTCTCCATAATCTCTAGTTAATTTCAGAATGAAGCTTGGTTCTATATATTAAAATGACGTCCTGACAGTCGTATCATTGTTTTGAAATTATGAGATCGCCCACCATCCTATTTATTAACAATTGATATTGTTTTGATTGGAATTCCAACTTCCCCTCGGCCCAGATTTCACCGTCTGATGATGATGTATTCAGAGTAACTCCTACCAATTAGATATTTGGTGCTTAGTGTTTAAAGTTGTGATTTACGGCTAGGATTTATGAATGAACAGTTCAAACAGTTTTATTGATTTGAACGTCTTAACGATTATCAATTTGGTTGAAAATTTATAAAGACGATATATATATATATATATATATATATATATATATATAAAATATGAACGGTTAAGATGAGAAAATATGATCGAGAAGTGGGTCAAATAATGAAATATTTTCCTTAGCTAAGGAACGGACGTCCGCTATATAAACGGAATGAATGAATTTTGTATATATGTATGAAATCCGTTTATATGAACGATTATGATCGAAAAATAAGTCAAATAATGAAATATGTTCCTTAACTAAGAAACGGACACTCGCTATATAAACGAACTGGATATATGTGTATATATATAGGACGGATCATAAGCGGTTGTGTGTGAAATAACAAAAGTGTGGTGCAGCCTGAGTTAATCCCAATTTCATGCAGGTCCCACCCACATATCTCTATTTTTTATTTATCAGTTTTTCTGTTTATCTATATTAATAAAGTCATAAGATATTTAGGAAATAATGAGAATTGTTAAATTTTTAAACTTTTGATTATGTTCTTAATTTATTAAAGTTTAAATCTAATAATTTTAAAAAATATAAATAAAATAAATAATTCATGTTCTTGAGATTTTATTTTTTATAATAAAGAAAAAAGTGAAGATAAAATATGAATAATGTAAATTCATAAAAAACATAAAAATATAATACCGGTCAAAATATTGATGAGAAGAAAAAGGGATACTATGGCAACGATCAAAATTAGAAGTATGTACCAAAAAACGATCAAAATTAAGGTAGAAGAAGCAAAGTAGTATACGAGGACAAACATAAGCCAATGATTATCATTGATCTCATGGCAAGGAATTAGAATTTTGAATATATGAATTATGCACTCAGATGAATATTTCGTTTTCCTTTCCCGAAGACATTTCTATCATCTGCTTTTAAACCCAGCAGCAACATGAACCAAATTTCTTACCAGATGTATTCTCTATCGAAAACAGAAGCTTTTTATTCGAGGAAAGGGTTTTGGGAAATAAGAGGGGCCATGGCCAACTAGATCTCACATTCGCGATCTCATATGAGGGGTTCGAAGTTTCTCATTCATTTTCGGGTTCAATCACTTCTATGATGATGGCCAAGACGTGAGCCACAAATTGAAAGCTTTTATGTTTGCTGAATCCGTTCATTGTGGATAGGACTCTGTTCACGGTGAGAAGCTTCGTATGATCCATATATCGGAATATTTTCAATACACAATCATATATTAAAACTAAAAAATATAATATTAATATATAAATAATTAAACATGTTCATGTGACAAATAATTAAAAACTTTAAAAATTGGGATGATTGATATATCAAGCTTTAACTGTAGCATATATCAAAATAATGCATCCAATCCATGAGAGAGGAGATGGATCACAAACCCACGGTGAAGCATGCCTCCAATTCTGGGTTCAAAGAAAGAGGAGAGATTGGGGAACAAAAAAAAACAGAGTGGATGATACGCACGTGGGACACCTGCAAACAACATCTAAGGCTGACGCGTGTGCAATACGCATTTTTGTTATTTCAC
This sequence comes from Comarum palustre, assembly GCA_951800085.1. NCBI lineage: Eukaryota > Viridiplantae > Streptophyta > Magnoliopsida > Rosales > Rosaceae > Comarum > Comarum palustre. The sequence goes on from OX637579.1 coordinate 23,465,914, forward strand.
ACTCATCGGCTTCTTATTCGTTCTATATATATATAGTCAGTTTCGGACGGACGTCCTTCTTTTTTAAAAAATACGAATTTTCACATTTTTTACAATTTTTCGTCTTTAACTGTTTAAAATTTAGGTATATATGAGTAAATCATATCTACAATTTTTTTAGAAAATTTGATGATCATTATGACATCAAAAATTAATTAAAACTATGAACGTAATAAAACTATTCAACTTGAACCGTTTATTTTTTCTATTCTAAATTACATATTTGAATATCTTAATAATTTTTAAATAAGCTGAAAATTTGTAGAAATCTACTCACACATACCTACAATTTGAACGATTAAGATAAGAAAATACAATCTAAAAGTGGATCAAATTGTAAAAGTCCGCATTTTTTTAAATACGGACTTCCGAACCTGATCAAGGCTATATATATATTAAGAATTACGCTTTGATCACACCAATCATTTGCCTCCCTCTTTGTTTTGCGGTCCATTAAGGTTTAAGGTAGAGCAGTACAATGGGAGTTTACCTACATTAGTCTTAAATCCACACTCTTGGACAAGGGTAATGAACAGTATCAGCAAATCAAATTTCAATCAATTTGTATTTCGAATAGCATATTAAGTTTGGATAATGTTGATTGAATGGTCGGTATGTAACATAATTTTCATAGATTCTCCCGTCGGCACAGGATTTTCGTATGCAAGAACTTCATCTGCTTCTCAGCCAGGGAATTTGGAACAAGTTCAACATGCCCTTCAGTTCTTACGGAGGATAAGCAAATTTTATTGAACTATTTGGTATATGTAGTTGCTTGTAGTATTTTTCTCTTGTAAGTTTCTTTTATGAATCATGGTACTATGCACTTGCAGTGGCTGATTGACCACCCAAGTTTTATTTCAATCCTGTCTATATTGGAGGTGATTCATATTCTGGAATTCCTGTCCCTGTTCTTGCTGAGAAAATCTCTAATGGTATGCAAATATATATACCAATTATGATGAAATGGCTCCATCGATACTGTGATAGAGAAGTTAAACATTACTTGACACAAAGCAGACACATTGTCTTCACTGTTGAAATTCAACTTAGTGTCAAGCCCAGAATAAATCTTCAGGTTTAACTATAAGTAATATGATTCTTTCTCATTTACATTTTTTGGTTTTATTTTTCTTAGTTAATTGATCATTAGAATGGTTTGCATATTCTGCAGGGTTACATACTAGGGAACCCAGTAACAGTGCGACAAGACGAACTCAATTCAGAAATCCCATTTGCTCATGGAATGGGACTTATTTCTGATGAACTGTATGAGGTAATTGTATCTCACTCCATCTAGTTGACCAAAACCAAAAATTTTAAAACAAAATCTTACCAGTTACCCTTCAATTTTGTTCAGTCCTTAACTACAAGTTGCAGAAGAGATTATCAAAATGTTGATCCTAGTAATGTAGTGTGTGGAAAATGTGCAGGCTTATGATGAGGCAGGCATCCCTAACATTGAGTTTCTTACTGATTTTTATTTTTCTCTAATAGAATTGCATCATATGTTACCATTTCATCTACTCCATGAAGTGTACTTCAATCATAAATTTTGCACATATCTTATCTCTCCCCAAGGCTGCAACACATGCTTGGTAAAAGAAGATATCTCAGAGACAACAATGACATGCACCACCATTTCAGATCGCCACTTCCTACATTAGGCTGTCACGTAACTCCCATCCTCTTTCTACTAATTAGTTTCATGATATAACAGTTCATTAGTTCTTAGACTCAGGCAGCTAGGGTGACTAGTAAGATGAGCAAGCAAGATCAGCTATTCAGATGAAGCCATTAACTTTTTCCTTTTGTTTCCTATGACAGACTTACGGATATTTGCTTTCTCAATATTGGGCCAATGATCCTGTTGTCCGCAAAGTTCTTCACATACGGAAGTTACCAGTTCTCTGATGTTCAGTGGAATGAAAATGGCAGTCACTAGACAGAGATGAAGGATCACATGCAATTAGTATTGCAGGGAAGCATAGGAAAATGGCAGCGCTGCGACTATGAAATGCCTTGTGTTGCTGGCCTTCGCGGCAACAGCCTTCAGTACCATGCCAACCTCAGTGCCAGAGGATATCCTTCTTTGATATACAGGTGAAAATTTAGATCAACATAACCTCTTTGTTACAATGTTCCAGAGTTCTAACCTTGGAGAGAAACGAGAAATTGGCACTCCTAGGCGGAAGAGCTTTTAGGCGGCATCTGGTCTAGCGGTCTCTAGACGGGTCTAGGTGGCCTCTAGACGGGTCTAGCGGCCTCTTGGAGGACTCTAGGCGGTCTCCACACTAGTCTAGGCGGACTCTAAGCGGGTCTAGACGGTCTCTAGGCGGATGGTGGCCTCTAGGCAGGTCTAGACGGGACTAGGCAGATCTAGGCGGCCTAGGCGGCCTCTAAACGAGTCTAGAAGGTCTCTAGGCGAGTCTAGGGGGCCTTCAATATTCAAGTGGCATTTGGGGTTTAATACTTGCACTTGTGAACCCTTCTTTATTTTCATTGATTCCAGTGGAGACCGTGACATGCTGGTTCCATTTTTGGCTACACAAGTATGGATAAGATCTTTAAATTATTCCATTGTTGATGATTGGAGACCATGGTTTGTCCATTCCCAAATTGCTGGGTACATATGCTTTGCCTTAAATTCATCAGTTTGAAGTTTCATTTCTGTTTAAGCTTTACTTTGACGGGACCTTGATCATTTCTGTTTGCTGTTACACAAGGACTTACGCGAATCGTATGACATTTGCTACTGTGAAGGTAAGAGATAGTAACAATGCTGTTTCGATTCTCGACAGTTTCATTCAGATTCTAATAAGATTATGATGTTTTTTTTCGTTTACTGCCATGGCAAGTAACTGAAAGTCCCGAATGTGGAGATTGACAATGAGTCCATACAACTACTTACAAAACCACCTTTTTTTGGTTCGATTTACAAAACCCTTCGCTGATTTGCTTATGATTTTTGGGCCAATCATTTGTTTACAACATAAACATAGTTTTGGAAGGTGTGAGTGCTTGTATCATTACAAGATCTGATACATGGGACTAGAGGAAGAGTATGATTATGTGAGTCACCATAACTGTGGTTCTATCTGTCGAAGGAGACGGGAATTGTATTACTGCAGTATAGTAGGTGTATGCAAAACTTGGGTCACAAAAACCTCCATCTACTTATCACGCGATTCCTTTCTTGGTAGTCGATCACGCCTCCTTAACCGAAAATTTAATCTTCGACCTGCAATAGCCATCAAAATCTTTAAGCAGACTGGTAGATGTTTATAGGTTATGACAAAGAGAAAGGGGAGATTCATGCACTTCCTTTTGTCGCAAATGGATGAGTAGATAAAATGATTGAAGATTTACCAGTGGAACTTCTTGAGAAGAACTTCAGCACTTCATCAATGATTATAACCTATATATTAGATACGAAATGAGAGCATGAGTGCTGATAAAGAAGAGCTGCTAGTACAGTTATATCATCTAAAGTATCAATCCTTCAATAGACAACTCGTGAATAATCACAATAAGCACAACAAATTTACATTTTCCATTGTATAGATGACATTTTAAATCCTTATAATTCTTCATCTGCAGTTACTCCAATTAGAGACACTGCTTTACATATGAATTTGATCTCAGTTTCCCCTTTTTCCAAATCCATGTTTAATCGCCAGTAAAACATGGCTATTCTCAAAGGCCTAGTTCGAGCATCTTTGTTAGCCGCAATAAGGGGCAGAGGCAGAAAATATAAGGCATGCTTGATATAGGCCATCAATATCCAAGGTATTATAGGCCTTTGACTATTTAAGAAGGCCTAGCTTGAGCATCTTTGTTAGCCGCGATAAGGGGCAGAGGCAGAAACATAGAGCATGCTTATCATATCCCAACATCTAGTATACATTATCTTACCAGATTCTATAGGCTTATAGCTCAATTCATCTAGTTAATGACAAGAGATCAAAAAGAAGAACCCGAAAAGGACCCTGAAAAATAAACTACTTACTGGAAATGAAAGGTATAGCACAACAGTCCACTCAGCCCAAGATAAGGGTGTTACCTGCAGCACAAAATATTATGGTGCCATACTTGACATTCATTTGCATCAACAATGACAAAAGAAACTGTCTATCACAAACATAGGTACGGGACACAACTTACAGAGAAAAGAATCGAGAGGGGAGGCACATATAATATTAGCACGTGAAGAATCATTGTTATAATGATTGAACCAACAAGCCATAAGTTACTCCAGGGAGGGATGACACTGAAACACAAAATATATCAGGAGCAAGTCTGCTGTGTTCTTTTTTAGGAGCATGTCTACTTTCTAATTTCCCAGAAACAATGAGATTGTATATATGATGGCAAGACAAACCAATGAAATGACAGTCCCAGATACAAAATTTAAAAAAAATTAAAAGAATAAGAAATTTCCAAAAGCAAACACTCTTCTCAAGTAATTTGATCAACAAAAGCTTCAAGGAAAGTTAATTTTCATAAAAACATTATCAACTCCAAGTCCAACCCTTTGCTCAAACAACTAGTTTAACTAATTGCATAAAATACTCTGAATAACAAAGGGATGCCAAATGAAACTACATATATTTGCTATTTGCTTCTCTGCAGTAACATTAACCAGCACAAAGTCAGTCCAACAACTCCCTGGAACATATACCCCCACAAAAAAAACCCTACTAATAACCTGCATCCTTGGTGTGTCAGAAAGACCATCACAAAGGTACTAGAGAAGATTATTTTGAATTGAAAAAATAGTCATGAGTGGAAATTTACACACTTTTATGAAGGTAATGAACGATGCAATTCAAATTTTGAAATTTGGAAGTATCTAATTTCTTAGGCTGGTATATATGCATAACGACCTAAGCTTTTTGGTCCAAGTATTGCAACTTATATACTTACAGAAGCGATTGGTTCTCACTGAGATTATTCAATGCGTTGAACATTTCAACAACCACAAGAACAGTCATGGAGACAGTTGATGGATGGTGATCACTAAATATACTGCATGGATAAGTTGTGTCCCTTGTTCCACATGTGTCAAAATTAATCTGATAGAAAGAACAAAATAAAATGAAATACCAAAATATATATGATAAAGAAAGGATATTATAAATCTTGAATAGGGTACTAATTATAAATTTATGAAGTAATAACCAAAGAAACAAGTAATAGACCTAATGAGCTAGTCTCTTTTGTTTTGCTCTTAGTCAAAGCCTCAAAGGGACTAATAATAATTCTGAAAAATTTGGAATTTCACATCACAGACTGAAAATATCCACATCATTTCAGCACATGCATGAGGCAACATCCCTTTATGAGAAACACAAAAACTAAGCCTAAGTATTGATGTTCAAGGCGTAAAACTGACAGCTTCTCAGAAACCAGTATACAACATATTCAAGTCGCACAAGATTATAAGCTAAAAGATCCAACTTACCCAATTCCAGGGAATCACATAATTCACTTAAAGTACTGACACAGCTTAAAGATCTTACCAGTTCAGTATATGGCAGTTTAGGACCAGTGTCAGAGTAAAGAAACCACCAAATAAATCCCGCAACTGTGGCAAGCCCAACATAAGCTGCAACCATCCAAAAATAAACAATGAGAAAAATGATCAACATCAATTACAGTAAACTGAAACCATACAAGAAAAGAAGAAAAGAACAGAGCCTATAACAAATGGGAAACATTATCAAAAGTTAAAAGACAAGTTGAACTAATGACCCTTAACCATTTAGAAATTCACCAAGGTGAAAGAACTGACAGAAATTCGACTTCAAAGAAAAAAAAAACTGACCGAAATTTATAACTACCAGGTTTTGATGTTGAGTCCTAACTACCAGCATTTATTCTGGACAGTGCACCAAAGAACTATGAAAAACAAGACCCAAAACACAAGTGGGGACAGAAAAGATATTAACTGATAGTACTTTTTTGTGAATATGTTAATTTATGCATGTGACAATTCCAGAAATCTAATGTCCGGCAATGGGAGTTGGTGTTTGGAAGACAAAAAAATATTGGAGAAATATAATACTGCTTTAAAAAAAATAAACCAATAAAAAGTCGAGTACCAAAAGGGCATCCAGTAAAAACAAACCAGCATATTATCAAATCATCATCGTGCATACCTCCAATCACCAAATAACGAAAAAACAACCATCCAGTAACAACTGCTTCGTTAACCTGCCAGAATAGAACTAAAAGTGAGAAAAAATATCACCGGATAAAAATTCACCCGACAAAACAACAAGCTTCAATATATCTAAATGCTTTCTGAGCAATCAAAGTTAAAGCCCACGAAAAACTCAATATCCATTTCTCTCTATAAGAGGAATACTGAGTGTGAATTAAACACATCAAAGGACGATAGAGAAAAATCCAATACATAATTAAGGCAATACCTTTCGAGGTTTAGCCTTCATCACATCAGAATCTTGCTTATTAAAACCAATAGCTGTAGCAGGTAAACCATCAGTAACTAAGTTGACCCAGAGCAGCTGGACCTGAAAAATATTTTAATAGTATTAAGAAAATCCAGGACATAATATGACAAACAAAACTAGATCACCTACTAAAAATGTAAATGGAACTAATTTACTCAAGGACATGAAAAATGTCATTCAAATATAAAAGCATGAAAAATCTTTTTCTCACATAGAATGAGTTGGAAAATGAAACATCAAAATCTGTATGATAAACTCACAGGGGCCAGTGTATCAGGTATTCCAAGTACAGCTGCCACAAATATACACACAACTTCACCAATATTTGAAGAGATCATATATCTGATGAATTGCTTTGTGTTATTGTAAATCGCCCTTCCCTCTGCAACAGCCTGCCAAGTATTGAATATAGATACATATTTATCCTTCTAAGGCTGCTTAAGAAAGTACTAGACTTGCCAAGGCAATGGTCAAAGAAAAAAGATATGCATACCGCAACAATTGTGGCAAAATTGTCATCAGCCAAAACCATATCTGAAGCACTCTGAAAATGCAAAGATAACAATGATAAGAAAAGCGCCAATCACAACACAAATGTTGAAAAAAAAAATTGATGATATCACACTTCCTAAATATGTTTATTTCAGAACTATGTGCGTTACAAACTTACTGGGAACAGAAGTGACCACAAAAAAAGAGCATATCATGGTTTAGGACCAAGTAGTCTAGAAGTTGGTTTTGGAATCCCATGAATAAAAACCGTGTATGTTTGTTTACTATGTACGAATGGATTCAGTATTCTGGATTTTCATCAACATGAATCTTCTACAGTACATATGGGTTTGAGGACTTTGAGCTATTCTATATGTAAGCGGGCACTCAGCAACACCCTCTTTGATGGTAAAGTATAATAACAAAAACTACAGTTTGAAGACCTGTCATCGTTCATTATCATGATATTAGGTTGGCACTCATCTATTGCATCAATTATTTAGTACAAGCTTCTTACGAAAACAAGAAACTCGTATTAGCTGAAGTAATAGACATATGTACCTTGGCAACTGCTGTTCCTGAACCCATGGCAATTCCAATATCTGCCTTTTTTAGTGCAGGTGCATCATTAACACCATCACCAGTCATTGCAACCTAACACGCAAAGACACCGAGCAGGTTAAAATCAAAAGAAGATCTACACACAAGTAACCATACCACATGTACATCAGTTGCACACACAGACATGCAGACATCCACGCTGATATAGATGAATTCCTTGGTGTTACATCGAATATATGTTAGTGATTACTTCCAAATATAAAATGGAAGGAAATCTCACTCTGCAAACAAAAAGTTTTTTGATTTTCTTCACTAATACTTTATCCACTCTGTACTGCTACGTCGCACCTTGACACGTATCATTTTAGATTAAATGTTAAAGAAAAAGGACTATATTGGTCAAACGAGATGAAATTCTGGAGCAGATATCCGACATTGATGAAGCACTTTGTTCTCATTCAAAGTGACCATTTCCGTTTAAGATACCATGGACCAAGGCATAGACCCTGGCCTCTTACATACAAATATTCACTGTCCAGTGTGAAGTTAGAGAGGTGTACCACTTCATTCTGGTGTTGTAAGGCCTCAACCAGCATCCTTTTATGAGAAGGCTCGACCCTGTTACAGAGTGATCAAGAATAGTTGCTCAAGTATTGAAGATCAAATATGGGAGGAATTGGAAAGCTGCTTAAGTTAAATAAACCACTTGTTATAACTTATATACCTGGTGAATAATGCTCAACTTATACAAGCTACCAAACAAATGTACCTGGTGAACAATGCCATCCGTTGCAATGCTATTGTTTTCTGCAAAGCCGGTAATTCTTCAAACTCAGTTGCAGTGTAAGAGTGCCCAGAAAGATCTTCAAAGTGATCAAAAGCACCTATCTTGCGGCAGAGGGATTCAGCTGTGGACTGAAATTGGATCAAAATCAGCAAGGCCATTCTAACTATTTATGCGATATGCATGTGGAAGTATACATACACGTACAAATTGGCAGACTTACTTTGTTATCCCCAGTGACAACTATAACACGTATGCCAGCAGTCATGCATGAAAGCATAGCATTTTTCACTTCCTCTCTTGGTGGATCAAGCATTCCGACCTTCAAAGGAGACAAGGAAAATATACACAACAATAAATATTGGTGGTGGGAATACAGAAAGGGGAATATCCTGATCTTGCACAATGAGTAAGTAAACAAGAGACACTTTTAAGCACAATATGCACTTGGTACAGACTCATGAAACTGACTTCACACTTTGAAAAGAAAGCATACCAACCCAATGAATGTAAGATCCTTCTCATCACTGTGGGAGAGAGTTGGTACATCCATGGGCATCCGCTTGAAAGCAAGAGCCAAACATCTTAAAGTTTCTTTTCCTGCAAAACTGCTCCAAGAGAATCCCATATTTATACAATGAAATGCCAGTAGAAAAACTTCTGACTAGTTTGACTGGTAAATCGGTGCATCTTTGTTGAATACAGGAACATACTTCTTTATAACTCAAGCATGACTATTATTGGATCAAATTCACATGCACCTCAAAATTCAGATATAGTCATATACACAATACAAACAAAGTACGATATGGCTATGTAGCTACAAGACGAACACTCAAGCATCTAATAAAGGAAAATGTAAAGCCTATACACAGAACAATTCAAGTTTCTGTCTGATCCAAATTTCAATTTCAGACAGAAATAGGCAAAGTATGGTCTATTAGGAATTGGTTCTATCACTGATACGAGTACTGCAGAAAGTGTGAACCACAGGGCATTGACACGTAAGAATAGTGCATGAACCTCAACATATTGCTTAAGGAATATCTCAATAAGTACAAGAGAGAACTAGATTTTGATTATGAAGGACTACCACATTTGACGAGGTCTAAAATCAATGTCAGGTGAACATAATTTAAAAGGCACCTAAACTCGCATCCAGAGTCAATAAAGGAACTCAAACGGCAAGAATGATGGAGTTTCTTACCTATGGAACCTAGATTCCAACTCAGCTCGGATATTAGCAGTTAATGGTATAGTGGAGCCATCATCATTGCACAGAATATTTGTGCATCTAGATATAATGCTCTCTGGAGCACCTTTGCAGAACATAATCTGCAATTGATTTCGGCTACAAAGGACACTCATCATTTTCCGATCACGAGTAAAATCTGCAACATAAATCTACCAAAGAATATATTAAATCACTACAAATACCAAACTTCAATGGAAAACAGAAACGCCAAGTCAGGATATATTCAGTTTGCTCCTCTTGTCTTTTTATAAAGTAAAGTAGTCCATGTTTTAAAGACTGGTTTAGGAGATTTAGCTGTTCCACAGTAATTAGACCTAAATTCACACAATCAGCAGTCTAGTTCATAGTCTTTGTTGGATGGAATGAAATCATTCCTATGTTTGGCCATTCACCATTCCGATGTATTGGTCCTACATAAATGAGAATGAGCATTCCCAATCCAATAATCAATGGAATTGATGATGAGTAAAATCAGAAGTTAAGAATGTCTATTCCATCTCTAGGTGGAAGGCTCACTGTTTTGTAATCTCTAAGCCTAAATCAATTGATTTAGCAGCCAGCAATAAAACCAAGCAGCAAGGAGAAGCATCAAACTATTCCAAGCTTTAAGCAAGGTGATGAATCAGTAGCTTTAAATTTTTAAGCAGCATATATTAGTGCTGAGGAACTTTAGGGCAGGATATGGGATCACATAACAAACCTTTTTGAAATGATTCTCCCAATAGTGGTTACAGTAAGATGCACGTTCGTGCTTGCTTAACAAATTCAGAGAAGATGGCATAGAATCATAGCCGGGAAGACCAATCTGAGAGAAGGGACAAAATTAAAAATAAAGATTGAGAGATAGTCATTGGCTCCTCCATAGACCTCAGTAAACTTTATAAGTACAGAAATGGACCTTCTCTGCAAGGACACGGAGGGCTACTTCAGTTGACTCGCCAATTTTTTCATAACTCCCCTTGTCTGGATTATATTGTAAGACAGATTCATTACAAAGCGCTGAAGACATTGCTATATGAAGAAGACAAGGTGACTGAGCTGGAAATTCAAGCTGCAAAATGGATCAAACATTCAAACTATATGGTACCAGTTGAAGATTTCGAACATAGCATAAAAAATAAAGTCTCAATTATAGGAGAAAAAATATTATATCCACAAAATTCTCTGATAAAAACATAAGTAAATTTACATGTTTTTAATTACATGATGCAATTACCAATCACATTTTTTCAAAAGAGAGCAAGTTCAATTTTTTAAAAGTCAAGTAAATTACAGTATAAAATAAAGTTTGCAGAGTGCCATTGTCTTACTTGTAGCCTCATATGTTTAGCTCAGCTCATATATTAAAGAAAGAAAGGGTAAAACAGAGATAATTGTATATATATGTAATAGTGCCTTCAGAGCATTCAAACTAAACTACCTGATTCCCAGTACTGTCAAAAATAGTTCCTTCAGGTGCAAATGTAGTTCCACCTACACTGTATTCTGAGATAACAGGGGCGTGCTGTACAGTGTGAAGCACACAAACCTAGAGAGAAGTAGCAACGGGTGAAACTTCATTTAAAATCAATAGGTTTTCACGAAACTACGAACAAATTAGTTTTATTGGTAAATTTTTAAATAAACACTACAGGCTCTCAAATAAGGTTTCAAAATATTACTCCCCGAAATTGCATAATAAATATTGTAAAACCTAGTAAGCAAAGAAAAAAACGATTTTTACAATTGCACTAGTGACGTTTAATAACAAATAGCATTTCATACGACGTCAAGGATTAGGGGGGCCAAGAATCACTTTTGTCTTCGATGTTATGTAACTGTCAAATTCCTGGCCCTTGATGAAAACAGTAATTAAGTATGCATTGTGTGTCTCGCCTGTTTTGATCAGTGCACTTATGTGTGTGATCCACATACAGTATGTGTCGCATCCATAAGAAGTTAAGTTCTTGCAAGTTTCCAACCATGGGTGATAATATGAAAGAAGATTATTGAGGGAACATGAAGATACCTAAAAGCTTTATATTAATATATTATACATGCGAAATCAATCAGGTGTGACACGCATGCAAATACACTGTAGTTTTTGCTTATCCAGTTTTGTTCCAAGAAATTTTATATTTCAGGATGCACAAGAATTGAGAAAGGCCACTCATCATAAAAGTAATAATTTGTTTCATGAGATGAGTTTGAGATAATCACCTTGGAGGCAGACATCATATTGGTAGTCAGAGTCCCAGTTTTGTCACTGCAAATTACTGTAGTGCAGCCTAAGGTCTCAACTGATGGCAACGACCTTACAATGGCATTCAACCGAGCCATTCGTTTTGTCCCAAGAGCCAAACAACTAGAGCAACATCAAAAAATGACCACGGTGTAAAAAGCATCAGTTTCTGTAATCTTTAATCTAGATATAAAAAAATAAAGAGCACAAGAGACTAGTGTCATAACCTATCAACTTAAGGGAGGGATACACTATTACATTATTCATCAAACATTCAAACTATATAAAAGATTGAAGTGTAGTGTCAAATTAAATCGTATATTTCATGCAGAGGTAGCTGGGAAACTTTAAAACCCAACATGGCATGTATATGGCCACATATAAAGTAATTATGAGATTATTAGGCATACATGGCACCACAGCTTCCAAGATATTCCCCAATCTAACTTCATGCAAATGATATGTTAAAATTTAATAATTTACTTCTATAGTTCACCAGTAAATTTTATGATTGTGGGAGATTTTAGAGCCTTTTTCACCCAAAATAATATCCTCACCAAAGAGATTGGCACACCATTTTCAAGTCACCTATTTCATACTTTGTTTCCAATCACGATAAAGTAGTTTGAGGTTCACATCCAAAACCAATTGGTAATAGATGGAGTGACCCAAACCCTTATAAATCCACAAGCTAAGTCCCAATTCCCGATGTGGGATTTATATCTCGACACGCCCCCTAGCGAATTTTCAAGCCCAACACATGGACAACATTTTGGGTTAACGTGGAGTTCGTGTGGCCATTTTGGCTTCACACGTGAACGTGTGTTACCCGCTCTGATACCATAATAAAGTAGTCTGGGTTCACATCCAAAACCAATTGGCAATAGATGGAGTGACTCAAACCCTTATAAACCCACAAGCTAAGTCCCAATTCCCGATGTGGGATTTATATCTCGACACATACCCTACTCTATTTGTTAAAAGATAACCAAACAATCAAATCCATATGAAAATTTTCAATTTCCAATTGAGAGTCTATTCCCAGAACTAAGTAACATGCCACACCATGACTTCTTTTAATTAGATTCACCAAGCAAGTTCGAGTACTTACGTTGTAACAACAGCTGGAAGGCCTTCAGGGATTGCTGCAACTGCAAGTGCAACTGCAATCTTGGTGCACACAAGAAAATAATTCAGGATACATGATAGATATGAGCCATGCGAATAAACGACTGAGATAGAAATTTACAAAGTAAAGAAAAACAACATATACGAAACAAACAAAAGATGTTGTATACACAAGATATCCATGAGACCATACTATTATCAACATTGAGGCAGATCCACCGGAGACCAATGCATTGGAATAAATATGACATTAAAGAACACACCATTATCACACCATATCCAGCATACGCAGATAAAAATTTACTGAACAATCAAACACATTGACTATTGTTTACAGATGCTGCTCTCATTAAGCCAGTAAAACTCCAAGAAAACATCACTGTAATATTACCTTAAAGTAATGAATTGCACCACGCAAGAATCCACCATGAGCAGGGTCATGAAAGTGACCTATATTTACAATCCATACGAGTACACATATGCCAGCAATAACCTAAAAATGCAATAGATGTTAGAAAATGCTTACAATTTAATATATTTCTCTACATAGCAAGAAAGAAGAGAACCATAGAGATATCGATGAATGAAATAAAAAATGAGCAAAAACTTATCATCTGTAAAAGCAAAGAAAGTACATATGGACAAAAAAGGCAAAAGCGTCCCTGAAGGCAATACTGGAAAGACAAGCATGATACTTAGAATAACTCAACCTTATAGTAAATAATTATTGTCCAAATGAAAACTAGGAGAATTACCTTGGCCAAAAAGGTACCAAATTCGTCCAGCTTCTTTTTCAATGGTGTCACTTCCTGAAAACAATCAGATAATGTACTGGTATTTTATGTACACAATAAAAATTAAGAAATAATCATTAATTCCTGTGAACAAATCAAGAGGACAAATTTCACCAAATTAAAAGGACATTGTCTATGTCGTAAACTTGTAATTGGAAATCATCATCTAGAAACACATAAAATTCAGATTTACACCTCTTAGAATTAAGCAATAAAATGGAAATACAAAAATGGCTTGCTAGATGATTTAAAAACAAACAGCTCTGTGCACATGTAAAACTAAAAAAACTACTGAAAGAATCTGAATTTACAGTACTTACATCTTCTGTTTGCAACATTGAATCTCGTATGCCGCCCATAGCAGTCTGACTTCCAACTCCTACTACAACAGCTCTAGCCCTACCAGCCACGACTACCGTACCCTGGGCATCAAGATATGCTGGAAGTTCATCATTTCTTAGAAGTCTCCATAGCAGAAGTAAAAAGTTTACTATAAAGAGAGGGTGGGGGATTTCCCATTAGCAAGTTAGCATCGAAAGACCTGATTTCTTACCGAGAAAAGAATATTTGTCTTGTCTTGATATACAGCATTTGTCGCAGTGGTGGATTCAAGATCTTTCTCTACAGAGCAACTCTCACCTATCACCATCAATAAACAAAATTCAGCTAAATTGGATCCACCATGTGCCTATATCATTACATAATCATAATTTTGATGCATACAAGCTGAAGAAAAAAATAATAAGTTTACTAATTACTATATTCAGTAAGTTCATACCTGTAAGAATTGCCTGATCAACGCGTAACTGATTGCTGAGCATCTCAATCATTCTCATATCAGCTGGAATTTTGCATCCCACTACATATTCACAAAGCATGAAACAAAAGTTGGAATGTATGATGCACCAACAAACCAATTTGAAATCTATGAGGAACTTAAATTTCCACATTCAAAAGAACAAGTGCAACTTACCAGAAACTTCAACGATGTCCCCAAGGACAAGCTCTGTTGCTGGAAGTATGGAAAAGCAACCTGCCAGAGTTGCTTTTACATGAGTTTGAGTTGATAAATGATAACATAAATTTGATAAAATACTAACTTCAAGGAAGTTGTTATGGCATTGACATAATGGTACAAGTAACTTTAGCACATGCAATTTCTTCATAAATAATGCTTTTACCATTGCGCAGAACAGTTGCATTATCAGCTTGGTATGCGCGTAGCTCCTACAATAACAAGCATCATTAACTGGATACTGAATTCTCAGCAATAACAAGTTATGTATCTAAATTTTGCATTCTTCCTCAACAATACAAAACAAAAATTAAGACTAAAGTGTGATTATGGATGGAAAAACCCTATATAGAGGCAAACAACTGTAGTCACAACATCAGAAATCTGATAGAAGATGTTTCAACATTCACATTTTATCTAAGAAAATAAGGTTTCTCCCATTCTAGTCCACTCATATACTTAGATTTCAAAATCGAGCCATAAATCTTACCCTCACAATTGAAATATTCACAGATAACGGAAGTACAGAATTGGTACTCTTATGTTTTCTGGTTAATCTGGTATCAGAATAACTATAAATTCAAAAGTTACCTCAAGAGCCTTTTCTGCATTAGTTTCTGTAATCACTCCTACTGCAGCATTTGCCGCCAATATCGTTAGGATAACCTGTGAATGCAGTAATGTCAAAATAAAAGAATATTTCTTTTAATAGAAAAATTATTGAGATAGTGTGGAATTTTGTTCACTTCAACCAATAGGTGGAATTCAATCACCAACAGATAGCAAATAGTTGACATGAGATTTTGAACATTTGGAGTTCAACAAACTCAGTGTACAAGAGTTTCAATAATTTTTAACAAAAAGACATGCAACACAGTCTTCAGAGACTTCATAACCGAACTAACGTGCATACTACTTTTGTTTATAGGACATGTAAAATACTTCTTAATTAAGAGCATCCATATCACCTGACTTATTTCTCTAAAGAATCCCATGTATATTTTGCATTTTAGACAGAAAATTCAGGCATAATTTGAAATATTATAATTTATTCAGTTTTATTCAAACAAAATCCGTTCAGCAAAACACAAATATATATTAGATATATTTATATAAACCACTTACAGAAGGTTCCAAGAATGCTGTCAAGCCTGTATCTCCATTTATCAAAGCCAGAACAAATGAAATGATGGCTGCGACAATCAATATCTTAACAAGCAAATCATCAAACTGTTTCAGGACAAGTTTCCAGAACGAAGCCCCTGCATATGAAATATAGTCTTACTGAGTAAATACAAAAAATCAGTGCTAATGATTTGCGAAATGTACAGATTTATCAGAATGTTAGATCAAACACTAAGAGAAGGTTCCAGACTGCCAGCAAAGCAACTAGAAAGACCAATCCATTAAATCTT
Source organism: Comarum palustre (assembly GCA_951800085.1). Taxonomy (NCBI): domain Eukaryota; kingdom Viridiplantae; phylum Streptophyta; class Magnoliopsida; order Rosales; family Rosaceae; genus Comarum; species Comarum palustre. Next base: position 23,482,094 of record OX637579.1, read on the forward strand.
TAGTTCCCACCAAACCCACCAGATCCGGCCATCACTTTACAACAATAGAAATTTTCTAGGTTTCTATGGATATGTTTTAACAATTATTATCGTTATATTTGCCATCCAGAGAATCAGGAACGCAATCAACTTCGAAGGTTTTATGTGAACTTGCTTGTTGAGAACTAAGCAGCTAAAAATGGAAATGTAGACGAACATATGGTGTACTTACTTTTCTCTTCCGGAAGTACTGCAGACCGCAATCCAAACATGCAACCAAACAAGACACCGCATTAGAATCAAATCTATATAAAAATATAAATCTCATTTCCAATGAGAACACAACAAATTTCTCTAGATCATTGTGAAACTATAAGTGACGAAAAATTGGCAAAGAAGATGACATTTCATCAAAATTTGAGTTCGAATAAGAGCAGATCAGCTGAAACCAGCTAATTCAACAGACGCAGAAACTAAAGTGATGTAGACTGAAAAGAGAAACGCACCGTTTCGGCCATAAAGTCTAGCATGTTCCGAAACCTGCACAGAAAAAATAGCGATTCAAACATTGAGCTTAGCCATACCAAACTTCCGAGCTGGAATTAAACTATAGTGCGCAGCAAAACTAGAAACAATTGCGAATGAGAAAGTGAGCTCCACCGTACCTGAGCATCGCTGAGACCTCTCTTCGGGTCCACGCCAAAGAAATCCAACACCTAATTCACCAATACGATAAAGAATGAGAGACGAAATGGTTGAACTAGAAGCTTCGAATTTCGGAGAAAGCGGTAAAAAAAATTCTCCGGCGGGAAATGTAATGAGGAGGCGCGAATTTTACCTCGGTGGCGGATCTGGCGTAGGCGTCCTCCATTGAGGAACGTACAGTTTGGAGGTTTGGATCAGAACTTTGGGAACTCCTTCGCTTTTTCTTTCTCTCTGTGTTGAACTGCTGTATGTTAGTCGCCTGGTGTTGGGATTAGAGTAAAGATCTAAATCAAAGAGGCTATTGAAGCAAAGCAAGACGTTAAGTTCAAGTGGCCGGCCCAAATCCACCACATTAGTCACAAGCCCATTACCTTATGTCGGTGCGGCCATGTTTTTTCATTTTCCAAGTTATCATATTACATTATGACATTCACAGTATTTAGTTGTCATGTCAATAGTGACGATTGATTACGAATAACTAAGGTTAGGTTTGGGAGAGCTTATAAGCTCTTTTGCTTTTAAGCACCAAAGGTTTTGGTATTTGGTAAGTTCAAAAATAAGCTACTTCTTAAAAAAGTATAAAGTGTTTTGAGGGAAAAAGAAGAAGCTGCAAACACTCACCTTCTGCTTATAAGCTAAAAGTCAATTTATATCTTATAAACCCAGCTGCACCAAACTCACCCTAAGACGGGGGCATCTTATACTTAAGTAGTCGTGTCTATACACGGTATCTCTTATTAACAATCATTTTAGCAATGAATTAAATTATAATGAAAATTAAATGATCGAATCATCAGTTTGCTTAACGAATGTTATGACAGGCTTATAAAACTTTGGCTAAATTTGCATTGGGAAAGTCTCTGATGATAATAAATCTTGTTGGGGGATATGAATGCAAGTGATTTCTTTTGTCACATCTAGTAATTACTAGTATTTAATTGTGTAATTGTGTTTTAGTTAAAGCTAAATGAACACTAAACTTTGTTACATCAGGTCGCTATGAATATTTACTTGTGTAATCGTGTCAATTACCAAAGCCACTAACAAAATGGTATGTTGGAAGTCATCACTAGAGGATGAAAATATCCAAGTGTTTACTAAATATTAATCCGTGTGAAACAATATTTGCATCTCATCATTTTCTCTTGTATCCGTAGGTTTTTTCTTTATATTCTAACAAGATATAATAAAAAATAATAGGAGCATAAAAATGAGTGTAACCAATTTTGAGAGGGTAGGTTAGTATTATTACTAAAGTTACAAATTGTTCTAATATGAATAACTAACGCATTTTCTTTTTATGTAGAATCGTAACAAGGTACATACATTTATTTAGGTAATCATTAGATGTCACGTTAGGATTGATTAAATTCAAAATAATTTACTGCATATTAGCATACATGACATAAGTCATGCAAATCACTTCTTGTATGCACCATTATATAATTTGATTAATTTTAAAAAAGTTTGCTCCATATATATAGATTGTTTATACGGTATGTTGATTTCATATAAGTGTTGAATTTGATCTCTCTTCTTCCATCAATAACAAATATAACTTACCCCTTACAATCTACACAAAAAATGTAGTGACAATTAGGGTCATTGCATTTGACACTCCCCTATTTCATGCCGCATACGTTATAAAGTTGATTGGGTCGGATATTCCCTAACTGAAATGGTGGGTCGATACATTGAGAATGCGGATCCATCACCAATGGGCTCACCTAAATCTTCAGACCGCATGTTCGATTTGGTTCACAAGAGAAATCTCCTTGGTTCACATACACATGACCTATCATCAGCAGTCGCGTTAAAACCCTCAAAAACCTAATAAACTCGAAGACAAACACATAACGCCTTCTTTTTCTCTTGTGATGCTCACACACCACCACCACTCTACCTTCTCTCATATTATGAGAATCATCTTCACTTGCCCCAACACACTAATCCTCCTCCTCTGTCAAGTCTCCACGCTCAGCCTCCAAGCAGTGACCATGCTCGAAGTGTACATAAATAGCTCTGTCGATTGGAAGTCGTCGCCAGTCGTTGCCCTAGTCACCAGCATCGACAACTCGCAAGTCGTCGCAGCCTGCACCGACGGCTCGATCGAGTTTTGGCTTGTCTCACCCGGCGCCGTCAGATGGCACTATTAGCTGGTACGGTGAACAATTTCACTTGAATATTTTAGAGGATGCTCTTCAAGATAAGTAGTCTAAGTTGTGAAAACGAGAGAAAATAAACAATTATTTAATACACAAGTCATGACTGAGTAAACATTAGAAATGGGAAATAGTATACATTCAACACCTACCTCATTTAACATAATACTAGCCCTCTTACCCGCACGTTTGACATCTGAAAGAATCGATGCATATTTTTTGTTTTTTATCGCCATCAATTTCACTTGAATACTTTAGAAGATGCTTGTCACGATAAGTAATATAAATTTTGAAAACGAGAGAACACAAACACACAACACAATTATTTAATACACAAGTCATAACTGAGTAAACATTGAAAATGAAAAATAGTATACATTCAACACCTACCTCATTAAACATAACACCGACCCTCTGACCCGTGCGTTTGACTTGTGAAAGAATCGCTGTATATTTTTTGTTTTTTCTCGTCATCAATTTCACTTGATGAAGAATTGAAGATAGAGTTCAACTGAGATTTCATTGAACAAGAATAAAAGAAAGCAAAAGACTTGAAAGAAAAAATTGCAATTGACAAATAGGGCGCATTCCAAAAAACAAACTCTAGTCCAGTGACAACCTTCCAAGCTTCTCCTCTACAATTGGCTCCTCTGGATGTTCCTCATCATCTGCAAGTTGTGCGCTGCAGCTGCTTTTTTTTGTCATTTCTACGACGGCCTTCTTTGCGACTTTTGCAACTGCAACTGCTACCCTAGCAAGTTATGCATTTTTATGTCTCAACTGTTCTCTTTACGTTAGGCAGTTACAACCTACCCAATAAAAAATGTTGTGACAATTAGGGTCATTACATTTTGTACTAGGGCCGGTTCCGGTCCACTTCGGTTCTGTTTATACTTCAAACCACGAACCAAACCAATGTTATAATTTGGTCTGGTCCGGTTTGGTTTTTTACTATTCAAAATACCAAACCGCAAACCAAACCACACCTACTATTCGGTCCGGTTCATTTTTTTGGTTTTTTTTTATATTTTAAAATTGATAATTTTCTTATCATTATCTTTATAGTGAAACATGGTTATGGTTCACAAAGCTGTACAATTATTTACAACCTATTAAACAAGTTATACAACATTAGTATGCACATTGTGATTCCGATGACTAAAATTCACAAACAAAAATTTGACCGTTAGATATGATCATTATGACGAAAGATGTTTATGGTAAAAAATCAACTGGATCCGACACCGTTAAGGGCTCTATCAAAATGGTCAACCATAATCCATCGTCACTTATCACACAGAAACGCTCATATCTACCTCTATATGACGTAGTTTGGTCGAACATTCAACACGAAAAAACTCTCACGTAGATGAGACGCAGTCGCCCATATAAAAATTTTATGACATTTACCTTCTGACGATAGGGCTTCACATAACGAATAATAACGGTAAATAGGGTTGACCGCTACTATTGACACCGAGACGTTACCTGAATTACATGATTTTTGAACCATAGCCGTATTTCACCATTCCAAACACATATTATTTCACGATTTTTTTGATAATTTTGCTTCTATGTCGAATTGGTTCACAAAGTTGTGCATTTGCTTAAAACCTAATAAACAAGTTATACAACATTAGTATGTATATTGTGATTCCGATGACTAAAATTCACAAATAAAAATTCGACCGTCAGATATGATGATTCTGAAGAAAGATGTCTATGACAAAAAATTCAACTGGATCCGATAAAGTTAAGAACACGATCGAAACGGTTAACCCTAATCTATCGTCACTTATCACACGAAAACACTCATTTCTATTTCTATATGTAGTTTGGTCGAACCTTCCACACAAAAAATTCTCAAGCAGTTGAGATGCAACCACCCATATAAAAATTTTAGGACATTTACCTTCCGACGATAGGGCTTCCCATAGGGAATAATAAGGGTAAATATGGTTGACCGCTACTATTAGCACCGAGACGTTACCCAAATTACGTGATTTTTGAACTATGACCGTATTTAACAATTCCGAACACATATTATTTCACGAGATTTTTGATAATTTTGCTTTTATATAGAGTTGGTTCATAAAGTTGTGCATTTGCTTTTAAAAAATGAGTATTTAAGAGAAAAAAATGACCATAAGTTTTTAGGTAAAAATGATCATTTGTTTTTGGTTCATTTTAAAAGACAAAAATAGTTTGTTGCCTAATTCCCTTATTCTAGTAGTGAAACCAATTTGTATAATAGAAATAAAAAAATCAAAACATTTCCATATTTAAAATCCATTTCCTTCTTACTCTATATTGTTTTTTTAAATTTTTTTATAAACGGTTTTCTGTCCTGGTTTATACAAGACCCAAACCGCAAACCAAACCGTATAGACCTGGTTCGGTCTGATTTTTTTTTCCGATTTAGTTTAAAGGATTTCAATTTAATTTCTGATTCATTTTTTTTCCTTCAGTTTTCGGTCTCGGATTGCCACCCTTATTTTGTACATTATTTCATGCCGGCGTATTATAGTTGATCGGGTTGGATATTTCCTAACCGAAGTTGTGGGCCAATGCATTGAGAATGCGGATCCATCATTAATGGGCCTCACGTAAATCTTCAGACCGCACACCCGGTCCGGTTCACACGACCTATTATCAGCAGCCGCGCTAAAACCCTCAAAAACCTAATAAACTCGAAGACAACACGCAGCGCCTGCTTTTCTCTTGTGATGCTCTCACACCACCGCCACCACAGTCCATTCTCTCAGATTCTGAGAATCATCTTCACTCGCCCCAAACCCTAATCCTCCTCCTCTGCCAAGTCTCCACGCTCAGCCTCCAAGCAGAGACCATGCTCGAAGTCTATAGAAACAGCTCCGTCGATTGGAAGCCGTCGCCGGTCGTTTCCTTAGCCACCAGCGTCGACGACTCGCAGGTCGCCGTAGCCCGGGCCGACGGCTCCGTAGAGGTTTGGCTTGTCTCGCCCGGCGCTGTCGGATGGCACTGTCAGCTGGTACGGTGAACAATTTCACTTGCCTATAGGCAATGATTGTACTGTTTAGCTAGGTTTTGAATCAATCAGTGGCTTCAAGTTTTTTGATCAATTTGAGTAATAGTGATTGTGTTTTGCATTTTGTCATTGTGTGTTTAGACGATTCATGGAGACCCTAATACGAGTGTTTCGTCTCTCATTTGGTGCCGGGCAGCCTCAAAGGGCTTGCCGTGTGGCCGGTTGTTCTCTTCCAGCCTGGACGGCTCCATTTCACATTGGGATCTTTTCAATTTGAAGCAGACGGTAAGCTACTCACATTTGCTGACTTCTAAATCAAGCTTAAACCAGTGTTTCTAGCTGTTTATGTTGAAATTGAGAGTTATTCGTACTTATTTTGTAATGAAAGTAGTTCTGGTTATAGTTTGTAATGAATTATTAGAGCTGATAATAAGATTTTGTTTTGTTGCAGACTGTTTTGGAGTCTGTTGGGGTCTCAATCTTTAATATGGCCGTGGCACCTTTTGTTAATGATACAGAAAATGGGTATTTGAACGATAATGGGGGTGATCCTGAAACAAGTGATAGTGATACCAGTGATAGCGAGGATGATTCTGACTCATACGATGATCATGCACCATCAGTTATTGTGAACCCCCGTGTGGCATTAGCTGGTGGTGATGGTTTTCTGCAAATTTACAGTATTAACGACGCAGATGAGTTTGTATACACTAAGTCACTGCCTAGGGTCAGTGGTGAGATGTCTGCTCCTCTTCATCACTTGGTTCTGTTTTCTTTTCTTATATATTTTTCTTCTTACTTTGTAAGTACCTGCTTATAGCTCATAGTTATTTTCTTTTTCAGGAAGTGTTTTAAGTGTTGCGTGGAGTCCCGATACAAAGTTTATATATGCTGGAAGTACTGATGGGTAAGTACAAATTTGTAAATTGACTGTATTTGTTGCGAGCTCCAACTAATGCCAATTTATTTTGCATCTAATACCCCCTCTCCCTGCACAGCATGATAAGAATCTGGGATGCTAGAGGAGGCTTTGAAAAACATAGGATTACAGTTGGACTTGGAGGTTTGGGTAGCATATCTGAAATCTGTGTGTGGGCGTTACTTTCTCTTAGGTAATCACTGGCAGGATCTTTATAATTTTCTGCTGTCTTCGAGACTGATTTTTCAGTTCTGTCTGTCAATTGGGGTTTAGCCACCGAAATACTCTTTATGAAAATTGAGTTATTGGTTTACACCAGGTGCGGGACCCTCGTAAGTGCAGACAGTACTGGAAGTGTTCAGTTTTGGGACAGTCAGCATGGAACTCTACTGCAAGCACATTCATATCACAAGGGGGACGTGAAAGCTCTCGCAGCAGCTCCCAGCCATAATCACGTGTTCTCTGCTGGTTCGGATGGTCAGGTATAAGACTGTTAATCGTAAGATGAAAAGCATTAATCCTATGCTACTGTTTTTTTGAAAGTGAGGTTGCTAACTCTAGAATGTGAGAAAAGTAAGACATAGTTTTACTATATTTAAAATCTTTTCCCTTTACTGTGTAATGTTTGAAATCTGTCAAGTGTCAAATATATTTAGTTTCACCTTGAATCTATTTAATTGTGTCTTATTGTGTCAAATAGTGAGCCAAAAGTAGCTGAAACTGTTTATTTTTTCTTCTTTTTCTTTCATGACCTCCTTTTTGTGGTATTATTGTTCTGTGACATTTATATTTAATAAACCAGTACTCTTTGGTTAAACACTTGAAATTAGTAACATAAACACTCATCTAACTGTTATGCGAAAATGGATGGCATTAGAGACTTGAAACATATAGTCACAATTATCTAGGACTCGGTCGTCTCGATTGAATGTGATTTATTTGTATGATAACGATTCTATTCCAATCCCAGTTATATTTTTATTATGGTTTGTTTTTCACGTGCTATTTTATCAATTAATTGTTACTTATCCAACCTCTAGAGCAAACTTATATAACTGTATTGGCCACCATTTTGTTGGCAGGTTATTCTTTATAAGCTTTCTAGCGAGACGGTGGAGTCTAGTGTTGGGTCTGCTACTAATGTAATGAAGAAATGGATCTACGTTGGTTATACAAGAGCTCATACACATGATGTTAGGGCTTTGACAGTGGCTGTACCAATTAGCAGAGAAGGTGTGTCCATTGATTCATTATTGCTTTGCTGGTTTTCCCAACTGCCTGCGTGTTTTCAGATATTGCTTTGTCACTGTTGTCTAGTTCTTAATTGAGTTATTGTGTAATTAGCAGATCCCCTACCGGATCAAGGTAGAAAAAGAGCACGTCGTAAGGAAAGGCCGGTTGATTTTAGTTATCTTAAATGGGCACATTTGGGTGTTCCTATGCTTATCTCTGCTGGTGATGACACAAAGCTCTTTACCTACCCTGTTAAGGAGTTCACTCAGTTCTCTCCGCATGATATATGCCCTGCGCCTCAGAGAGTATCCATTCAAATGGCACCTAATACAGAGTTCAGTCAAACATCAATGCTTCTTGTTCAAGGTTCTCATTCCTTGGATATTTTGCACGTACGTGTAAAACCGGGTCCCTTTTTTGATATGGCTCGTGGCTCTTCAGGAGGTCTAGCATCAACGAATGGCCTGTTTCAAATCAAGTCATCTCGGAAGATCATTTGCAGCACCATATCTAATTCAGGGGAGTTTTTTGCTTATTCTGACAGTGCAAAAATTAGCCTGTTTGAGTTGAAGAAATGTGTTCGATCAGGAAAAAAAGAAGTGAAGTGTAAAGTTGGCGAAAGTGAATTGACACTTAATAAAAGAGACTTTCCTCGAAAACTACTGTTTGCTCATTCGATGGTTTTTAGTTTTGATTCTTCTCGCTTGATGATAGCGGGGCATGATAGAAGAATATATGTAAGCGCTTTCTTTTCATACTCTATCCCCATACATTTTACCATGCTCTTGTACTATTAAGCTCCCTTGCATGCCTTGCTTTCGTTGACTTGCCAATAACTTGTAATACAACGATCTGTCTTTATTTTCGGAGGGATATGAGGCACCAAATCTCTTGGTATGATTTGATTTTCTTTTTGTTATTCTTCTGTGTTGCTAAAGAATGGGAACAGTGTGATACTAATATGTGATTTTGACGGTTGCATCAGTTTTGGTTGCATCAGTTTTGTTTGCCGTTTTCAATGTTTTTGGTTGTTTCTTTATGCACTACATAGTATACTATGCATACACACATTCCTCTTTCATTGCCAAATAAGAGTTTACACCATCATTTTCTTAAATTTAAAACTAAAACCAATGCTGAAGAGCTTGATCATTTACTATTATGGCCACTCAGATTATCAAGACATGATTGAATGGTGTGATTAATTGGATACCGTTTGTGAAAAATCTCATGTACATTGTTCGTAAGTGTCTTGACATATTATGCATACTGCAGGTTGTGGATCTACACAGCTCAGAGTTAGTGCATGCCTTTTCCCCTTGTCGAGATTTGCATGATCAAGAATTACCACCTACTGAGCCTCCCATAACAAAAATGTTTACGAGTTCTGATGGTCAGTGGTTGGCTGCCATCAACTGCTTTGGTGATATATATGTCTTTAATCTGAAAATACAGAGGTATGGACCTATGCCTGATTCTTCAATTCTTTTGCCACTGGCATCTGTACTTGATTCTGGAACTATGTTATGATATATCTGCTGAGATTTAAAGCAACAGTTTGATTCTGTTCTTGTTAACAGGCAACATTGGTTCATTTCAAGACTGGATAATGCCTCTGTGACAGCTGGAGGCTTTTCTCCAAAAAACAATAATGTTCTTATAATCACAACCTCCTCAAATCAGGTATATGCGTTGGATGTTGAGGAGAGAAAATTGGGGGACTGGTCGAGGCAGCATACATATGTTCTCCCAAAGAGATTCCAAGAATTTCCAGGAGAAGTTATAGGGCTCTCTTTTCCACCTTCACCAAGTACAACATCTGTCATTGTCTATAGTGCCAGGTACTTCCCTGTCCATAATTTGGGATTATGGTATATAGCTTAGACAGTCATATGCAATGCAAGCTGAGTTTTACACTTGAATCAGCTGAGTCATCGTGTTTTTACATTCATGAGTATTGCATTAAGTTGCTGTTACCACACCTTCACTTCAATCCAGGAGTTTCATGTAAGAATGGTATATCGACGCTGTTATTGCATGGCAAAGTCCCTAGGCCATTGAGGCTGAGGCATATGCCTTTGGGTATAGGAGATCCCGTACCTTACAAATGCCAAATTCAATACAAAGAATTTACGCTATGGGGTAAAGCCCTTTGTTTAACCATGTAGAAGTTAGGCTATGGTGGTGAAGGCCTTTGTAGTCCTTTTTATATGCAGTTGATTGATGTGTATCAGCTTGAAGTATGTTTTGATGATATTAATATTAGATTCTTTTATGTTAAAGGGCGATGTGCTTGATTGACTTTGGGATGCCTGTTGATCGAGACAATGAAAGTGACATGATAAATGGTCAGGATCCAGCATTGAGGAATTTGCAAAGCAATGGGAAATTAAAACGCAAGTGGACAGACAGTCAAGCTAAGAAACACTTTGGTTGGAAGAATTTTGAATTTATTCCGTTTGGAGATCCAGTTTTATTCATAGGACATCTTTCCAAAAGTTCCGTGTTGAAAATATACAAACCATGGATGGAAGTGGTTAGGAGTTTCGACTCTGCACCTGTAGACAAACATACTTTTGGGACATAAGTCCATTAGAGTTTAGCCTTTGAGGGGATCAGATGTGGCAGTCGTCAATCCCTTGTGTTGCCATGTTTTTTTTCCTCTTTGGTCACTGAAGGGCTGATGTTGTATTCTAAGAAAATTTTGTGTTAACCTCTTAAAATAGTTTGTCTTCCAATTACGTCTACTTAAATTTCTGTATGTAATTGTACTCCGATTGATTCCTATTCATTTTCATTATTCAAGGAATGGGAAAAGAAGTCTGCTTACTCCACACAAATAATACCTGAGGAAGTTTGTACCATCACCCTGTTTAATCTGCACGCTGACTAGCTTTCGTCTTTTTCATTTGATACTGATAACATTCTCCTAAAGGGGTCACGGATCATTTTGTAATAGGTTTAACTGGTGCTTTACGGTTAATTTGTTTCTGGCATATATGAAGCTTCGAAATTTGAACCTTTTGGCTTGTAAAACAAACATGTACCTTCAGAATCTAACATGTAACCAGTAGTCTCTAGAATTTGAATCTATTATATGCATCTTTACATTTACCTTTCTAACGTTTTTTTAGTGAAATATCAAAAATTTCATTAAAAAGAAGCAATAACACAATTATGGAAATATTGGTGGTGAAAATAAATTCATCACACACCTCCCTACCCGAAACAAACAGCTATTACGGTGGAACCGATATGGGTTCAACCGTACCTGACGTAAACAACCACAAAAGTATCGATACATCTTTAAGAAACAACTTTTTAGAACACTACATGCCAAAACCACCAGCATATCTGCACATGTAACATCCTCATTATATTGACAACAAACACAAACGAGCATCAATATAGTTTCTGAAATCGACACCATGAAAATGGGTCACCTCACGACACAACCAACGATATCAAACTACCCTTAGAGGATGGATACCAAGGACCTAGGCCCAAAAGATCCAGGCCCAAACCAACCCAGTGTAGGCCCACCAAGATCCTGTCCAAGGACAAACTAGCCACAACCTGGAATACAGAGCCATCGCCTCGCCGTCCGCCATGCCGTCGCCTAACCGAAGCCCTACATGGAGAAGCAGACCATCCAACTTCTGCGTCATCGCCGGGATGAAGCACAGTGGATCAAACCCAGATCAAGAGTAGACCAACACGCTTCGTCCTCCCCGTCTCGCCACACCAACCCACCTCACCACATGCCTCAAAACCTTAAAACTTTTCTCCTATTTTTGTGGAGCTTCCAGAACCCTATCTAAAGCTAATAATTGATCACGATTTTGGTTGAATTTACCTTTCTAACATGTAGTCTTGTATATTTTGTAATTGTCTACGTGTTTGATGATCAATTGGGTGCTACTAAAAGTCTAAAATAAATAATAAATATATTAAAAAAGGAAAGAAAGAAAAGAAAAGAAAAGAAAAGAAAAGAGCAGAGAATGTTAAGGCCCCTTTCCATGATATGGAGTGCTTAATTGGAGGGTAGTCTTGAAAAACAAAAATGAATAATTGCAGGCTCCAATTAGCGGGTAGCTATCAAAGGGTGGTGGGTGTGGTTTTTGGTTTCTTCCTCCCCCACAAGAAACTGTGTCCTTTTTTTCAACCCATAGCAATGCCAATTAGATTGATTGGCTTTGCATTCCCACAATTTTCCCTACCTAAAGTTGTTGTAAGCTGGCATGCTCAAGTAGAATAAAGCCACCCATTTATTGGCTTTCGCATTGGCCTCGGAATGCTTAATCATTCCATACCTTCTGGGGTGGTGGTTGTGTTGCATATGCAGAGATTCTCTGCCCTTCAAAGGACCACAATGCAACTCCTTCTATCTGTGTATATAAGCTCCACTCGCGCAGTCGTTGCGCCGCAGAACAAGCTTATGGTCACAAAACCGGCTCTGCAAAAAAGTGTGCTTATTGCAATACATTAGGGTATTGGAAGCAAATATATGTATACTGGGTAGTTCCAAGTTCCAACCTCAAGCAATGTGTTTGGTTATCTCATATTTAGGGTATCTGTAGCTGAAGTTAGATTGTTTCCTAGTGTAATAAGGGGATGGAGCACAATATCAGGGGCAGTAATTAGTGACTTATTGACTCATGTAGGAAGGAGCTGGACACAAGTCCCACAAAACACTGTTTGTTGATGACAAAATGAAATCAAAGATTGGAGCTTTATTAATATTTTATGTTCTTTCAGGTTGTTTCCCACTGCGTTGACAAGAAGAAAAATATAAAAGGACTAGAAGAAAAATGAAAAAGTGAGGAACAAGATCTATTTGAGATCTAACTGTGGCCTTTTATCTTTTACATTGTTCCCCCATAAATCTCTCTTCACAACTGCAGCAGCAGATGAAAGAGTTTGTTCATTCCCATCATAATCATATATAATCATCATTCCCAGCTTCCTCCCTGAAAATCACCTGTGCCAGAAAATCATGATCCTTGATTCTTTTTTCTTTTGAAACATGTAATGATGTAAATGATCAAACTCATAAGTTAACAACTTAATGATGAAAAATAAAACAGGATGACAAAGCTTTTACCAGGTTTTTGTGAAGCTAGAGATGAATTCAAGTAACCAAAGTGCTGCAGCAAAGCTGAGTTTCCCTATAAGAACTCAAATTTGTCACTACATTTGCGTTAATCGAACTGAATGAGATAAGAGATTAAACTAAAAGAACCTTCGTATGTGTTGCAGAGAAACCCTCAGAGCAATCCAGCACATTCTGCATTCGAGGTTCATCTTTGGAAATAGTACTCATCTTTTTCTGTAAGTAAAATAAAAGAAAGCATTATGTTAAACAATGACAATATAGAAATCTGCTCATTAATCTTTACGAGTATCAATGCATGTTGTATGAGACTTCGTGTTTGCCTTGGAATAGTAGTTGAAGACTGAGGAGCTAGCTGTGTCATCAAGATGGTGGTGTTGTTCTTTGCCTCTACTTTCTTTGCTCTTCTTCTTCTTGCTTTTCTTGCCTAATTTGGAAGCCGAAGAATCAACTGATAATGAACACCCATCTTCATATAATTCTTGGTAATGTGGAGGTCCAGAAGAAGCATCAGACACCATAGATAGATCCTCCTCCCTTTCTTCCTCTTCAAATTCTGGTCTTGTTCCTACATAATCATCACCTTTCTGAATTCTATGGCTTCCAGAAAGATATGACTGATCTAGGTAATGTGTCCACCCAGATTCACACCCACTATTGTACTGTGATTGTGATATGTTCATCTCCACACAACTCTCTTAACTACACAGTATAGAAAAGGCTGGTGTTTATTTAGGCTCAGAAGGACTAACTCTGATGATGAAAGTGAAAGAGAGTGACAATGGTATTATTTTGCAAATGCAATTAGCTACTCTTCTCTATCCCTCTATTTATGTTGTTGCTTAGTATATAATACAAGCTAAGGGATGAAAGAAAAAAACCAAACAAATCACATTCAAATCCTAGACTACATTTGTCCTTTGCTCTATATCTTTTGGGTCTTGTTTCTATCTCTTTGTGGATGAATCAAAAATGCCAGTTGGCTTTTGTATGTGGGGGAGAGAGAGAAAGCAAAGGGCTCATAATAGTGGTGAATGGTGATAATAAGGGGAAGGTGTTATTAAGTGCTCCTTTTTCCCTCAGGAAACATTACCATAAATCCATAATAGATTGTGATCATTTGGGATATGCAAAGCCTGGTCTTGTCTAAGGCCTATCTATAGCTTTTAAGCCAAGTCTATGAGATTGAATAACTAAGAATAATGAGTATAGAGGATCTTCATTACAATTTTGATGTTGGAGATTCCAAGTTTGTTTTTGATATAGCTTGGACAACCCAAACTTGGGGAATACTTGACAAGATAATTTGGACTTAATTTGTGCTTGAATTATTTTACTCAAGTGCACTTAGCTGAGAGAAGAAATTCCCTGATTCGTTTGACATTCTGGTATAGCACAAGAGAATGAAATTTGACACACTCCTAGTGTTTAACTAAAGGTAATTCAATCAGTTTGATATTGATAAAGTAGTTTAGGGTTCAACTTCAAAATCAATTGACAATAGAAAAAGTAGCACAAACCCTTATAAGCCCACATGCAAGGTCTCATATTCCTGATGTAGGATAAATATCTCAACATGTCCCCGCACATGTGGCGAATCTTCAAGTCTAACACGTGAACAACAACTTTGGTGATCGTAGAGTTTGTGTGGCTTTTGGGTTTCACACATGTACGTGGGTAATCTGGCTCTGATACCATGATAAAATAGTCTGGGGTTCAACTCCAAAACCAATTAGCAATGGAGAGAGTAGCTCAATCCCTTATAAACCCACATGCAAGGTCTCATATTCCCGATGTAGATAAAGTAGTATAGGGTTCAACTCTAAAACCAATTGACAATAGAGAGAGCAACTCAAACCCTTATAACCCCATATGCAAGGTCTCATATTCCCGATGTGGAATATATATCTCAACAGATATAACATATCATCGACTCATTTGTAGACCAGGTATTCAAAGACTCTCAGAAGTAAGACACTGGTGTGCTTGGCAATAATTCGTAATGATTGATTTATCTCACCAGTGGAAAAAGCCAGGCTATTTTAATCAGTCATGAAAAAATTGGAAAAATATACAATGATCAATAATTCAATATCATAGGAGCATAAGTATATAATAGCTAGGTACAACTTGAATTTATATGCTGAAAATGCTTGGTGACAAAACCCTTTTTTTCATCAAACCACAGAAATCTGCTCGAATAACTCCAATATATATACTTTGTTGGGTCCCGGCAGATAATGTTCAATAGCTTCTGTATATTTGTACATGCAAGGTGTAAAGAAAATATTAATAATAATAATGATATATAATTTCAGAACAAAACAAAAAATGATATTGTCATCCATGTAATGAATGCCTGTCTAGTATGGCTCTGCATGCTGTAAATTTTGGCTTCTGTTATAAATACATATTTATATATTTCACCTGGAAAATGTGACTTCTGCAAAACCCAGTTCTATGATTTGTTAATCTGCTACAATGTCGGTTTAACTAGGAAGTTAAAATAGGGTCTGAGGAAATCTGAGAAATTATTTGAAGAGAGAGACCCTTCCACAATGTGGCATGAACTCAATGATTATGGATTGTGATCCTTTAGAAGGATCACGGGAGCTGATGTGTATATCTTCGTCTAACTTGATGAGCACATGCCTTGTGGACCTGAGTTTAAATCATCCACAATTTGATGTCCTATGACTCTCTACGTTTTGGGCTTTTGGCTTTGCTAAATTTCATCCTCAAATATTTCGGTTTACTGATCATCACTGTAATGCAGTGACCTATAAGCAGTAGTGACTAGTTAAGAATGTCTCATTCTCGGAGCGAGATTTGTATTAGCTTGCTCTTGCCTCGGCATTTCTAAGACAATTCATTGAACATCTTGTTAACTTATAAGTGAATGGGAACAATTCAAGTGACCTAAGCTCCTTCTGAAGGCTGGACATAGTCAATCAGGTGAATGATTCACATAAAGTGGTCCGAAGTGGGTGTGGTTGTTGGGATCAACAAGATTGACAGTCTAAGATGAGCAAAAGTTAGAGCATTTACCACGAAAATCGAAAATCGAAACTGAATCTCTTATATATCTGGGCTAAACTGACTAATGTTTACATTGCTAAATATTACAATGCAACTAGTTAGGTATGGGGTCTTCTGCAGTACAGCAAGAACTAATTTCCAATTGACATAGGTCCCCTACTATATATGATTCTATGAAAAAGATCAAACTGTGCCAGTTGCTAAGTTGCTGGTAGCTATAGGAAGCCTTTCTTTGATTCTATAAATATCCATATTGATCACCAACCTACATAAACATCTCAGAGAATTCAAAATGCTTCCAACTTCTCCTTCCCTCCAAATATACAAGTTCACTTTCTTTCACTTTCATGGCTTATACCCAACAATGTTCCAAGACCCTATCAACCACAATGACAGTCAATTATCACAGAGAGTGGTAACCAAAAATAAACCAAGCGATCTCTTGGCCTTTGGTGGGTTCCTCACTGATCAAGCATTTGGGCTCATTTTTAGTTAAGCTCTTGTATTTCCATTTTTACTCCAGAATGAAAAGGGAATGCATTTCACTATTTGGAACCTTATGTTGAAAACTTGTCACATCCCACATATTAAGGGCACATGGGATCACACCACCACTACTAATGAGGTTGTATAAGGCCACTAAAGAGAAGCAAATCCTGTTGGAAAGTAGTGAGAAAATAATAATAATGTGAGAGCCAAATAATTTTCCAGATAACAAAAACCATGTTTCAAGGGACCATGATATGATGAGTGGGAGAGGTACTGGGGACACAACTGTCATCTGATTGCAAGTTCCAAAACAAATCCTTTGGCTTAATTTTCATGTCATCCAAACCAAAACCCATCAGTGATGATACACATTATGTATATAATTGCTGCACCTATAGAACGGTTTTGATCTGCTGACAGGTGACAAATCCCTGCTTTAATTTTTATCAAGGCATTTTGTGAAGCATATGATATGCATCTGTGTGCTGTTCTCATTACTACACTGTGAGATTTGATTTGTCATTCATTCCATTGGCCACCTGCAACCGAAACGGTCAGCAAAATTTGCACATTCATATGGAAGATAGGTGGATGACAGCTAGCTCAGACCCAGTTCAAGGCTTACAGTACTGTACTTGCTGCTGCAAGTCTGCAACCAATGCCCCGGGTTAAACAGAATGACACAGTATTGTTAGCTCATTTCCTACTTACTGATTTGCAATGTTCAGAATGGTATTGAAGAACTATGGATTCACAAACTGTATTTTCATTAAGATCAAAGTGAGATTACATGACTCTTATATAATGGAGTCTAAGAGAAGATAAACATACATGCACAAGGCTTGGGACTCTTATCTAACCAACTAGATAATTACACAAGTTGATAAACCGATATCAGTAACTAACAGAAGTACAGAAGACTGCTGGAGGAAGAGTTGCATACTGATGAGGAGTCTAATCGGATGAGGTTAGGAGGTTAGGCTACTGGATTATGCTTATCATCCCCCCTCAAGCTGAGGGCGCTTGCGAACTGTAAGCTTGGAAGTCAAGGAGGAAAAACGAGGTGCTGGCAGACCTTTGGTAAAGATATCAGCGAGCTGATCATCTGTGCATACATAGCGGATGTCAAGCTCTTTCCGGACAACCTTGTCCCGAACATAATGATAATCAATTTCAACATGCTTCATTCGACCATGAAAAATAGGATTAGAAGCTACAGCAATGGAACTGAGGTTATCACACCAAACGCGTGGTATGGAAAGAAAAATTTTAAGGTCACGAAACAAAGACCTTAACCATGATAACTCAGCTGCTGTATAGGCAAGCTGTCTGTATTCAGCTTCTGTGCTGGAACGGGATATAGTCCTTTGCTTTTTAGAACTCCATGAAATCAAATTCGGACCAAGAAAAATTCCATAACCACCGGTGGAATGACGATTGTCAGGATCACCGGCATAGTCCGCATCAGAGTAAGCCACTAGTTGCAGTGATCCACGACGATAAACAAGACCATAATCACAAGTATGCTTCAAGTATCGTAAGATTCGCTTGACAGCAATCCAATGAACATTAGTAGGGCGATGCATGAATTGACAGACTTGGTTCACCGCAAAAGAAATGTCTGGACGAGTGATAGTTAAGTATTGCAAGGCTCCAACTATACTTCTATATGTGGAAGGATCAGACAAAGGAATACCATCATGTAAACTCAGTCGCTTACCACTTGCCACAGGAGAAGCAACAGAATTAACCTTGTCCATATGTGCTCTTGCCAACAGGTCAGTGATGTATTTGGTTTGAGTGAGATGAAGACCATCGACACCAGTGCAAGCCTCAATGCCCAAAAAATAGTTGAGAGATCCAAGATCTTTCATAGAAAACAGGTGTCCCAATTGCTTAATAAGCTGCATAATATGAGTAGAGCTATTCCCAGTAACTAAGATGTCATCCACATATATTAATAGAACCAAAAATATACCATCTCGATCAAGAATGAAGAGAGAATAATCAGCCTGTGACTCACAGAAACCAAGCTCCTCCAAATAATCGGAAAAACATTTAAACCAAGCACGTGGTGCTTGTTTAAGTCCATATAAAGAACGCTGTAATTTGCACACATGAGTAGGGAATTGAGGATCAACAAAACCTTTAGGCTGCTTCATGTAGACATCTTCAGATAAGTGCCATGCAGAAATGCGTTTTGCACGTCAAGTTGACGAATTGTCCACTGGTTGTGGACAGCCAGAGCAAGAACAACTCGGATAGTTGTGTGTTTCACAACCGGACTGAACGTTTCAACATAATCATAACCTTCCTGTTGATGGAAGCCATTAGCAACCAGACGAGCTTTAAAACGCTCAATTGTACCATCGGCACGATGCTTCACACGAAAGACCCACTTGTTAGGCAGAATGTTCATTTCTGGAGATGGAGGAACTAGTACCCACGTTCCAGAAGAAATCAAAGCTTGAAACTCAGATGTCATTGCCTTCTGCCATTCTGGATGTTGTGCAGCCTGTGTATAAGAACTAGGTTCAAGAATAACGGTCTGCAAAGTACTATGCATAACATACTTTGGATTAGGCTTGGAAATCCCATGCTGTGAGCGAGTAACTCTACGAGGTATATCCTCAATAGGTGGTGATGGCGATGCACATGGAGTAGATGTGCTTGGAGCAGGAATATCTTGAAGGAACGCCTCCATATTGGGAGAATGCACAGGAGTGGGAGCAGAGAAAGCAGAAGAAAGAGTCGATGGTGAAGCTGGAGGTTGCATATGTAATGATGTTGCTGGCAATGATAAAGGTGTAGAAGATGACGATATAGGTGGTGGTAGGAGAGTACTTGGAGTTGAAAGAATAATGGGTGAACTAGGCAGCGAAGAAGATGAGCCAGGGTCAGGAGGAGTGAGCATGGCTTGCTGTTTATATGGAAAAGTACGTTCATCAAAAATGACATGCCGTGATAAATAAATGCGACCAGAAGCAAGATCCAAACAACGATACCCTTGATGATCAAGAGAATATCCTAAAAACACACAACTCTTGGACTTAAATTGCATTTTGTTTTGATTATAAGGACGCAAAAAAGGAAAGCACGTACAACCAAACACACGCAGGTATTTATAATCCGGAACACGTTGAAACAGTTTGGCATACGGAGACGTATGACCCAAGGTACGTGAAGGCAGTCGATTAATCACAAAAACAGCTGTATTAAAGGCATCTACCCAGTGTGTCGTAGGCATATGAGCATGAGCAAGCATGGTGATACCAGTTTCAGAAATATGGCGATGTTTTCTCTCAGCTAAGCCATTTTGCTGAGGTGTTTTGGGACACGAAAAACGCTGAGAAATCCCTTGACATTCAAGTAATCACGAAAAACATGACTGTTATATTCTCCTCCTTCATCGCATTGCAGTACCTTGATTTTGGTAGAGAATAAATTTTCAACATGTGTTTTGAATTTAACAAACATAGAGAAGGCCTCAGACTTGAGTTTCATAGGGAACAACCAAGAATAACGGGAAAAATCATCAATAAAGATAATGTAATACTTGAACCCTTGTACAGAAAGAGTGGGAGAACACCATACGTCTGAGTGCACAAGTGCCAAAGGCATAGTAGAAACAAACTCAGACAATTTGAAAGGAAGCCTAGAACTCTTTCCTAAAGGACAGGAATGACAAAAGGAGTGTTCCAGCCGTCCTTGCAAAGGCAAGGATTTATTTGATACTAGACGAGACAAAACAGGAGACGCCGGATGACCAAGGCGAAAATGCCAGACTTGAGCACACGCACGAGCACCGAAAAATGCAAAAAGGACTTTAGATGATGCATGAGATGTCATGAGATGCAGGGGATACAAGCCATTTTCACTCCTGCCGCGGAAAAGGATCTTCCGCGTCCTGAGATCCTGAATAAGAAAGAAGTCAGGGAAAAACACAAAGAAACAGTTATTTTCCTTAGAAAATTTATTGACAGAAATAAGATTGGTAGAAGCAGAAGGACAGTGAAGGACATTAGGTAGGTTGAAAGAGGTTTGGTTATGAGAAAGTGCAGTAGACCCAATATGAAGAATATCCAAACCTGAACCATGGCCAAGACCGTTGACATTATCAGTTCCATTGTACTCACGAGGATTATTGAGATTATGAAGATCAGCAGTAATATGTGCATTAGCTCCACTGTCCATCAGCCATGTACTATCACCAGAACGAGTAGAAGAAGATGCAGCCATAGCAGTGAGACGTTTGGTGGGAACTCTACCCTCATAGGACAGATTCATCCTATTAAAACAGTCCAAAGCAGTATGACCAGGGCGCTCACATATTTGACATTGAACACGATTGCCAGTGTTGAAAAATGATTCAGTTGAAGGTCCATGAGTAGGTTGCACAGAAGTAGTAGCAGAAGAACCACCACGAGAAAAAAAGAAGCGTCCACGTCCAGTACCAAGAGACGAACCACGGCCACCACGAGCATTGCTAGAAAAACCACGACCTCGGAAGGAGCCACGAGATCGAGAGGAAACAAAAGCAGTTGTACCAGAATCAACAGCATTAGAGAGACAATGATTTGCCATTCGTCGTTCAGCAGCCAATAACAAGGCTTCCAAATCCCCATAAGAGATGGGAGAATCACGAGCCTGAGCAGAACTTACAGTCATCTCAAAAGCAGGTCCCACATTGTTCATCACAATGGAAACAAGATCAGTATCATCAATTGGACTACCAGCCAAAGCAAGATTATCAGCGATAGAGTTAAGCTTATCTAGATAATCAGAAATAGAGAGATCACCCCTCATGGTTTTGAGTAATTCACCACGCAATTGCAGAATGCGATTCTGAGAGGAAGAAGCATAACGTTTCTCCAAAGCCACCCATGTGGTACGAGCTGACGTAGAGCGAGCAACCGTTGACAGCACGGTCGGAGTCAGGGAAATGTTGATCCAACTGAGGATGAGCTGGTCCTGTTGTATCCAAGCAGCATACTCAGGATTAATAGTATCAGTGATTTTGCCATCGTTGTCCGTCAAGAAATACGAAGGACATTTACTAGAGCCATCAACAAACTGCATGAGGTCGCGACTCTTCAAGGTTGGGACCATTTGGGCAAGCCATAGAGGATAGTTGGAGCGATCCAACTTTATCGACAGCATGCTGGAGACATTCTGAGCAGCAGCCGAAGAAGAAGAAGACGATGATGCAGAAGATGAACTCATCGTACTCAAATAGGATCGGAAAGAAAAAAAATGAGTGATTGTCGATTAGACTTTTAAAGGCTCTGAAACCATGAAGAACTATGGATTCACAAACTGTATTTTCATTAAGATCAAAGTGAGATTACATGACTCTTATATAATGGAGTCTAAGAGAAGATAAACATACATGCACAAGGCTTGGGACTCTTATCTAACCAACTAGATAATTACACAAGTTGATAAACCGATATCAGTAACTAACAGAAGTACAGAAGACTGCTGGAGGAAGAGTTGCATACTGATGAGGAGTCTAATCGGATGAGGTTAGGAGGTTAGGCTACTGGATTATGCTTATCAGGTATGAGGTTCCTATTCATGTAAACTTACAGTGTGGTACTAGTACTGTAAATTATTCCAGTGTAGGTTCTTTGAGGATTTAGCTAGCCATTTCCCTTGTGATATATGTGGTGTAAGATGAAGGCATTGAAATCAATCACAATGAAAGCAAGGTAAAACGAACGGAAAAATATTACCTGATGATGCGCATATTAGTTAACAGGAAAATAATGATAGTATAATATCTGCAAAACCAATCCAAACACAATAGGACATCACAGATATCAAAAAAAATGTAGAGATGTCTCTGTGGTTGAACTTTTATTAATCTCTGAGGTTGAACTTTTATTAATCATGAAGAGCTGGTAGTAGTACCAGATTGCTTAGGAAACTAAAGAATGGATTCAAGTGTACAAGCAGATTACAAAACTAAGCAGCAAATCAGCAATGCACTTTAATTGCTTATAGATATTCAATGAGCTGGGAAAAGCTTGTCCAGACTGCATGGTGATGCATAGAACTCATCATTCCTAACATCAGAGCCATAAACCCCGAACTTCTCAAGCCGCTGTCTTTTCTAGTTGCATCACTTTCTCGGGACAGCGAGCAGTCCAATATCAGAGCAACTAGTGCAGCTACTAATGTGTGAGACATGAAGGTCACTGTCACTACATCATGAAACTGAAAAAGAACAAACAGATAATTAGTCAGGCTAAAAAAGGTGTAGAGGAGAAAAAAAATTATGACACTTGGTTCACAAATGAATGCTCTCACCCGTCTAGGACCATAGTGATAATGCCCCAACCTATATTCTCTGAAGTATTGTGGTACTGAAATTCCCATGAAGAAAGAAAACCCCAATATAAATTTGACAGAATGTCCATTTAGTACTAATTATAGAGATTTATTGCTCATTCCAATGAAAACCTTTTTTATATGTCCATTTCAATTAATCTAAACAAAATTACCTTTTAACCCATACCTAAACAAAAAAACATATATTTCCTCTCAGCCTCTCATTCCTGATCCTCGATCTCTATCTCAGCCTCTTCTCTCTCTCTCTAAGCAGAGATTTGCCTCAACGATGAAGCCACCGTCATGTGAACCGAGCTATCCTTTGCTGCCAAAGATCGTAACGACGATGGTGAAGACGACGACCTCACCATTCATGCCGACAACGAATTGTAGCAATCACTCCACCTCTCTCCTCTCTAGATCTATATCTCTCACCGCCATTTCTCCTCTTGTCAGAACTGAGAAAATCTGCTAGTCTTCAACCTCCGGCGACGATGCTTAGTCTGATTTGGAGTTGCTTGTCTCCGAATCTAGATCGCCGAAGCCCTCAAGCTCATCATCACCCATTCCAAGATATGCCGTCGTATTCGTAACAATGACTACGCGCTTCGTATTCGGATCTGGCTTCATCAACTTCGTCGTCTCTAGCTTCATCCACATGGCTGGAGGTTCTAGAAAGACTAGGCTTAGTGTAGGTGAATTGGTGAAGGTAAATTGGTTTTGGTGTGGAGAATTGGTGCAAGTGAGATTGGAGCAGGAAGCTTGTGTGCCAATTTCGATTGGAGGATTATTTGTCCACAAAGGTGAGAGATGAGAGATTTTGAGGTAATAAACTGTTATATTTTGCAAATATCTTGTTTAGAAATCAGCAATTCAAACTCTCATTCTCTTTTTTATGTATGGTTAGTGGCAGAGGTTTTACTTGAAAACGGTAGGTAACAAAGTTTCCCCCTTTTTGAAAATGGTAGGTTTTATTTTGAAATGCTCCATCTCGGCCAAATCTCAAAGCTCGTGAAGCTGCTTCAATATTCAAGTCATTACTCTTCATTTTGGTCTTGAATTTAAATGATATATATTGTGAGTTAGTTGTTGTCCTTATTTATATGAATTTGAGTTGTTGAACATCAATACTGCATTGTTGTATGTTATTACTGAAGGATTTGAGTTGTTGAACATCAATACTGCATTGTTATATGTTATTGCCAGATGATAGTAACCTAGTTATCAGGGTAAATAATTTATTACTAGTTGTAGTCATTAATTACTAGGGTTTTGTGAGTTTTGACTGATTTTTTTTGTGGTTACTGGGGCCATTAAACGAGTTATTTATGGTTACTGGGGTCAGTAAGCGAGTTATTGATGGACAGTAACCGAGGTATCGAGTTACTAGGGGTCAGTAACCGGATTATCTGAGTTAATGGGTGTTAGTAACCGATTTATTGGTGGTTAATAGAGGTTAGAAACTGAGTTACTGAGGATTAGTAATTGGAATATCCGAGTTATTGGGCGTCAGTAGCTGATTTTAGTTGTGATTATTGAAGTCTAGAACTCAGTTACTGAGGGTTAGTAGCTAGAATATCCGAGTTACTGGGTGTCAGTAACCAATTTACCGGTGACCGGAATCCGGCGACCGGAGAAATCTGATCACCGGAGTCCGGCGGTGCTCAGACAAAGTCTTCTCTCTTTAGTAAGAGGCAAGGGTAAAGATGTCTTAAAAATTATTATTTTAATATGGTTTTAATAAAGATTTGTGTGTTTGGACACAAATAAGTGATATTTCATTCAATTGAGTTTCAAAGTCTTATTTTAATTGGAATGAGGTTTGACTTTTATTTTTTGTGTGTAAATGGTCATTAGCCCTATAAATTTTGTTCTAAAACTGTTCAAGTTACAAAACTGCAGAAACCCAAGCCCAGCAGATGCTGCAAGTGACATTGATTAAACACTAGTGTGTAATGTACAAAAAACACAATTAAAGGTCATCGATGAAAGGGAGGTGGAGATACATACAAATATAGCCAAATAAGATGCAGTAAAGAGCTGCTATGATTGGCATGGGAATAGATGAAAAAAGGGCTCCAAATTTTCCTGGTAAAGATAGGCAACATTTTGAGATAGCATGTAAAATATGAACAAACAATTATGAAGATTCATGTGACATTTTGTTGAGAATTTGAATATTTGAATAACTCTACGGCTTCCAACTCTTGTCAACGCTAATAGACCAGCATTTTCACTATGCAGCATATTAGAAGATTGTAATAAGAAGTGAAAATAAGCTAAAAATAAACTAGCTGCATTTTACATGTACATAAAAACATAATGTCACACGTATTCATAAAATGTTTCGAACACAAATATCATGAGTACTGATTTCCTTACATTGATGCAGTATTGCCAGTTAGAGAATCGAACATCCCATTCAGAAAAACTCCAACACCCTGATATTCAAGATATCAAAATCAAATTGGTAATGGAACAATACAAGTCATAACTTGAGTATAGAATTCAGGCAAAGAGATCATACTAGCCAGCCAACACCGCGACTAACAACATGAGGGGGTACTGGTGTGGCACTCCCATATTTAGCTGTAGCATAAAATGTACCAGATGACTGCAAAATTTGAAGGTGAATTATATGACATGTTCACTTCTACTGTCATTGACTCATGTTGAAAAACATAAGATAGATAAAGTATACTGTTGACCTCTGTGAGAGAAACTAAAGAGGTTGCAACCATTGCAAAAGCTTCTCCTGCATTGAAAGTAGGGTTTCCCCATTGAAATGGATATGGAATATATATCCTGCATGTTTATGACAGAACCGAAGGACAAGGAGATCAACTACTGTCAAAGATATTCAAGATACAGTAATGGTAATTACTTGTTGACATTCATAGTTTGCATGCACAAGCCAAAACAAAAACTCAACAGGGAGATGCAGCGAGAAGTCCAGAACGGTCATCTGAGTGCTTGCAGGTTTGTTGTCATAAACACCACTTGATGTAAGAATTTGTGCAAAGAACCATACAATTGCAACAGAGAACATGAATGCAAATCTTTCAAATATCTGCCACTTTGTATTTATAAAACAAAACAAATACTGCAAATCATGTAAAAAAATGTCAGTATCACATGAATGACAGAGAAATATGCAGGTAAATAGTTACTGATCAAAACTTGCCTGTGAGATGAATACCACGATGATCAATTCTGGAAGACCAAGTTCAACACATCTTGCCAACTAGAAGAAAGAAAAGAGGAGAACAAACAAGAGTGTAGTAGTGAATACATACACTGCCTAAGTGCCTATCAACATCTGATATCTAAACTGCATGATGCCATAATCTACTTAAAATTTTGAAATGACAGTAAACACATTATTACAAGCTAAGAAACAATATAATTGAAATTGATAGCAGGCATGATGATCCACGAGCCACACTTGTCCCAGTTCAAGTCCTCTTTATCCTTCATTCAGTGCTCATTAGTAGTGCTGATGATCAAAATGAATACATGAGCACTGAATGAAGGATAAAGAGGACTTGAACTGGGACAAGTGTGGCTCGTGGATCACCATTGTACCGATATTGTCCCAACTTAACCACCTTTAAGGTGTTGGGTTTTAATCACAAAAGGCCTCGGTACAATTGGATACAATTCATCCACTAATAAGTTATATTTTATTTGTCCCTTTTCTGATGTGGGATCTTTCCTCTCCAACACTCCCCCTCACGTGCAACCTAACTTTTTAGGTTGACACGTGAAATTCATTCAGTCTAATTCCCACATCGGAAATCGGTACATTCATGCGGTCCAATTCCCATTTTAGAAATTGGGGTATGCGATCCAAGACCCACTGTAGGCACTTGGTATGGTATGGGCCAATCAGAATTTTTCCGACGGCAATTTGATTCGATGAACCCAAATTTGAGCTCATTATGATGGGAGACTTTCCCCCGTTACGTTGGGAGAAGTAATTGAAGAGAGACCCGCTCTGATACCAACTTGAACTGGGACAAGTGTGGCCCGTGGATCACCATTGTACCGATATTGTCCCAACTTAACCACCTTTAAGGTGTTGGGTTTTAATCACAAAAGACCTCGGTACAATTGGATACAATTCATCCACTTATAAGTTATATTTTATTTGTCCATTTTCTGATATGGGATCTTTCCTCTCCAACAAGAGGTATTTACCATAGGGAAACCAAGATGATAGAGGCCAAGTCCAGCAAAGGTTATGTATGGCACAATAGAAAGAAGGCTCAAAAACCTAAAACAGAAAATTAAGAAACTAAGGTCACATTGACAAATTATAAATGCTTGTAGTGTAATTCAAGGCTTCAGTCTTTACCTTGCAACATTTCTCCACAAGCCTAGGAAACCTACAATAATCTGAAAACTGGCAGTGACAATTAGAGCCCCTTGTATGCCTCTCATACTTTGTAGAAACCTCTGGAAAGATTCATCCACAAATATCAGAGAGTTGAAGATCTCGGAAACTAATCAAGATCCAAAACAAATAAATTAAGCTTCTAGTTGATCACCTCATGAGGATCTGTGAATGCCTTGTATCTATTGGCTAGGATTATTGAAGTTGTGGGGAGCACATAAGTATATGATCCCACTACCACTGAGGGAAGTCCGGTCCCAAATAGAGATTGCAAGAGTGTGTTCAACCCTGAAAGAAACAGCATGGTTTGTACCACCTTGGCCTTCTCAACCTGTGGAAGTGTACAACAATTAGTCTAACACAAAGAACTATAGAAAAGTTTGACAAATAAGAGAATACGTCCTTACATCGCTTCCACCTATTTGAGGAACAATAGTGTTGGGAATCATGACAGTAATACCAAGAGTTAACAGATAGTGTTGGAAACCCAAAGCTACAGCTTCAACTGCATATATAACAATGGATTCAAAATGATAAGTTCCAAATATAAAGAGGTTAGGTATCGAAAAACCAAGAAATGTTGGAGAAAATACTAACTCCGAGGAGGACTGTTAACACAGTACTGAACTCCTGGTAGCTGGTCTTTTAATGGGTGTGGCTGCAAATCCTCAGGATTTTTGTCGCCGCCACCATCACAATTGTAATTATTCTTGCCAGTACTACCCCCGCCACCGGTCTTAGTGTTACCACCGGCCTTACTCTTGTCATTGCTGTTGCAACCACCGCATTGAGCCATGTCTTCTTCTTAGCTCAGGGAGGGTGACAGAGGAAAGAAGGAAATAGAGTACCTACGGACTCCTAAATGGCACACTAGCTGTCTAGCTCTGTGAGTGATCGGGAAGTTACTTGTTAGACCGTTACAATCTCTTCATTGTTTGCTCTAAACCGTTATGAAATTTGAATAAGCAACCTATTAATTGGAGATTTGTAATTTCTGTTTGTAATCAAATGCTATAAATTTATAAGTAATCAACATCAATTATCACACTACACATCCTGTTCCTTTGATTCAACGTGAGGAATACAAATTTTGGATTTGTATCACACTTAATAATCTGCCATCGGAAATTCGAATATTCAATAAATTTTCTGGTTTATGCTTTTAAACCAAGAAAAATCTGATAGAGATTTGGTACCCATCTATTGGAACACATCTACATATCTTCATAACCTTAAACAAGGTGTCTTTTTTTCCATTTAGTTGTCAGTTGATGTCCACAACTTGGCAAGGTTTCTAACATCAAAAACTATATATCCGAATCATATAAAACGGATCAATGTTTCAGCTGATGTACCAAATCAGCACTCGGCAAGGTGGACATATAATACGAATAAGTCCATAACCCCATCTTGAATTGGCTGGAAGCCAACAATAATGCAGATTAATGAATTATTTTGGCTAAATAACTGGCTTTGTAATTAGGTTCGTCCCTTAATTATTGAATTATTCATTTCTCACAAAAAAAACATATTAATGAAAGGTAGCAGAGCATGATTGTCTTTTATACATTTAGCTCAAAAACTCGAATTAATTGGGTCCATCTTTACTACATCAAGTACCTGAATAGTGATTAGATCCATCCGGCATAATCAGAAAGATGTGTGTTTTCCCCAGCATTTACAAGTACTGAACTACAAACACTTGCATTACCATATCAATTTCAGTTATCATTTCACTTCCCGCCTATTGGATCACTCTCCTCCTAGGGCCAGCCGATTTCAGAGAATCGCATTCAAAGACGCTCTAGTTGAACCTGTAAAGCAAAAGTTGAAACGGAGACTTTTATTGTAGACAGGACAGGATAGAGGAATTTTCCAATCTTACAAATGCAGAAGCACAATCTACTTAATTACAGAGCATACAATTCTCGTGATTAGTTATTATTATGAAATGTTGATTTCAGTAGCTTTCAGATATCTAACATATTGAAAGTAGATCAAGCTTTTTGAAACAAAGGACAATCACAGTGATTACAACACTACGCCCTTCAAAAAGAGACAAGCAAGTTCTAGAGCTGTTCTCTATTAAATATCTTGGATTGAATATGTTTGGATAGGCATTTCTCTGTATCAACATAAGTGAATCCTTTATTAAACAAAAAATCTTCAAACTATTTGATGTGTGTAAGCCATATATTTAGTAATGATCTGATGTTTCATCTGACAGATACGTGGTGAGTATTAATAACTTCTTCAATTCCACAGATCATTTCCATACATTACTTAAAACCCGCACTCCTTCGAGAGAAATGTTACTGAGAGATGAAAAAACTCTAACTACCACCAGATTCCTTCATCTATCAATTATGGAGCTATCCACCCTACATTCGACAACCTACCAATTCTACTGTCTGTCAAAACTGCTTGACAATAATTTAAACCTGCTCAAAGAGAGCTTAATCTTTTCTATTTAAAAATTCTTATCACCTATAGCAACTGACCTGCAACTGACTCAGCTTATTTCTTATTCAAGTCCCAACCTCATAGACCTCCACAAAAACACCAACCCAGCCTGGGTTTGTAACTAACCTTTAAGTCTAATATAGATACTAATACCAGTGACCAACTTAAATACAATACATCCGACAATTTGCATCAGCATATCAACCTGCTTACTTGATGTTATCTAGGCACCTATACTTTGTTTCTGGCAATTTACAGTGTGCCTATCTAAACCTCAGATTCCTTCCTAATCTTCACAATCCACACCTTCTAACATTTTATTTACTCTTTTATGCCTATTAAAAGTTATAGTTTCAATCCTCTAATTCCATTAATGATAAATGAATCAATGCTATACACAAATACAATTTGACGACATCATCTACATACAGAAACTGTAATATCCCTAACCTGAGATGCATTCAGCACTAACTCATACCCTACTTAATCAATTGTTGAGATTTTGATTACCATCTCAGTTTTTCCTCCTAAACTGGTTATCATTTATACTTCACCTGTGAAAAAGAACCACAAGATGAAATCACAATGGCCAATATACCAACATGATAGATAGGAATTAAGTTATAACTTAAAATGCCACTGAAGTTTGTAGTCAAACCTTAAATTTCCATCTACCTAGGAAATCGCTCCTCGACAGTCAATACATACTATTTCTAGTACTAAGCAGATACTAAATATGAAACCTAACATGTTGTTTTGAATTGCCTAAATACATGAATGTCTTAGACATCCATATCTAAACAGCAAACACACAATACCAAAGAAAACAACATCAAAGGCATTGTTTGACAAGGAGTGAACACTCACCAGAAATAGAATGCTCCGAGATTTGAACTCAAGCAGCATTGCCATCAGAAAACCTCTCCCTTCTTAACCCAAGCCAGACCAACCCCCTGTTCTTTCTTGGAACCCCAAAGTTTTCTATTACCACGGTAATCAGGCCTGCTTGGCCTCCTCAATCTTTCATCCCCTCTTTCACTCTCAGCCTTCACCAATAAGTCCATACCTTTCTTGCTCTTCGGCCTCCAGAACCTATCTCTCCGTCCTTCAATCTCACCCGTCATTGTTAAATCCCCGACTTTTGGTTCACTCTCCCCCTCGCTATTTGGCCCCCTTATCATATCCCCTCTTTTAGTCTCACCATTCTTCGATAAATCCTTAACTTTTTGCTCACGCTCCTCACTATTTGTCCCCATCAGCCTATCAGTCCTTTCAGTCTCACCATTCATCTCTAAGTCCCTCACTTTCGGCTCAATCTCCTCCCTGACATCCTCATTCCTGCAATTTGGAATCCTCCACCTATTCCCTCTTTCAGTCTCACCATTCATCCCCAAGTCCCTACCTTCTGATTCAATCTCTTCCTTGGCTCCCACATCCCTGTAATTCGACCTCCTCCACCTACCATTCCTTCTTTCAGTCTCCCCATTCATCCCCAAGTCCAAGTCCCTAACTTTCGGCTCAATCTCATCCCTCACACCGGCATTCCTGCTTTTTGGCCTCGTCAACCTCTCACTCCCAATTTCAGTTTCACCATTTATCGTCAAATCCCTGAATTCCGGTTCAATCTCCTCCACATTCTTGCTCTTTGCCCTAGACTCAGCACCAGTTCTCCTCCTCTCTCCTCCATTTCTTCTCAAACCATTACTTGCCTTCTCTCCACTCTCTATAACCACCGGAACTGCTACACTTTCCTTCTCACCACTCCCCTCCTCCTCGTTCTCTGCCCTGACATTCTTCTTCCTCTTCCCCGATTTCTTCTTCTTCTTCTTCCATCTCTTCTCCTCCTCCGGCTCCTCGCTCTTCCCCTCTATCTCCCCGCCCACGCACTCCAAAACACTCCGATCAACCACCGGCCGAAATACCCTCCGATCAACCAACGGCCGAAACCCCCTCCGATCAATCCTCCCCCAATTCCTATCCACAACGACGCCATCTGGCTTCCAAAATTTCGCCTCTTCTTCTTTCAGCTTCTGCTGCCGGAGCTCTTCCTCTTCCTTCTCCTTCTGCGCTCGTTCCCTCTCCGCTTGTTCTCGCTCCTCCTTCTTCCTCCGTTCTTCCTCTTCCGTCTCCTTTTGCTCGCGCTCCTTCTCTTTCAGGTACCGATCCTTCAGCTGGAGGA
The DNA here is from genome assembly GCA_951800085.1 of Comarum palustre. Classification (NCBI taxonomy): domain Eukaryota; kingdom Viridiplantae; phylum Streptophyta; class Magnoliopsida; order Rosales; family Rosaceae; genus Comarum; species Comarum palustre. The sequence continues at coordinate 23,514,111 of OX637579.1, forward strand.
GAGTGACGTAATTCGCCGGCTCCTCCTCCTTCCTCCGCTCTTCCTCTTCCTTCTCCTTTTGCTCGCGCTCCTTCTCTTTCAGGTACCGCTCCTTCAGCAGGAGGAGGGTGACGTAATTCTGCGGCAGACTCGTCATTACAGAGATACAATTTTGGCTCCGCCGAATCCAAATAACAAATAGTAGTCAGTACTTTTAACTTTTTTTCCGAATTGAAAATTTTACTGACTTAATTTGACATTGGGTTCATCGTCATCGACACATTTATGAGCTATCGCGTATTAACAGGGCCTCAAAACACTTCGATGCTTCTTTTCCTCCGATTGGGTTGGATGCAGCATCACCACAAAGCCACACACCGGAATCCTAGGGCCAGTTAACCCATCGAGAAAATTAATTGGGATCAATAATTTTTTGTTTGGGTCGAGCAGAGATAGACAGTGAGTGGCTTATCTCTGAATGGGTCATGGCTGTAATATTATGAAAATTTAAATGTTAATTTTTAATATTATTTAGAAATTATTTAGTGAAATTAGTGCGTATCCGTTCATTCAAGAAGAGTACCGAAGTGTTCGGAGTCAAGGGACGCTTAGAAACATTTTATTTAAAGGGTCAAGGGTTGACTTTTGCTACCTCGAGTTTCTCAGAAAACTTTCTTCACGAAAGTTGTAATGCTCGACCATACAAGTTCGTGGACATGCGCCATGTGTAAATCAGATAAAGTATGAAGAAGTTACAGTCAACCGAAATTGGGTTTCCGTTTTAGAAATTATCTATCTATATATATAAGGGGATTCTCCTTTTACTATTTATGTAAATAGTAAAAGGACGAAAATGCCTTCCTTTTTTATGATCAAACCCTGAGTTGATAGATCTGTATGTGAATAGTAGAAGGACGAAAATGCCTCTTTTTTTATGATCAAGCCATGAGTTGACAGATCTGTCCTCAGTTTTTATATTTTTACAGTTTTGCTACTTATTTAAAAATAATTATATTAATTATAATAATAGGTTGATGAGTGTTAATAACAAATACAAGGTGTTGTTAATAACATCTCCATAATAATATTCATAATAATAATAATAATAGAAAGAAAATTCAATTAGCTCTAAAACTAAATAATTGTGTTTAGTGTATTTTAACCGATTAATAATTGTATCGATTGTTCATAGTTTATTTTCATTTATATTACTTTTTCAAAATATTAATTTTGATGACGCATATGAATGTTGGCATGCGGGTTTAGGGTTTATGATATCGATTAATAATTGTATCGATTTTTCAAAGTTTATATTCATTTATATCAATTTTTCAAAATATTAATTTTAACGATGCATATGCATGCTGATATGTGGATTTAGAGTTTAGAACAACAATTAATTTTCCTATTCATTAAGTTTATCAATTCAGCTTATGACATGAACTGATGAGTGTTCCTTACTTGCAATTCTAGATATATATTTTGGTTGTTAATATAAATCCAGTGTTAATGTCATCTCAATCAATTCTGTAATTTTTATTAGAGTTTTAGATAATTGTTACATAATATTGATCGAACTAAAAAAATCACGTGTATAGTGTATCGATTTGTTATTCAAATTATATGCATCTCAATGTAAAATATATAATTAATATGATTAATAAGTCTTAAGGTTAAGATACATTATCTACTGAGGGTTATAGACAGTGATAAAGAAACCAAATATTTTGTAGGCGCGAACAAAGTCTGTCTGCATACACGAAACACGTGTTTGAAGGTTAGTATATATAAGGGGATTCCTCTTTTACTATTCATGTGAATAGTAAAAGGATGAAACTGCCTCTTTTTTTGTTTTTAAAATCAAACCATCTATATATGAATTGACAAATCTTCCCTCAGTTTTTATATTTTTACAGTTTTGCCATTTATTTAAAAATAATTTATATTAATTATAATAATAGGTTGATGGGGTGCTAAATACCGGGTGTTGTTAATAACATCTCTATAATAATAAAATTCATAATAATAATGGAAAAAAATTAAATCAGCTCTAAAACTAAATAATTGTGTTGAGTGCATTTTAACCGATTAATAATTGTATCGATTGTTCAGAGTATATTAATTTATATCATTTTTTAAAATATTAATTTTGACGATGCATGTGAATGCTAGCATGTGGGTTTAGGGTTTATGATATCGATTAATAATTGTATCGATTTTTCAAGGTTTATATTCATTTACATCAATTTTTTTAAATATTAATTTTGATGATGCATGATTCACCTTTTACTATTCACATGAATAGTAAAAAGACGAAATTGCCCCCTTTTTGTTTTTACAATCAAACCATCTATATATGAATTGATAGATATGCCCTCAGTTTTAATATTTTTACAGTTTAGCCACTTATTTAAAAATAATTTATATTAATTATAATAATAATAGGTTGATAGGTGTGTTAAATACCGGGTGTTGTTAATAACATCTCCATAATAATAATAATACAAAGGAAATTCAATAAGCTCTACAACTAAATAATTGTGTTGAGTGTATTTTAATTGATTAATAATTGTATTGATTGTTCAGAGTTTATATTCATTTATATCACTTTTTCAAAAATATTAATTTTGACGATACATATGAATGTTGGCATGCGGGTTTAGGGTTTATGATATCGATTAATAATTGTATCGATTTTTCAGGGTTTATATTCATTTACATCAATTTTCAAAATATTAATTTTGACGATGCATATGAATCCTGATATGTGAGTTTAGGGTTTAGGCCAACAATTAATTTCCATATTGATTAAGTTTATCAGTTCAGCTTATGACATGAACTGATAGGTGTTCCTTACTTGTAATTCTAGATATTTTGGTTATTAATATAATTCGGTGTTAATGTCATCTCAATCAATTGTGTAATTTTTATTAGAGTTTCAGATAATTGTTACATAATATTGATCGAACTACAAAATTCACATGTATCGTGTATCGATTTGTTTTTCAAATTGTCAGGATCCACCCCGAGTTAAACCCCTTTAACTCGAAGTAAATCCTGCGGGGACCACCCCAAGGAAACTTCTTACCGAAATCCCCTTGAAATGGACAACCCTTCCTATATACCAACTCCGCTTTTCCATGAGTATTTAAAAACAATTCCTAACTCATGGAGGCCTCCTGCTCACTAACCTACTTAACTAGCTAAACTGGGTCAGTCAGAGCAGTCTACACGGAAGTTACCCTAAAGGATTTTGCGAGCAGCAACGGATTGATCGACTATGCCTCGACTTCTGTACGCGCGCGACCTCCTCTCAAGAACCATGCACCACTGGGCATTTGAAAACGAAGGGCCCAGGGGAGAACAATGAAAAACTGTTAGAGTGAGTGAACGAAAATCAAATGTAAAAAAAATATACTTTCCTTTAATGCTCTCCCTTAGAGTTTTTCTACGAAAACCTTATGCACGCACCTCATAGACAATGAATAAATAAATCAATAAAACTCTCTTGGCTCAAACATACAAATGTGTGGGGTATTAACCTCATCCACGAGAAATCCGACCTGCTCTACCACGAGAGGGTCTATTGACCTGCTCATCGGAGAGGGTCTCATGACCTGCTCTATTCGGGAGGGTCTATTGACCAGCTACCACCGAAGAGGGTTCCGACCGGCTACCATCCGGGAGGGTCTAATGACCAGCTACCACCGAAGAGGGTCTCGACCTGCTACTATCCAGAGATGGTACCCGCTCCATCTGGAGAGGGTCCATGCTAGCATGCAATACATATAATCAAATCCTTTAACACCTCGTGGGAAAATATAATCAGAAAACCAAGTCAAATCACCCTAACTTTACCCCAAATACATTGGATTTAAAAACCTTTCCAGGAACCCAAAAACCGGTTCTCTGTCTTTACTTTAAAACCCTTTTAAATCCAAGAGCCAAGTTTCTCCTTTTAAAACATCCCTCTCCATGATCCCAAAACGGTGATAAACATTTAAATCATATCCCGGGAAAATCCATTAAAGTCACGGGAAATGTATGAACCTCTTTCCTGGCTCATTTCTCTTTAAAATCATTAAATCCTATTTTCCCAAAATCACCGTAAAACATATAATGGAGGTAATCACATATGCAGGAGAAACCAAATAAAGTCTATGGGCATGCAATATAATTTAAAAACAAAGGTCCACTCACATTACTCATTGCGACCTTCTTCCTGCTCGGTAAACTCCTCGAGCGAAACCCTCGAACTAACCGCGTAGTCGAATCCGTCTCACGTTCAACCAGAGACTGTACAAACAAATCAATATATTAGTCATAACATCGTTGACTTGGTCTTTTCCTAGTTTGACCAGGAAATCCTATTTGACCACGTGTTGACCAAGTTCCTTTTTATGGCACTTTAACCTTTTTTGACTTTCTTTCCCGGTTATCGACTCTTAACTCAATTTACCGGAAGTCCGACTCAACTTCCGAACTTTCCTTTATCACTTTAACTTGACGTTAGGGTGTCACGTATTAATTCGTTGAATTACTATGGACACCCAACGTGTCACCTTAATCAATATATTTAACCTTGAGTCGATTTACCGATTTACGTGAAATACCAACTTTACTTAACATGGTCAACTTGACATTTTTTCAGAGATTCCAGTTATCAATTTCCGATAACAATTTAACACTTTACCCATTTAACCAAAAATGTCACCTTCATTGAACTTAAATCTTTTAACCATTTTTTTCTGAAAATATAACTTTCCCAAAATGGAAACTTCCCTTAATGGAAACTTTCCCAAAATGGAAAGTTTTCCAATTTAGCAGGTTTCCAAACATAGAAGGTTTCCTAAAATGGAAGGTTCCCAAATTACGGTTAGTTTCCGTTTTTTCACGTTTTCTTACGTAAATTCCGATTTACGACACTTTACTTCTATTAAACGGAACCAACACATTTAAAGGGATCGAAGACTACCTCGGCATTTCAGCCGGATTTACTGCCGTCGGAATCGTTACCGGATTCCAGCAACTTGCCGGAATTTCGCCATAACCTCCCCGTTATCTTCTTTACCAAGTTATCGACACAAGCACCAAAAACAACACAATTAATTCAGTCCAAGGTTCAACCACAGTTCAAACAACAAAAACCAGAACACCAAGAACTCAGAAAACTCCTAACTGCCGAAACACCAGAAATCCCAGAAATCGAGCTAGGAGGAAACTGAACTTACCCAGCTGCTAGGGGTGACGAACCAAGCCTCCTAGAGCTCAGGGAACTCGCATGAACCCGAGAACTGGCCGCCGGCGACTCGCTGCCGAAACCCAGAAAACACAATGGGAGTAAGAGTTTGCAACAGGGCTCGAATCAATCATCCAAGGACAGGGAAAGGAAGAAGAAGAAGAGAGGAACACAACCATACCGGTCACGCGCCTTGGCTCCGCCTGGATCGCCGGATTTCGGTCGTTGACCGGCGCGCCCTAACTCGGCGGATCTCCTTCCACGATGGACGCTGGCGGAAATTGATTGAGGGGTTTTGAAGAGAAGAGTGAGGGGAGTATTTTGCAGGTGGTGCGCCGGCGTGGGGTGGCCGGACACAGCTCCGACGAGAGGAGCAGCCGAGGGATGTCGAATGAGAGGAGAGAAAATCGGGAGAGAGACAGTTGACCGGAGGAGGAGAGTTTTGACCGAGTCAAAACTCTTCCCTTATTTATAGGGAATTGAACGGTCCAGATTCAATCTGGAATTGATCCAACGACTCAGATTCAAAGAAGGTGAAAAGTAAAAATGTTGAATAGTAAAACTCCTTTTTACCGGAATAGTAATCCAAAATTACCATAGACTTCAGAAATTCACAGAAATTAGCCGAAAGCTCCGAAAAATATTTCGAAAATACCGGAAGACTCGTGTTGACACGTACTACAACATCGAGTCATCGAATCAGGTATTTGGAGAGTTTAGAAAAACTTGAAAATTAACTCGAGCGATAATTAATCGAATTACCGATCGTAGTTAAGAGTCCTCGGTAACTCGTAAACCTCTGTGAAAAGTAACTTTTGGGTACGGGATGTTACACAAATTATCTATATCTCAATAATATGATTGATAAGTCTTAAAGTTGAGATTCATTATCTACTGAGGGTTATAGGCAGTGACATAGAAACCAAATATTTTGCAGACGCGAACAAAATTCTTCTGCACGCGCGAAGCGTGTGTTTGAAAGCTAGTATAAATAGAAGGGATGAGTTTCCAAAAATAGAAAACCTCATTTTCTTCTCTCTCTCTCCATGTGTGCGCGTTCTTTTCATTTAATGAGTTTTCAAACGGACCTGACCCGAACCTGGCTGTACGTGCAAGTTTGTAGTTTTAGAATCTCATTAGATTGTTTTACATTTGATCCCAAATTCTCAATGTTGTCTTAGAGATTGTTTTAGTGTTTTACCCTGGCTGAGTTGTTACTCTGATTATGTGAAGAGAATGTTCAGATTTAGATAAAAGCTCATTATTTATACAGTTGGTTTTAGTACCTCATTCCTCGAATAAATGATTTCAATATAATGTATGTTGATGAGTATGTAAATGATTTTACATTTGTTTACTTGTTTTGTCGTATGAGCATTAGAGGGCACCAATTTTGGAACTCACCTCAGGTCCGACCTGGTTCTACTTACACCTCTACATTTGCTATTTATATCTCTATTATTTTTTTTGTAAATATTAAATACCTAATTTACCCCTATAGAAAATTGAATAACAAGAAAATATAGCAAACCAATAAACTCATTCCATTTGCATGGTCTTATCCAACATTCTTTCTTGCACTCCAATTTGCTATTAGCCATCAAATCATTTAACCTATATCTATTTTGCGTACACTGTTCACAAGGCACTGTTCACTCCTACAGTGCGCGGACGTCTTTAACCCTAATCCTGCTTATACCCTTGGTTTCGACCCTCGCTGCTTTAAGACTGTTTTTTCCCTCAGTTTCTGGACTGTTCTCGGTTTCTCTCTCTCGCCCACGTTTCCTTCTGTTTCTTCTTCCTCTCTGTCGCCCAATAGATCCCCCTCTCCATCAACATCTCTAATCGCCACCTCTCCTTCAACTACGCGTTGTCGATCTCAGTGCTGGGCTTTGGCAATCTTCTCCTCTTCCCGAAACTTCATACAAGAAAAAACCTCTCTTGAAACCCAATCTTCCATCGATTGGCTCTGCTCGAAGCCTTTCTGGTCCCTTCCCTTCCAACCTCACCAGGTCCCTTCACTCCATCACTCGAAGCCTTTCCGGTTGCGCCCAACCCGATATCGAAGATTCGGGCGAGTCAGCAAGAAGAAAACCCAGTCGGGTGAATCGTTATTGGACCGCCACCGATTTTACTAGCACGGTATGAATGATAGTTTCTTGGCTTTGGGATCTATTTGTTTAGTGTTTTGGGGAACTGGGTTCGGTCAAATTTGAAGCTTGAAGCAGCCCAGGGTGTTCTTAAGGTAATCTTTCCAGCTTCAATTTGATTTCATTATAAAGAGCTGTGAAATCTCATTTGTGGTTCAATATTGATATAAATTTGGTATGTTGGATTTCTGGGTTATGCTTAGGTGGTGCTGGAATGAAGACTACACTAGGTAAAAAAATTGTGAAAGGCATGTACTGTCTCTTCTGTCGATGATATTGAATAACCATTTAGCCTTTACAGTCGTCCATTTACGTGCTTGCACATTTAAGGGGTTGAATCTTATCATTATTATGCTATGTATGTATACATATACTTATTTGGCCAAAAGAACATAAATTGTTATGATACTGTATGACAACATCTATGCTAATGAATTTCTGTTACAGACCTACAATGGATTTAACTGAAGAAGTTTTACAAAAGCTAGCTGTTAGCTGATCTGTTGTGGGATGCCTTGGTAGCCAAAAATGTGATTCCAAATGGGGGCAACCTGGTGCTTCATACAGATCCTTGGTCAATTATCTTTGAGTTTATGACAAGCATTAGGCTGTGAAGTATGAACTAGAGCCAAGAAATATGTGTATGTAGTAGGATAAAATTAACCAAGCAGTAAAATGGAAGGATTTAACAAGTACTGTAATCCTCAAATTCTGCAAAAATGTGGAATAAAAGCATATCTATCTTTCCGTTTCTTATTGAATATTTCACCTCATCCATGAACTCAAAAATTTCCGAGACTTGATCTTTGGGTAATAAGAACAACATGATTTTCCCTTGCTGCTGCGTTATTGCTCTTTTTTGATTCAATTACGGCGTGTCTGAATGTTGGTCAGTTGTTGGGCTTTCCTTTCCTCTGTTTTTTTGTTGATAGAGAGTGAGAGATGAATAATGATGTTAGGTTTCGTTCTTAACTAATGAAGGAAGGCGATTTTTCAAGTTATGAGCTTCAGAAACTCAACGATTCTACATCTATAAGGTGAGAGCTTCATTATTTGTTTCAAGGTTGCAATTTCAGTTTTTATTTAGTTTGCTTTGATGTGAATGCTCCTTAGACACTAATAATATTGAATGGAATGATTAACAGATCTGATTTTTGTGTATGCAATTTTATTTTTATTTTCATGTATGCTGATGAAGAATGTGATGTTATGAAATCCAAATTTCATGTAAGTTATGCTTCTTCTTGCTGATATTGGGCTTTTTATCTCTTTTTCTTTATTGGGTAGAGATTAATCTTCCCCTTTGAGTTTAGCATGAAATTGATTTAGTCCAATGCTATTATCCAAACTGAAGCTTGGACTATTTCAGGTTTTACCATGCATATGACAACTACATGATCCATGCCTTTCCGGTTAGTTTGTCACTATCATTGTTCTTGCTGATTATGTATTGTTGTTCCATGATGTTGAAACTATTGTTTCTAATGCAGCATGATGAGCTAAAGCCTCTCGGTAAAAGTTTTACTGACTCTCTTAGTGAACTTGGAAACTTGAAGGTAATGATTAGTTGCTAGAGTAAATCGTAGTGTTTGATTTTTCCAGTATCTCTAGATCCGCTGATAAAATGTATTATGATTAGTTGCAAGAGTAAATTGAAGTATTTGTTTCACTATCTCAGCTTGAACACCTACCACATGTCTATAATGGATCTGCTCTTACACATATAGAGTCATTGTCCAGGTGACTTATGAACTTAAATTAGATTAGTTGGTCACACGACGGTTCTGTATTTGAATTCTGTGCTATGAGTGAGTGCAGTATATGCTCATCAATTCGGTTGCTTACTTTAGACCAATTGATAACCATCATTCTGATGTATAGTTATGCTACAGTGCACTCGCGGCTGTGGAAATCATGCATATACCCTCAGAGTTTTTGGAGAGATATGTAATTGGTGGTTTAAGGTAATGGAGAGATAAGTAATTGGTGGTTTAAGGTAATGGTTGAGTTTTATTGACTTGAATTTGGAACGATGAAAGGAGGAATTGGTCTGGGTTTTTCTATTCTGTTTATGTCGGTCTTCAACTGATTGGGATTTTTATTTTGTAAGGACTTCGTTTCGTGTATGCTGGAGTCTGGGATCTCAGTGATCGATTGCACTGGTGTGAATTGATAGAAACTGATAGCAGAACCCATTACTTTTCCGAAAGTATCTATACTTCAAAACTGTATGTGCAAGGTATTTAAGTTTCATAGACATAAATGAACAGTTAATGCCGATTCTATTACTTTTATTGGGGCACTGTGTTCCCAACTCTTGCATTCTAGAAGCACATGAGAATATGAGATATGCTATTGAAGTCCTATATGTGTTTTTGAATGATTTGTGTGTTTTGAAGAGCACTCTAATTACGATCCACTCTTTTACATGCCAATTATTATTTATTGCTCTCAATTGATAGGTATCACACTCTCAGAATCTGTTGTTTAACGACAACAACATAGTATGAGGTTAGCTGTAAACATATTTCATAAGGCTTTCATGCATATTCAAGGACATCTCAAACCTGGGAGGAGAAATGGTCCAAGCTTCAGTTTGGATTAATACTGGTAATAAATAAATGTGCACCCATCTTCTCCCAGTATTACCAGTATTAATCCAAACTGTGGGAAGATGTCGAGCAAAGATTTGTTTGAGATTTAAATCGTTTATTTGAATTTGTTTGAGATTTAAATCGTTTATTTGAATTTTAAATCGTTGTTTGAGATTTGTTTATTTCTTTTTGATATTGACATATCGAAGTTTTTATGCTCAAGTTCTCTCTGCTTTCTATTAAAATTTATTTTTCATGCAATAGTATTCTGATTTGGATTAGATATGTGCAACTGCAGTTGGTAATAGCATTGATCAAGAAGCTGCCAATTAGTTGATTCAATGCTTTTGATTTGGTGGGAAAGTGTCTTCATTTGGTATGAACTAAACTTGCTTCAACTTAAGTAACTTTGGTTGTTATTTCTCTCTTTAGTGTTCTATGTCTTCTCAAGTTTGTGTATATAGATGGATCATGTCTTGGATGCTATATGTTTCGAACTCTCTTATTATGGATGTTTCAATTCAATTGTTTTTTTTCGTTTTTGATTGTTTTATCGTAATGTATACCGATTGTATTTCCTGAATATCATTGTAATCCTTTGTCACCTCACCTTCTTTACTGTTGTCATCTTTGTGTTTTGTAAATTTATAATTAATTGATAACATGCTTTTTTGCCTAAGAGGGATGAAGAGAATGATTGAATATACACTCCAACTCCAGTACATGGTGTTTTGATCATGTTATATTTTTTTATTATTATGAAAGGATAATTATAGACTTCAGCCACTAATTAATTTGTTGTGTTTTGAATTAGGTATAGTTGAGTTCTAGGACTAATCATATTAAACTGTTGATTGGATTTTGCACAGAATCTTATTAACATTTTTATGTTTTTGTATGTTTCATTAAAGTTGATGGGTGTTAAAGTTTGTATTCCTTTTCTTTTACTTTATTGTAGTATGTTGTGTTACTGTTTTTTAAAAACAGATGTCCTCTTACCCAGTTGAGAAGTTTTGTGCCATCTGTAAACTTACTTGATCTGATCAATATACAATCTGCCATCTGATGCATTATTTTTAAAATCATCATAATAATATACATATAATGGCAGTTTTCTTCTTTTCATGCTATAATCAGTTGCCAAAGTACGCATTATTTTTTCCTGATGCCTGCTGTTTAGTAGTGTGTGGTTATTTATGTGAGACAATTGGTTGTTCTATACAGGTGGAAGAGCTGAATGTATTAAGGCCTGTAATATATTGCTTCTTTTTGCTATATAGTTTCACTGCTCTTCTATAACTTTGAAGATGTAATATTCAGGGAAAAAAATTTACATTGATTATGGTGCATATAGAAAACTTTAATAGAAATTGACATGTGTCCAACTATATTAATTGGTTTGTCATGGTGATTTCAGGTTGCAAAAGCATATTAGGAGCAACTTGAAGTTTCAGAGATCTGTGCAGTTAAATGCCTACATAAACAGCACTAAAACTTAGGAGGTACAACACTCCAGCACCCGCAGCAAAGCGCGGGTGGAATGCCTAGTATTTACCTATTTAACTAATTATTATAGCGTCTCGCACCACCTTACTGTTCCTAAGGGAAGGATTTGTGGCTGTTCGATCAGCTCTCATCCTATGGTCAACAACTTTCATTTTCAATAAGTCTTCTCTGTGAAATTACTGTTTATAAGGTCTTATGTAAAATTACAATTTCATCCTTATTTTCAGTTTTATTACGAAATTACCATCGTCTTTGATGTTACATTTTTGTCCCTACTTCCTGTGTTATTACGAAATTGCCATTACCTCTCTTTCAGGCGCAGTATGGTGCGGGCGACTGACCTCGTGACTATTGTTGTGTTCATAAGCAAGACATATAGAATTTAATTGTTGATAAAATGATAAGTAGTTTAATATATGGGTGGTTTCTCTTCATGTATCTTTCGCATCATTGCTGAAAGTTTGAGACACACAACCCTATATCTCACCATCCAAATTCAAAGTCAGAAAACTCCCTTCGGTTAGATCATGGGTTTTCCCTTGTTAGTTTTCATACCAAGAGCAAGAATCAGTCATATGAACTTATATTCTCTGATATCAAACTGTCTCTCCTTGAAAATGATTAATCAAGTCCTTATTAAGATTGTAGTTGAAGACACCAATCGTACTTCCTTTTTCATGTCTCAGCCTCCAAAATCATCTGGGCAGGAGATGATGGGGGTTTTCCATTTATTTTGATACCATAACTCAAATAAAATATAGGGAGAGGCCATAACTCAAAAAAAATAAATAAAAAATTGCAGATCCTAGAGAAGAGGCCATAACTGAAATAAAATATAAGGACAAAACTGAAAAGTTAAGAAAAAAATATTAAAAAAGAGATACAAATAGCAAACATGCATGTGTAACTAAAATTCTGGAATTATTTAACCTAAAAAAACGCAGGAAAATACGAAGAACGTTGGTCCAGAGTTAGCTGGAACGCTCAATTTGCTGGCAAACCGCGTTCCGGAATGATCGTACCCAATCACGAGGCGTTCGCGAGCCGGATCGCCATGTTAAGCAAACCCAATTGATTTCTTTCCTTTCGATCAAATGACGACGAATGACAGATATGATTCAGAGGTCATCAACGTCAGAGGCTGTTTTGTTATGAGAATGTAAGTTCGGAGCTGGGGGCAAAGCTAGCGCTGATTTTTTTGTCATTGAAGAAAGCTATGCAGAATTGCAGAAGATGAGATATAAAAGATAAATAGAGAAATACAACAAAGATCGATGAAGAATGAGAAGATGATGTGAGAAAGAGAGAGGTCCAAGAGAGATAAGAAAGGAGACGGAGAGCTATCACTTGGCTTGGTCAGGGGCGGATCTACTGAAAGGTTGTATAGGTTGCAGCCTAGACAAGTTTTGTGAATATAATACTTGTCCTCAGTCAGATAAGATCCTTGTCAGCTGAGTTGGCAAATGGTCTTGGTAAACTTTCATCCCTCACCATGACTTGGGTTCGATTCCTCCTCTTTCTTTTCTTTATCTTGTTTTCATACTGTTTTCTATTACTATCCTTCTAATTTCTTCCCCATTTTTTTCCTCAATCAGAGTATTTCTCTATTTTCTATTACTATCATTCTTAATTTCTTTTCCATGTTTTTCCTCAAAATTGGAAAAACATGTTTAATAAGACATTATATAGTATATTACTTGAAAGATATATTTTTAATATGGAAACAATATTACCAAAAAAATCTCATACAAGTAAACTAGCCTAGACACAATTTAAATCCTAGATCGCCACTACTACTTGGTCACTTAATAGTAATTAATTATCTAATATAAATATTAACTTTACTTTCTTATTTTTATGTACCATAAAGACTAAAGTACCGCCGCGTATTTCGTTCTCGTACCATAACGTTCCACTTTCAGTCACCGGATAGACAGACTGAGAAGTCCGCGCCATATGGTTCAGTGAATACTCCACAATGGGTCACCCAGTCGAAGCTTGACATCCGTTGTTTCCTTTCACACTTCCCACGCAACCCTTTCCCCACGACTTGGCAACCCGCCAAAGCACCGCAACGGCAGGCAACCACCTCACAGCCACCGGCCACGTGTTCCCCCTCTCCCTCCATCCCTCCTGTCAGATTAAAATTTCGCCTCCCGAGGACCCACCCTCCAATCAGATTCAACCTCATCCTTTGCATGCGATGAGGGCCACCGTGACGGCACGTCGATCGGGGACAAATACGACCGACGCGAGGCCAGGGGCAAATACGTAATATCCGGACTAAAAGCCAAAAATGGCCAAACCAATCGTGATAGGTGTATCCACGCATGGCGGCCTCACTCACACGCGTTATTATGAGAGGCTCTTCAGAGGCATGCAAGCCGGCGTTTGATTGGGTGTGAAGGACTGTAAACTGTAAATAAAAAATAGAGCCCACCAGTAGAGTCACTCACTGAGTTAAATCTCACATTTGGGCTATTTGCTGCAGTCCCACAAACACGTACCCACAATGCAATTCCAACTGTCACTCCCTCCTTCCTCTCTGCTCCATGGTGCCCTTCCCCTATTGGTCACCTCCCTCCCTTAAAAGAACCGTTTCATCCCTCTCACCAATTCACTTACCATCCTCATCTGCCCTTCCATTCCTCACAGCTCTCAGCATTTTGTCATTCTAAACTCTAGAGCTTTGCCATTGCAGCACTGAGCTTGTGGTGGTGAGCTTTGTGTAGCTAAGCGCTAAGCTGAGACCAGAGGATTTCGCAACCATGATCAAGACTCTGAATCCTTACAACTCCACCAACACAGCGAAAACCGCTGAGATTATGTCTAGGTACAGGCCCATAGCACCAAGGCCTGAGACTAGTCCAACCACCCCTACAGGAGAGAGTCCTGCCCTGTCTCAGAAGATCAGGGACTCCCCTTATCTTCGAAACCTCTGGCCTCAGCTGCAGGCAAGACCCACAAGAACCAGGAAGCGAGGTCGAGCTGCAATTTCGCCACCAACCCTCAAAAGGCAGAGAACAAGCCATGTATTTGGGCTCTCCCCTGCTTGCCATGTCACACCCCCTGTCCAAAATCTAACCCTGGATGGTTTTCCTCATCCTCTTACACAGCTTGCATTACCAAACCAACTTGGATCAGCCAGCAGCGGCCTAGAAAGCACCAGTCTGGTGACTATGCCTCTTCTATCATACCCTTCAGTTCCCAGTGTCTCAAACCAAGCTGTGGTGACCAACCAAGCAATGGTGCCAGCTGAACTCAATTTACTGAAACCGTCTGGAGGAGAGGAGAAGCTCATAGACTTGAACTCTGTAGCTGAAATTCCAGAGGAGAAAGACCTGCTGAAGCAACTGCAAGGAACCCCATCCCGTACTCATCCTACTCCTACCGCCACTAATGTCATAGCACCTCAGCCAATTCGACCTGTGGGCTCAAGCATTAGCGTTGGCTGCATCAGCACAGACCCAAGCTTGGCCCCAGCTGTGCAAGCTCCTAAGAAACCAGAGGATGTGGAGGAAGAGGTGGAGTCTGAGGCACTGCCAGCTATCATTTCAGATTCACACAACAAGGTGAGGATGGCAAATGCAGCTTACAAGGAGATGGTGGGTCAGCCAGAGTGTTCTTGGCTTGATTCAATGGTGGCCACCCCGTGCAAACGGATCAGTGGGGAGGTTGCACTGCAGCTTTCTGACACAAGGGTGCCAACTTCATCAAATGGATTTTCATGCTGGGTAAGGATTGAGTGGGGAAATGAGATGGACAAGCATGCTATCAATGCTTTCTGTGATGTGATCAAACTGGCCTGTGAGTCCAAGGACTACCTCTTCACTTGGAGGTTCCACACCCACAGCAGAGAGGCTTCTCAGCCCAGTTCTAATGAAAATGCTACTTGTAACTAAATGTAGAGTAGGCAGTGTAGCTTAGTAGAAGGTACTATGGATATATTAGTCATATATTAAGAGGAAATATATATAGTAATCAGGCTGTTGATGTAAAATCTAGAGCGTGTTTTCAATGTGTCATATTATTGCACTTGGTAAAAACCTGTTCATTACATTATTATTTTCGGATAAGCATAGACAACAACACAACTAAGAAATATAAATCAGAGTCCAGGAAAACCATAATGGGATAAGAAACCAAGCTCAGGCACTCACAAGCCTCAAGGCATTGGGATCTGGAAACTACACAACTCACTTCTCCTCGCTCTTTGGTAGCCCCTTCCACTTGAAGTTGTCTGCATAAGTCCTGACCTACACATACATCATCAGAACATTGCAAGTTAATACAGGCATGTCTACCAAATCACAAATCACAAATCATACAAACTCGCCTAAAGAAGATTGATAGGAAAATCCATTTTCAACAAGAAACATTTCATACCCTTAGAAGTGGTGTGTGACGCTTCCTGACCTGCACAGAGGTTAAAAATTGAATCCTTAGTAATGTATTCTACAAGAACTACTCAAACGCCAACAAAACTTACACAATGATGTAAAACTCTGTTCTACATCACCTCACAACAAAACTGGAATGAAAATTTAGGGGGAAACATAATTTGAGTGAAGCCTATACTCTATAACCACAGAAGATTAAAACTCGAGTAAGGCACACACCGTATAATCCCAGCCATGTTTCTCAGCAAACTCCTTGGCAGCTGCTTCACTATCGAAACACAATCCTGCATCACCCACATTGGCATAGGGATCACCTGTGGATGTCCAACCCATCAATGGATTTTCCCACCTATCAAAATGTCCACAAGAAATAGTACTAATCAGCATGCTATTTGACAGTAATGAAATTGCACATTAGCAACAGCAGCTCAAGAAATCTCAAACAAAATTTATACTCCTATGATTGAAAACTAACTATTTGGGGCTAATACACAATTGATAGCGTAAAATCTATGAAGAACCTGATCCATAATCCAAATCTTCCCTGCAAAAATTGTGTAAGAATAAACAAAAAACATACGTACTTGTGCGTGGAAAGGAAATTAATTTTCCATTTCCCAACTTTCCCAGAACCTTGCTGTGATGCAGTTCGAGCAGGAGAATATATTACGACCTGGGCAAGCCCAAATTGAAATACTTAAAATAAAATTACTCTAAAACCAAAAAAGGTAAATGTTATAAATCCTTCATCTTTGTACCCTTCTTTTGAGATGCTGTTCGGGGATTCCAGAGATGATGCCGATGTCGGGAATCGTGGTCTCCACCACGGCCTGAGATTGCGACGAGAACCATCTGGTAACAAGAGGTGATCGGGCTTTGGTCAATCCGTGTCGTAGAGAGCTCGCCATTTTTGGTATGAGGCAACCACAACGATTTCTTTTAGGGACGACGATAAATCGCGAGTGTTAAATGATGATGCACCAGAAGGTTCGGACGAATTGGTGCTTTTTGCGCCATAATTGTGACACGTACTCCAAATAAAACAATTAATAAAATAATCGGTCGGGTTTTTTAAAGGGTAGCATATCGGTTCATCAAACCGAACCGGTAAACAAAATTCAGAATTAATTTCCAGTTTAATATTTAAATAGTATATGCAGGGACGTGTTTTTGACTTTTGTTCGAGAGTTTCGTACATTGGGGGTTAATAGATTTCTAAGTAGTTTTTTAAGGGGTGGATTTATAAAATTTATTGGTTTCATATCGATTTTAAAATCTAACTTTTTAAAATACTTGAAAATAAATGATAATTTGTATGAATTTTCGTAAAATTAAACAAACATTTTATAATTCATCATCACTTATCAATATAAACACCCATGTAATAGAAGTAGATAAACGAAAGTAATAACATTTAAAACTTCTCAAAAATTCTAACACAAATGTGGATACTCTATATAAAAAATAGTGGTCGAGTGAGCTACAAATCCGAGCCGTAGAGAGGTTTTTTGTTCTTAATTAATATAAAATTCAGACGTAAGACTGAGCCTCCCAATTAGACTGGGTTACATACCCTTAAAAAAATAAAATAAAAATATGTTGAAAGTAGAGCTAAAGCCCTAATGCATGGCATAAGTTCTAGACCAAGGCTGAGTTCGGCAGTGACTAAGAACGATGTAAAGGGGGTTATTATTGTACGTACATCTGCAAGTCATTTTCATCTTGGGACTGATTCCTGCGGTTGGAGTGTACTTGGAGATGAAACCGGCTGCACCCACTCACTACGTTCCAGGCTGCCTATTTGTTCTCTCATCACACAGTTGCCATTTGTGCTTAGTTTACATCGAGCTCCACTCTCCCCCATTTTACTTCATTGTCATTTTCTGCCCCCAATACATTGTGCCTGTCACTAACATTGTATCATATATAGCTAACTAATCGAAACAGAGACCACTCCGGAGCTTTACCAGAATCGATGGCCACAAGGGAAAAAGACTCAAGGCTATCTGACCTCCAGTTAGCCTGCACAGACTTGAGAACTCTACTCAAAGCTTCAGCCATGATGGACCAGAATCTGAAAAAGATGGACAAGAAGTTTGATATCATTGACGAAACACTGACTTCAGCATCAAGAAGAGTAGCTCCATTACAGTCCTTGTCCATGGCTACCAAGGCCTTGGAAACCAGAATCAACCGAGCTGTCACGCCTGCGCTAGCTCTCCTTGACAACTTTATGCGATCAGAGTATATACAGAACAAGCTTCTCGACTTGTCATCGAAGTTATCAAACGAGAAGAACATGAACAAGAGGCTCAAGACGCTCATCAAGTACGTGGACTGTGTGGATCAGCTCAAGGCGGCGATCAGCTCCATATGCGAGGAGGGCGAGCCAGTGATCCAAAGGCTTCAGGAGGTGGTGGAGTTTTTGAGCCGGACAAAGGCGACTGATCAGTACAGGACTCATCGGTTGAGGGAGACTCTGATCACTTTGAAGGCTTTGTATGAGACGGAGGTGGATGCCATGAGATTTGAAGGGTTGCTTGATGAAGCTCTGCTGAACTTGCAGGATGAGTATGAGAGTATTTTGCAGCAGATAAAGCATCAAAATATAGTGGATCAATCTCAGGCTGCAGATAAAAGTGATGATGAGATGGTGATCATGGGTTCAAATTTGGGAACTGAGTTGGAGATTGAAATTCTTAGACGAATTTCACAAACCCTAGCTGCTGAAGATTGTTTGGATATATGCATCGATATCTATGTTAAGGTAACATTTGCTAGTAATCTTTAGCACCGTTACTGATCACTGTGCTCAATACTTCTTGCTGAACACTAATTAGGACTTTTCTTATGAAAGTTCAAGTCGCCTTTCCTAATCAACAAAGGAGATAATCATGATTAGAAGTAACATGTGTATATACAACAGGCCTCTTACAATAAGTGATCATGATTAAATACCGTGAGAGGGATGTTGTATACTCGTGTTATTTCTTAAAATCAAATGACCATTAGTAGACACATCACTGTAAATTGATAACGGCTCATTAGTATGGATATGGTTGTTGATCAACAGGTGAGATACAGAAGAGTGGCCAAAGCACTAATGCGGCTAAACCCGGAGTACTTAAGAACACACAGTCCAGAAGAAATAGACGAAATGGCTTGGGAGAATTTAGAAACAGCCATAACCCTTTGGATCCAACACTTCGAACTCGCAGTGAAAGCAGTCCTTGTATCAGAGAAGAAATTCTGTGAACAAGTACTGGGAGGCATAATGGACGGACTGGTCTGGCCAGAATGCTTTATAAAAATCGCAGACAAAATCATGGCTGTGTTCTTCAGATTCGGCGAAGGCGTAGCCCGGAGCAGCAAAGAGCCACAAAAGCTCTTCAAGTTGCTAGAGCTGTTCGAGTCCTTGGAGAAACTCAACCCAGCATTCTCTCAAGTCTTCGACGATGAATCAGGAGCTGACATTTGCATTCGATTCAGAGAACTCGAGAAGCTTCTGATTCACGCTTCGAGTAAGGTATTCTGGGAGTTTGGGCTTCAGATTGAAGGAAACTCAGATGCGGTACCTTCCCCACAAGATGGGTCAGTCCCTAAAATCGTAAGGTACGCTGTGAATTACTTGAAATACTTGGCAACAGAGGCGTACTCTGTTCCCATGGCCAGAGTCCTCAGAACAGAGCACATGTGGAAAGCTGGGATACTATCCAGACCGGAATCCGACGAGAATATTCTCCGAGACGCCATTTCCAACATCATGGAAGCTCTGCAGAGGAATGTAGAAGCGAAACGGTCGGGTCATCGGGTCGAGAAGCTGGCATTGCCTCATGTATTTGCCATGAACACGTACTGGTACATTTACATGCGGACCAAAAATACAGAGCTGGGGAAGCTTTTAGGAGACCAATACATGAAGAAAAACTACAAATTATTAGCAGAGGAGTCGGCTTACATGTACCAGAAGATAGTGTGGGTGCCTCTTGTTAGGGTTTTGGAGAAGGATTCGGATTTGGAGCTGGAGAGCAATGAAGCAATGGTGGGATTGATTAGGGAGAAAATGGATGGGTTTATTAAGGGCTTGGATGATGTGTCGAAGAGGCATAAAGGGTATTATAGTATTCCTGACGCGGATTTGAAGGAGCAGATTAGATTGGCGACGGTGAGACTTGTGGTTCCGGCGTATAGTGAGTTTTTGGACGCGTTTTCGGTATTGTTGCCGGGAAACTCGTCGTATATGAGCCCTGACTCGGTGGAGGAGATGCTGTGTCAGATCTTTGAGGGTGGGGAGGTGAAGCTTAAGAGACGTGGGTCTAGGGATCGGACGGCGGGAGGGAGCTCGGCTGTGGCCGGTGGGGGGAAGGAGTTCAGACGGACCAGGTCAAATACTAGTGAAGTGTGAGAGTCATCGGCTGATCATACTTCTATCAAAATACTGTTAGCATAATCCTAGGTCTAAACTCTTGAATTAATGTGATTATTATTCATGTTCTTGCCAAATTGCCCTCATGCATATTAGTTGAAAATCACAAATGTGTTTAGATCAATAGAAAATTTCATCAAAATCTTTTTTTGCACATTTTCTCCTTCACAAGTTCACCATATACAATATTTTTTTTGTCAAATAAAAATTCATTAGATGAAAGCATATTACAAGAGTAACATAATAACCTAACAACAAAAAAAACTAAAATACAACAGCCATATAATATTATATGACTGGTAAAATTACCATATACGGAATCGTGTACCGTAGAATTTTACCTTACCTTACGGCCAGAAAAATGAGTTACCATAAGTCACACGCTGCTCAATGACACTTATACCCACACGGAATCTCTGCATTTACTACTACTCAATCAGCTATCACGGCACCGAACAAGAATCATTCCTCCTCCACCGCATCGAAGAATCATTCGTTATTCTCCGAAGCATCTACCCACCTCAAATCCATCACTTATACAAACTCTTCCTCCTCTGAAATCTTAATCCCCCAAATTCGCCGTGTAATTCTCTCCCAAATTGCAATCATGGAAGACCCGAAACTCAACAACATTGAGGAATTGAACGACACCGGTTCGTTCTCCGATTTCCCGGAAGACGTCCAGCTCTGCATTCTCTCCTTCCTCACCCCACCGGAGATCTCCAGCTTCGCCTGCACCTCCAAACGCTTCGTCTCGCTCTGCAACAACGACGCCAAGCTCTGGTTCTCCATGTGCCACCGCCGCTGGGGGTCCCACACCCAGATCAAGAAATGGGGCGGCGGCAGGATCACCTACCGGAATCTCTACCAGACCTTGTCCCGGTGGGAGAATCTCATCGGGTTCTGGCGCCAGGGCGGCCAGGCCACTTCTCCGCCGTTGATTTTCTTCGAGTGGGGCCCTTCCTTCCTCACCGGCTCGCGTGTCTCTCCGGCCAAGGACGGCGGCTACGGCGTCGTCAAGGCGCCGTTCCTGTGGATGAGCCTCTCGCCGGAGGGCCAGGTCGTGAACTTCCTCGACCCGGAGGGCCGGGCCGAGATTTCCGCGGAGGAGCTATTCTCCGGCCTGGCGAATTTCTCGGATTTGGTGCCGGTGAATCTGAGCTTGATGGGGAAGACTCATTTTGTTGTGGAGGAAGATATGAGCTTTAGAAATGGAGCTCGGCCGGGTTCGAGTGCGGCGGTGAGCATTGAAGGTGTGATTGCTGAGGATTTGATTGGTTACGAGAGTGGGTCCCCCGGCACGTCGCCGGGCTCGCCGTCGGAGATTTATCAGTACTTTGCGAACCGGACGAGCCCCGGTGGGGATAGGGCGTCGAGGAGGCAGAGGAGGAGAGAGAAGGAGAAGCAGCTGAGGAGGAAGTTGGAGTCTCAGCATTTTGTTAAGATTGTGGATTGCTCGCCCACGCCGGCGAGGCCTTTGCAGGGTCTCTGGAAGGTTCCTTTTTCTCTCTTAGACGTGAATTTTTCGGGTGAAATTGGAATAGGGGTGTAATGTATGAAGGTCCTGATATGACATTGTTATTCTGCTTAGTTAGAGATAGTAGAAGTTAACTGTTTGCTACTCATTTTGCCTATTATGAAATGATTGCTACTTTGCTAGACGAACTTTGTCATTCAATGCTGATGTTAGCTGCATTGTCTCTAGTTTGTAATCTAATCCGATTACAATTTTAACTGGAAGCCTGTCTATTTGAATCAGTTGTTTTTATAGTGCTTGGAGTTTTACATTTGATGCTTATCCATCAGAGATTTGTTTCAGTACATTTCTGAAATTAGTCAAGAGTCTATGTTGGGAAAGTTTGGATCAATCTGTCTAAGGATCATAATCAGGTTTTCTATAAGTGGCCAGCATGAGATTTAAGTAGTTGATTTTGCTATTTTCCTCTTGCTTCTCATGGTGTGTCAATATTAGCTGGTGGAGTTATAAGCGATTTGAAAGTGTTGCTCAAATGAAGATTATGTTTTTTGTTATCATGGGAGTCTGTCTACATGAATTAGTTACTTTTTAGTGCTCGAAGTGTATTAGTTGTTGCTTCTCTTGATTTCTTATTACCTGATGGTGGATTCAAAAGAGATGTCAAGTGTGACTCAGTTGAATCCCGGTCAATTTTCTCCATGTGCAGGGAATTTATGATGATATGAACTTGGGGTTTTACCTTGTTGCATATGATGACATTGGGGGCATTTCATGCCAAAAGGTATGCGACTCATCTGGTCACTGTTGCAGTTCCACTCGGGTTGCCCGTCAGCACCCAGTCTTTTGGACAACAGACCCTACTTTTGCCGGGACTCCATTTCTTCTAGAGGAAGAAAATTTATATAATAGTCGCATACATCTTCGGCCAAATGTGTCAGCAGGTCACATTCACCAGCTCACTGGAATTGAAGTGGTCTCTCACATTCTTTGCATTAACTTAAGTTATGATCTGGCTGTTCCATATATGATAAGAACTACCACAAACCCAGTGCAGGCACAGGGAAGGGTTTGGCAGTACAAGGATGGAACATTTGGATTTGGGTTTCTTCAAGACAGTTTTATCAGGGACTTGAAGCATGTTGCCGAGAATGGTTTTCTTCTTGATATTATGTAGCCTTTAGGTTGCAGTAGACTAGAAGTGTCATTGATGTCCACTACTTTGTCCAATTTATTATTTTTCTGCAGACACCAACTTTAACTGGGTGCCACTCTGCTCTGTGGCACTGTACAATTTGTATTTTACACAGTAATAAGAATGCTGGGATCACTTAATCATTGATCTGTTCAATTACCTCTTGGCTCACAAATTTCAATTCCAAGTTGACTGCTTTTGAAAAGTGGCTAGTTTGGTTTTGTTCTTCAGTTTTAGGTTCTTCCCATGAAATTCTGCATAGCTCGCAGCTGGACTTACAGGTCCAGCCTTGGTGAACAAGTGCAATCTAAAACTGGTTAATTAAGAACTTGGGTTCATGTACGAACTGCTCCTTCGGGGTCAGGAGTTCTCAATATATATTGAAAACCAATAACAAAACAGATAACAAATAAGCCTCATTTGGCATCTCATCCCAGGAAATGCATTCACAACCTCACAGCAAAACCTGAAAAGGCGAAAACAACACGCGAGAATTCTACATAGGATTCCACCAATTTAGATTGCAAGGAAATGGTAAAGTATGAGGGGCAACATCATCGACGATAGAGGGCATTACTATTGTGTATCACCCACTCTTTGTTTCAAATTATATTTCAGCAGCAACTTCTGTGGCTTTCTCATGGTCACCACCACCCTCGAGCTGGCTCAAGTTTCCTTTCTCCCTGATGAGTTGGGTGTGGTGGTGCTTGCAGTAGAGGCGGCCCTCATGCGCAATGTAGTTCGATGGGCTGATTGTGCACCCTCCATGTGTGCATTTGAAGCACATCTTGTGGTAGGGAGTTCCATTCACCGTAACCTTTTAATCAATAAAATTTCAAAGGAATCCAATCAGTGTGTTACTCTTGCTTGCTTTTCTGTGAGTGATTAAACTGTGATGTGATATTAATTAGTTACAGCTACAAGTTGGTGTTACCTTTTCTGTTGGATAAACGGTATTCTTGCAACCAAAGCATTTATCTCTGGTTCCACCAAACATGCTTGAGGCTTTAGCCACTGCAGGTTTCTGTTAACACAGGTCATTGTCATGATCGATGCTGAATAGATACTACAAAGTTGTGTATCATGCATAGGCTAGCACTTGACAAATACGTACCTCACTATCAATAGGTCTGTCTGGTTTTACAATTTTTGGTGTGCCTGGGAAGGAAAATAAGATACAATAGGAAAGTGATCCAAGTAAGATACTAAGAGAGAAAGGAATGTTAGTTACTTTGGCGAATGCTATGCGACTTTACCTTCAAAGCTTTTATCAAGACTGCCGGTTCTTTTGAAGAGTTGGTCAAAGTGTGGCCTGCAGTAAAGTACTCCCTCAAAAGAATTGTAGTTGCTGAGCTGCATATTATATGAAATTGCATAAGAAAACCACAAATATTATACTGTGGAAGTCGTAATTGGCTGTTTGTTCCAACATATAATCTACATTTTAGCAAGTTCGTCCAATAGTTGGAAGCATCAAACGGATGAAGACTAAGATCTCATAACAGAAACAGTTCATAGATATATAGAGAACAAAGCAAGAAATAAAGCGAAATCAAAATTGTGTAAATTTGTGAGTAGTTGTTCACCAAGATTGACAATCTCAAATGTCTAGTTAACTTCTTGGGTTTGAGATATGTACTATATCTCTAGCTTAACCAAAATTTGGGGTCTGATCTATGATTCTACAACATAAAAATGCAGGTGACTGTAGAATTCCAATGTTCCAGAAAATGTAGCAGACTATACTCTAATTCAGAAAGAAGCAACTTAATCAGACAAATGGAAATCTGAAGAGATATAGTCTTACTGAACCAACATATATTATTGTGATTGGCACTCTATGGCCTATTACGATGACTACAATCCATTTGAGATCGATTATGATATCACAATCACTGTGATTATCCATATCAAACAAAGGAAACATGGTACTAATTCAGTTCAGTGATTATGGAAGTCGGTTTTAACACTGTAATATATTTAAGGGAGAATTATGATTACCTTGAGGGTTCCCTTGCAGTGGTGGCATCTAAAGCAGGCTTTGTGGTAGATTCTGTTATCAGCTGTGAGCTTATCAACCAGATACACAGTTTTGTCACAAGCCATGCACTTCTGGGTTGTTCCTGCAAATGCCATTTCTTCTTCCTCTTCTTCTTGTTTTGCCTATGGACTACTATTTCTGAGCTGAGGGGATTTGATGAGGAAAAATGAATGATAGAGAGTTGAGAATATGGGGGTTTGCAGGGACCAAAAGCAACAAGTGTGTAGATAGATTAAAGTAGGGTGCTGTTAAACAATCATGGTGTCCCAATTTTTAAGCACCCACCTAACACTGTCTGTTAGATATTTTTTTCCCTTCAACTTCATCATTTGTCCACGAGCTCATTCTTAGCACATATATGTAAGATCTATATGAAATTAGAAGTGACAGATTAATCAAACAAGTATAAATACATACAATAAACCAGTTTTTGTTCTCATAAATCAAGTAATGGATTACATACAATTTCTCAAAAATAGTCGTAGTCGCAACTTAAATACCAGAAATTAAATAATTCGTCCCAAATATGAGAATTTCATAAAAACCATGCATATTTACCTTCATTATGCATTATGAGAAGTTAGATGGAAAATTAACACCACATGGGATTGTGACAAAACTTGATTACTTCATCATGAAATTAATAGCTGGCCAACATATATAGATGTCCTAATTCAATAATTAGTTGCTAAGCTGAGGTTTTGTTCAGAAGGAACATGACTTTTTTTTGAAAATGGAACATGACTATTTATAAATTCATTGATCTGAGAGACCTTTTAGAAAAATTGAGCATTATATAATGGGTAACACATCTGAGAGTCATTTTAGAAAAATTGAGCTAGCTTGAAGGAATTGCATCAATGATTTTCTTTAGTTTGATGCTACATGTCCTTCAAATGCCAGCATTTCATCTACCTGGCTTTGCAGGCTTCTACTCTAAAAGATGAAAGATATATTTGTTCCAGGATTCCATTATTAGGGTGTGCACAGCTAATAAAGTAAAAATCTGATCATTCTGCCCTTCTGCTCTTCATATTCTCCATAGCTGAATAAACTACATTGTTTTAAGTTTTGGTTTGATTATATAATTGTATTAGGCAATGTGTGATCTCTAGCGTCGATTCTTCGATCACGCTCCATGATCATGACAGCTCGATTCCATGGATGATTCATAATTGTACTGTCCCACATTGGACTTTTGCTCGCACAATTTTTTTGAACGAGAATTACATGAAATGACTTTTTGGATTATATGTGTAGTTATGCCAAAGTATTAACAAACTGGGCATTTGGTCTAGTGGTATGATTCTTGCTTTGGGTGCGAGAGGTCACGAGTTCGAATGTAGCTATTGATCGATCTCACATTTGATGATCCTGTCTCAGGTTTGTTCCTGATAGGTACCATAATGCATTCATGATCAATATTTCCTCATGCTTGATGATCCATACTCTCTTCATGTACTTTCGTCATTTATAATATTGTATCGCTGCAAAGTGGAGTGGCGTTTAAGTTTATTAACTTTATATTTGAAACACAAAAGAGATAAAAACATGACACAGATTGATACATTGCCTATATACCACTACATACAAAGGTTGTCACGATCGACAATATTCTGCTTGAATTGATGCTCTATCCTTGTCGAACTTTGCTTTGAGTGCATCATATTTTTCCTTCAAGTTGAGAAACCATCAAGGTATGTCGATCAATCTTAGACTCTCAACACACTCCATGACATCTTCAGATAGATTCATGAGGAAATTGGAGTGCTCTTCTGCTCCAGTCCAGCCTCCGCCGTAAACCATGAAATAGCTCGTGGGATGATCTCATCTCGAATGATCAACCTAGACAAGAATAAAAACGTGTCGAGCAAAATAGCAAACGTTAGAGACCTCAATGAAACCGTAGCTAATAACAAAGCTCAAACATTACGTGAAAAACTGAAATTCAACTTCAAAATCAATTGACAATGTAAAGAGTAGCTCAAACCCTTATAAGCCTACATACAATGTCTCATTTTTTCGATGTGAGATTATATCTCAACACAACCCCGCACGTGTGAAAAATTGTTAAACCTAACACATGGACGACATTTTAGGTTGACGTGACATTTGGCTTCACATGTAGACGTGGATAACCCGCTTTGATACCATGATAAAGTAGTATGATGTTCAACTCCAAAACCAATTGACAATAAAGAGAGTAGCTCAAATCCTTATAAACCCACATGTAATGTCTCATTTTCCTGATGTGAGATTATATCTCAACAAAACATAAGCTGCGAGCTCACCCCAAGAAACCTATGATGCACTAGTACGGGTACGGGCCACGGGTACAAGTACGATTCGATACGCGGATACGTTTTTTTCTCAAAAACTAGGATACTGGTACGTTTTGATATTATATATATATATATTTAATATAAGTTGAAAACATATAGATAATTTTAAAGGTAAATAACACGAAAGTACCATAATTTTAATAGATCTATCCCACAAAAAAAAGTCAACAGTCAACATATTAATTTGGTCAAAACCTCTCTAAATGATCTACCATACGCT
Source organism: Comarum palustre (assembly GCA_951800085.1). Classification (NCBI taxonomy): domain Eukaryota; kingdom Viridiplantae; phylum Streptophyta; class Magnoliopsida; order Rosales; family Rosaceae; genus Comarum; species Comarum palustre. The sequence goes on from OX637579.1 coordinate 23,541,677, forward strand.
CGACGCATTTGAGACATATCGTGCATGTACTCGTATCAGATACATGTGTGATACAACATTCAAAAATTTCTATCGTATCCATGCATCATAGCAAGAAACAATCATTTTCCATCTCATATTTCAGGTTTGTGACCTGTTGGGAAAGACAAATTATAAGATCGTATACACGCCAAATAAGGAAAGAAAATTGAAGATGACGATCATGTTATAAAATCCTCACCACAACAGTTTTTCATATCATGTGGAAATTCTTCCAGTCACCAAGTGAAATTTCAGTCTGACATGGCAATACCACATCCATAAGTTTTAGTCGATTTTTGATGATTGACTAACCCTCTCTTTTTCTCCGTTAATTCAGATATGGAGGACAATCTCGATCTGTTTCGCTCTCTACATTCCAGATTCGATGATTTCATAAAACCCAATCATAAACTAATCCAATTGAATCAAAAGAAAATGACTTGTGGAAATCTGAGGTCTTTTGGGCTGAGTGATAACAAGATCTCAGGATTCGGTATTGAATTTGGGTACTTTTTTCTCTCTCCCTTCTTGTGTCCGGTGATGGCATGATGGAACTACGGTGTCACAGGATATGATGAAGAACCACTAAAGATTTTTTTTTTCAATTCCACTACAGAAGGAGACCAAATGATGATAATAGTACAAATTCTTACTCGCACATAATACATCAGTATTTGCATATGATAACTCCTCGGCCATATCGGGTTGGAGAGTTAGAGAAAGGCGAGATTCGATTATGATGAAAAACCGAAGAGAATTTCCCAATCCAAATCGTAGTCACTTTGGAGAAGATGAATGCTGAAGATTGTATTTTAACGGATTCTGTCAGTGCGTGAAAGAGACGCGCCGTTGGTGAATTTTCACTCCGTGGATGGAAGAAGCTCCGTCTTTCATGTTCGTTGGGATTTCAGGCGGACTGAAAAAGCCAAAGAAGCTTTTATTAGTAGAAAGCATCTGTGTCATGCACTTTCCCGGACGCCATATAATCTTTGTCCTACATAAGAACCAAGAGATCAAAAAAATTGAAGTCAGGTAAACACACACCTGTCTTCCTTGTAACAACTTTACGAAACAAAAAACAAGAAAACATACCCCATACCATATTGAAGATTCTAAAAAGAATTCGTCTTCATCATTCATGTGATACGTCTTGGTCAAGAAAGGGTTTTCAAAGAAGGGGTTGGTGTTAAAATGGAATTCAAGTATAAACCCTTTCTGTATCCTCGACCGTTTGATGTCTGTGAGATGTTTCAGGGCTTCTTCATCTTGATCAGTTATCTGATTCCAGGAGGATATATAAGAAACCTGATGAAAAACTTTGTGCACAAACAACCTGAGTTGCTAACGAGTGATGCCCTTTTAAAGCATACAAACAGAAACTAGGCACCCCCTCTCTTCATCTTGTCCTCTTGATTTATAGCATCCTTAACTACACCGTTCACAATATCATAATGCTGCAAAATTCATTAAAATTGAAAGTTCAATACATATGGCATATACAATCAAATACAACAGACTATTTGTGACTACCAACAAATAGGCTAGAATGTGAACCATCATGATCCATACCTGGAGACAAAGAGGTTCACAAGACTGGGCCATCTCGACTTCAAGTTTTCCTCGCTCATCATAAAACTTTACCTTTATTTCATCAACATCTTTCTGCAAGTGAAATTACAGTATGTAATGTTGAGTAAATGAAATAAATATAAATTTTACAACATACAAGCTTTTGGTGGTGGGCAACACTACCTGGATCTTTCTAAGTTTGTCAATGTGCTCCCTCTCATACACAGTCTCAAGGGTATAAGAGCGCCAACGAGGTTTGACTCAGTTGGTAAGGACGGACTTGTGGTGGAGACCCCATCCGAGTTCGATCCCCGCTACCAACAAGCCTCGTTTGGTTCGCGATCTGTAAATTTCTGTGGAAAATCCATACCTAGAGGCTGGTGTGACAGGTACGTGTCCACTGTCAGTCATTCAGGGTTGAGGTTGCAGGTATGCCCTGGCGATGGTGGTGTAGCGTAACCAAGCTCTCACCTAAACTTTATGTAATAGAAGGGTATAAGAGCGCCGACCAAAAAACTAATCATGGCATTAAAGATAACAAAAAGTTAGAATAAAAGTTGTAAAAATGTAAAATTACGACTCGCAGCTAAAATCAGAACAAGAGCTCTTGGTTACTGAGAAACGTGATATACTAACCTTAATGGAATCGGGATATTGATCGTGTCTCTTCCTAACTGTAATCATGATAAAAACAAAACACTATCAATAAGACAATATAATAACTAGATCAAAATTCAGCATCAGAAACACATGAAAATAGGAGGGATTATTACCAATAGAAGACCCGCCGGACATGGTTTTACTTTAGGGTTCACTGATGACTAGGTGGGAAGGGATCAGGGATTTGGAAAGTGGCTTTGCCAAGGTGCTATTATATACACCTCTCTCCCACTGTTTTTCCCAGTCTCTTTAGGATATCCTTCTCTTTTCTCTTAGGAAAGTTATTAGCAAATTTGATCAGTCCGCAATTCCCAGTTATTGTTAGGAAAAATTTCAACTTCATTCCTTGTCCGCAAATTTGACAAGGATTAGGCTCCTTGTCAGTGGATGTTTAATTAATTTCAACTTCATTCCTTGGCCAACTAGAGGAAAGAATCAGTCTCAGTCTCAAAAAAAGATCTGGACGAAATCGATAAAGATTCCAAATAGAAAACTTACATTTCGAATTAGCGAGATGGCAAAATTGCAGTGTTTTTCAGTAGTAATTTCTGCATTGTTATTCTCTTGTTCATGGAAATTCAACTACATTGTATCTTCCACAATAGTTGCAATACAATGATAATGCAACTTCAATTCACCACGAGTGGTTATCATCTTTTTGGTTTTTAAGAAATTGTAGAGAGAAACTATAGTTGAATTGATCAGAATATATGGTCTTATAAGAAATTGTTAAAGGATATTATGTTATGAATTCAGTCTTGTAACATCAAAGTACGTCCCAATATATGGAGAAGTTCATGCCCGTATGCTCAACCAACCATTTGCTCTTCAAACATTCATATATATGCATTGATTATATAGGAACATTTTTCTGTATCTCTCCAGCCTGCCATCGAAGTGAAGATTCGGAAGATGAAACGGAATATAATTCAGTAAGACTACAAACTACTCATATTTTTAATTTATTCTCTGTATTGTACTTAACAGATCTGAGATATTACTTTCCCATCAGCCATGCTCGCATAACTGCTAAGGATGTATATGCTCACTGGAAGCAGTTTATAGAGAAGAAAGATAAACTAGGTGGAATAAGATCGTCAGTGGAAATATCAGAGCAGATGAAAGCGGGCATTTGTACACAAAAAAATTTCAGGAATACGATTTATAATCGTATGATACAGGTGTGTGGGGGATACTACATGAGTGCCTAACTGATCACTATACATGACAATTAAGTTTTTTATTATTGGTCTTTACTTGCTTTAATGAGGGAAGAACTCTGCTGATCAAAATGAATTATCATGATGAATTTTGCAGGAGGCAGCAGATGTACAATTTATGGCTGCAGCGGAGAGGGCTGCATCTGAATATTTTATAGAAGAAACGGTTAAAGCAGCACAGCACGCTCTAAAGGTGGCTACAGATGCAATGGCCTCAAAGGAGGCCTCTGCAGCTGCACAATTTGCAAAGGAGGCAGCTGAAAATGCAAAGCTCACTAAGAGAACCGTCAATGCCAGAGCTTGCAAGGCAGGCAGCTGCAGAACTCGCAAAGAAGGCCGCTGAACAGCTTGTAGATGATGAAGCAACTCCGGTATCAGCTGTAGAGGTGAAGCTGGGGAAGATATCCTTTAGCTGCAAGCGAGAGGAATGCAAACAACACGATTGTAATTGCAGAGGAAAATCCGCTCTTATAAGAAAATTATCATATTGAAAATTATTTTACTGTCGTTATTGTATCAATAAAATTCAATCAATATATAATAGCTTAATTCATTTTTCGACAGCCCAAAGCTTAATTCTCTAAAATATAATAGCTTTTCTCAAAGAATCCAGTGATTAATGAGTTGGACACAAAGGAAGTAATAAATGGCTTCAAGTTAATAAACAAAACAATCCATTGGAGTATTTGTAACAAAAGAGGGTTAGATATTGCATACACAGAAAGGATGTAGAGCGCACGTCCGCATCAGGTGTTACAGACCTAGAAAATTTTCATGTTTCATCTTCAACTAAAAAATCTGTATCCCATGTTCATAGTCATATTCTAATCCATCCTCAAGGTCTTCGTAAGCATCTTGACCCTCGTCTATATCTTCAATTGTATATTCAAGTCCAAGGTATTGGTCTTCATCATCATCTAAAGACACATCTTTCTCAATAGCCTCTCCTGTAAACCATGAAACTGCATGGGGGATGATCTGATGGCGAATAATTGATCTACATGAAAAGGTAGAAAGTACAAAAAGTTAAGAAACATCAAATGATCAATAGTCGAATTGTGAAAGAAAAATTATAACATATGAGTTGACAAGCATCATCTTAATAAAGAAATAATGATCTCACCCAATAGAAAAATCATGTTGCGTTTGTTCTATACGTTTATTGATCTGTTAAGAAAGAGAAACAAATAAGATACCAGAAAAGAGTTCGAATACTAAACTAAAAGAGCTAAAATCCATGTTAATGAGGGACTTACATCATCTACTTCAAGTGCATTGAAAAATGAGAAGAAACTGTCATAATCTTCAAATGTCGCGATTGACCTCTTACACTCTGATCCTGGCTCAGGTTTCTTCCGGATAGGTATTTGTGTCAAGCGTCTAGTCGGATACCATTTAATCTCAGTCCTACAAAACCCAGGTACCAGTAAAATTATAATCGATATATACAACCAAGAAGTCAGCTGCACAAGGTAGAAACCAAACTCACCCGGTTATATCTTTGACAATGGATCTATCCTCATCACTCATGACATATGTCTTGGTAAGGACAGTGTTTTCAAAGAAAGGATTGGCTCTAAAATAGAAGTCAAGCTTGAAGCCTTTTAAGTTATCTATGGGAGAACACCTGATGTCTTTAAGATAATCCAGAGCTAGTTCATCACGATAAGTAATCTATATACAAGAGAGACAACAATGAGGAATTTAATACACAACTTACGACTATGTAAACATTAAAAATGAGAAACATTACGCACGAACAACACCCACCTCGTCGTCCATATAGTCATTATTTTGTAACGCATACAGCCAGAAGCTAGGCACCCTTTTCTCTGGCACAAAAGATAACAGGTTAATAAATACTCATGAAACAATAGCATATTGTAGAAATTACGGACATATACATCTGTAACTATCAAAAGTGTACCATAGGCCAATAACGCTTTCTCTTCAGAGTCGCTACTAGCTTCATCTGTTTCATGATCAATATTTTCTCCTTCTACTTCATGATCAATACTCTCTTCATATACTTCGTCATTTATAATATTGTATCGCTGCAAAGTGGAGTGACATTTGAGTTTATTAACTTTATATTTGAAACACAAAAGAGATAAAAACATGACACAAAGATTGATAAATTGTCTATATACCTCTACATACAAAGGTTGACACGATCGACAATATTCTGCTTGAATTGATGCTCTATCCTTGTCGAACTTTGCTTTGAGTGCATCATATTTTTCCTTCAAGTTGAGAAACCATCAAGGTATGTCAAATGCAAACTTTTGTAAAATGATCAAGTTGGCAGTAAACACACCACAAGCTGTGAATGGAGTTGCAATTAACAGAAAACATAACGTAGTGCTTTTCTAATTTGGAGTATCAAAAGAAGACCACTCCCAATTCTAAATAATAAAGCATGGTAACATACAAACTGAATAATGCATTATTCCATGTAGCAATACAGTTACAAGTTTCAGAGCACAAAGTACCTGGATCGATCTTAGACTCTGTACACACTCTATGATATCTTCAGATAGATTCTTGACGAAAATGGAGCGCTGGGCAGATATATGGGTCTTCTGCTCCAGTCCAGCCTCCCCTGTAAACCATGAAATAGCTCGTGGGATGATCTCATCTCGAATGATCAACCTAGACAAGAATAAAAATGTGTCGGGCAAAGTAGCAAACGTTAGAGACCTCAATCAAACCGTAGCTAATAACAAAGGTCAAACATCATGGGAAAACATAAGCTACAAGCTCACCCCAAGAAACAATCATTCTCCATCTCATATTTCAGGTTTGTGACCTGTTGGGAAAGAAAAATTATAAGATTGCATACACGGTCAAATGGGAAAGAAAAATTAAAGATGATGATCATGTTATAAAAACTTCACCACAACAGTATTTTTCATATCTTTTAGGTTCATTGGGATTTCAGGCGGACTGAAAAAGGCAAAGAAGCTTTTATTAGTAGAAGGCATCTCTGTCAAGCACTTTCCCAGACGCCATATAATCTTTGTCCTACATAGAACCAAGATATCAAAAAAAATTGAAGTCGAGCAAACACAAACACCTGCCTTGTAACAAATTATAAAACAAGAAAACAAGAAGGCATACCCTATTGAAGATTCTAGAAAGAATTCATCTTCATCGTTCATGTGATATGTCTTGGTCAAGACATGGTTTTCAAAGAAGGGGTTGGAGTTAAAATGGAATTCAAGTATAAACCCTTTCTGTATCCTCGACCATTTGATGTCTGTGAGATGTTTTAGAGCTTCTTCATCTTGATCAGTTATCTAGGAGATACAGTAAAAAACTATTAAGATTCAACTACAAATTTATGCATAAACAAGGAGGATAAGAAACCTGATGAAAATTTTTTATGCGCAAACAACCTGAGCAGCTAACGAGTCATGCCCTTTTAAAGCATACAACCAGAAATTAGGCACCCCTCTGTTCATCTTGTCCTCTTGATTTGTAGCATCCTTAACCACACCGTTCGCAATATCATAACGCTGCAAAATTTATTTTAATAAAAAGTTCAATACATATGGCATACAAATACAATAGACTATCCATGATATATATATGGCACTCAAATAAAATACACTGTCAACAAATATATATATCAACAAATAGGCTAGAATGTGAACCAGCATTGGAGAGGTCAACATTGAATGGTCTAATGGTCCATGATCCATACCTGGAGGTAAAGAGGTCTACAAGACTCCAGAAAGCTGACTTCAAGTTTTTCTCGCTCATTGTAAAACCCTACCTTTATTTCGTCAAGCTCTTTCTGCAAGTGAAATTACAGAATGCAATGTTGAGTGAATAAAACAAATTTAACAACATACAAGCTTTTGGCGGTGGGCAACACTATACCTGGATCTTCCGAAGTTTGTCAATGTGCTTCCTCTCGTACACAGTCTCAAGGGTATAAGAGCGCCGACCGAAAAACTAATCATGGCGGTGTAAGGAGAAGAAAAAAATTAGATTAAAGTAAAATTACGATCCGTAGTTAAAATCAGAGCAAGATCGAACCGTTGGTTGCGGAGAAACATAAACTAATAACCTTAATGTAGTCGGGATGATCCTGTCTCTTACTAACTGTAATCACAAAACCAAAACACTATCAATAAACTAGATAATTCAACATCAGAAACACATGAAAATAGGAGGAGGGATTATTACCGATAGAAGACCCGCCGGGCATTGTTCAGTTTTGGGGTTGACTGGTGACTATGAGTTTTAAGCGAGGTTGAAAGAATAGGAATTTGTAGGGGAAGCAAGGGATCAGGGATTTAGAGGCGATATGTAAAAGTGGAAGCCAAGGTGCTATTATATACACCTCTCTCTTTCCCACAGCTTTACGGACTTCAGATTCTGTTTACGATATATTCTTTTCAGGAAAGTTGTTGGCAAATTTGATCAATCCGCAATTTCCCAGTTATTATTAGGAATTTCCCAGTTGATCAATTCGCAAATTTACGTTTAATTAAATTTCAACTTCATTCCTTGTCAACCAGAGGAAAGAATCAAGAAACGAAGATCTGGACCGAATTGTCTATTGAAGATATGATGGGATGAAAGTTGTTCCAGGAATCCATCTCTAGCCAGAACTTCCGTGAATGTGCTTTCAATTTTATTTTTTAATTCTAGTTTTAACAAGGGCAAAATTAGATTAACATAGCTATAATTGACTAATTGTTGTGTTGAAATGGGTGAAAAAGTATTTTGTTATTTTTGTAGGTTTGACAATAGCCTCATCCTTTATAAGTTCATGTAAGAATTACGTTGTTTGAAAAAAATATGAAATTTTTTGTCCATAATTCATTGCATGATTTGTATTTCAATATTTTACAAGATAAGTTATTATTTGTTAATTTTTTTGATTAAATGCATAATTGTGTTACAATATTGTGAGTCGAACTCACGGTCTCTCACTTAATGAGAGGAGACTATGTCGCTATACCATTTAGTACTGGGCTCTCTTATGTTAATTTGTTCTATATTTTCAACTTAGAATTTTCAAAAATTAAATATTTTTAAATTCATTATTTTTGAAAATAAGCTTTTCATTTTTAATATTGTAATTTTTGTTTTTTTTACGTTTCCACACTTTTAGTTTCCAAATATAGGTTCTATGTTTTTAATAGCGATAATGTTAAACATACCAAATGTATTACACATGTCTTTTTTGGTCATTCAACATACCAATAAAATCTCATTTGGAATATCAAATAATATGGGTGTGTATTGAGATATTCAAGGTGTGTATTTGTGAGGGTCCTTTTTGAATTAAACATGACTAAACCAAGATTAACCTAATAATATGATTAATGGAGAATCGTGTATGTGATTCAAACAATGAATAAGGCTTGTAGCATGAAGCATGGTGTGAGAGCTGAAGAACACCGCAGTGAATGAGAATTGGATTAGACTAGAGATTTGGTTTCTGGAAAAGCATGGGTTTTAGAACAAGAATTAGGGGAATAATTAAGACATGAGAAGTTGAGTGTTTGGGGAGATTTGGGTATATTTGTTTGATCGGATGAAGACATGAGTGTTTGAGGGCTGAGTTTGAAGATGAAGAACAAGAATTGGAATGAGGAATAAGGATTACTGCTTGAAGGCATGAAAACATAAGCTTGGGAGGTTTTTCTGGGTTGTTGGATGATGATCTTCGCAGCTCCAAGCCCTTCCTTTTATAGGGCTCAATGGTCAGGTTTTCTGGGATGAGTTGCAATGTTTTAGCTGCAGGGTGATAGAAATTCCCTTCTTGAGCACATAACTTTAGTCTTAAAATCTGGGATGAAGATGTATTGTGTAGTGCTGCGAGGGACAAGGAAAGAAAGTTTTCTGATTGATGGGTAAAGCTGCGGGGGACAGTTAAGAAAGTTTTCTGACTTCTGGGCAAAGCTGTGGAGGACAGGGGAAGAAAGTCTTCTGATTGCTGGGTAAAGCTGCGGAGGACAGTGAAGAAAGTCTCCTGACCGCTAGGTAAAGTTGCGGAGGACAGGGGAGAAAGTCTTCTGACTGCTGGTTAAAGTTGCGGAGACAGTGAAGAAAGTCTTCTAACTGCTGGTTAAAGTTGCGGGAACAGTGAAGAAAGTCTTCTAGCTGTTGGGTAAAGCTGCGGGGAACTTGTCTGATGGCTGTTTTATCGACTAGGAGAAGTAAAGAAAAAAGATTGGGCTTTTTCTTAATAGTTTTAGGCTGAGAAGAAAAAAGAAAGAAAGAGGCTTGAGCTTAGTCTTGTAAAAGAATAAGAAGTAATGGGTTTTGGGTTTGGAAGTCTTCTTTTGAGTTTGTATTGTAGTCCAATTCTCTTTTTCACCAATTTTGTCACCGATTTAAGTCGTTGAGCTTGGGTTCCGGACCCAAGACAGGAACAATTTAACGACGTTAGACCGGTAAACGAGCGTTATGTGCCTCCGTGACCTTCCACACCATACACGTCTACAATCCCTAAAAGTGCTTGTATGTGGCTTGGGCCCACATCAATGCATGAATATGCTTGTTTGGCATGTTAAATCGAGGATTTCATCCCAGATTGTATGAATTACATCGTGTGGGTGAAATGCATGATTTTTTAGGTATCAACAGTATTTAAAATCACTCATCTATAATTCTTAAAATACATTTCGTAAATCTTCTTTGTTCACCCTATATTTTCTTCTCCATTACTTCATAAATTGAGTTTTATGAACTGATCTACATGTTGTTCATAAATACAGTACGGTTGTCAATGGAATTTACATACAAAATCGACATGAAAAATAATGAGTAAAGTGATAGAAGAAGTATCAACAAAGGGAAAATACAAACAGTTCATCTTGTTTTCATGTTAGTGTCTTTAGACTCCATATATAAACGATCGAATATGATAAATTTAGGTTAGAGTTTACAAAGAACATGTTCATCAAAACCAAAAGGATAAAAAAATAAAATTTGTACATTGTAATAACTTATTGTTCATTGCTATAATTTTACATTAGGATATTTTGATCTTTCAATAATCAACAACGTGTGGGGTGCAAAGTAGTTGGTGAGGTGACAATAGACGCACCATTTTTTATTTATTCTCTCATAAGAAGAAAACTTGCAGCTGGCAGGAAATTAGAATTATAACTAACTCTTTAGAACTCCATTTCTTACTCTAAAAGTAAAATTATAGCTTCCAAAATCATGTTTTAAGCTTGCTGGAAATTTCCAGAAAAATTGCAGAAACTGATTTTTCTTGCCTACTTTGGGGCATCATATCTTTTAGCTCAGATCTTTGTTTTGAAATCCGAAATTTATTTTCGGAAATCTCATATATCCATATGTGTGTTAAATTTCACAGGTTTTAAATAACATTTGGTTTGTCAAATTGCTTGTCAAAAATAGTGATTAGATCAGCATAAACTGCAATTTTTAGTATCTGTTTATATAGTTTTTGAGTATTGATTTGCCTCTGTTTTAGAGTTTAATGTAGTATAATTTCTTGTTTATGTGTTCTACTTATAACATAGCACTTTACCTCTTTGGTAAGGTTCAAAGTCATTATTGGAGATCCACAAGTTTAAAAAGTAGAGTCTAAACTCAAGTTTGTGTTGTGCAGGTAGGGTTTGATGGGGTGTTTATGTTATTGTCATTTATACTATTTAATGAATTGTTTGGCATTAGATTGTGTGTGATGATGGATTGTTTGATATGAATTGAATTACATGTTGCATAATATTGATATATTAAATTGATTATGACATGTCTATGTCAAAGCATATGTTAATCATGAATTATGTTATGGGAAATAGTGAGATTGGAGGTGAAAAGAAGAATGAGTGCTCGGGAATTTGTGAGATTTTAAGAAATCATTTTGTGTAGTTGAGTTTCGTCGTGGGTTGTCCTCAGGATCTATGATTAGCTAAAATAAATGTCAAACTATCAATCATGCATTCAAAGATAAAATAAAACAAAAACAATTAAAATTTTGGAACGATTTTTCTGATTTTTTTCTCATTTTTATTTGGTTTTCTTATATAAATTTTGAAATTTTTGTAAGAATAATCAAAACAAACCAAAAACAAAAACAAAATATGTTACTATGTAACCTCTACCCCACATTTAGAAAATTATATTGTTACATTGTCCTCAATGTAAACCCAAGATAATATCATAATTTCCTAAGCATGCATCTAAGTCACATAATCACATATGAAAAAAAAATAAATAACCTAAGTCTAAATAATTAATGAAAAACCTAAACAAGTAAAGGAGTAAGAATAATTAGGCAAACTCTCATTGATGGCTCCTCCACTGCTACGGTTGAAATGAGTTGTCTCTCATGCAGCGCTTAATGTTTTAAGTCTGTCAGCCTAGACTCTCTCTAAAAGTGATGTCACTTCTCCTCTGATTGTGGTGGCCAACCACAAGTTGCTCCGATATGGTGACGTCACTTGGTTATGCTGAGCTCGGCTACATTGCTTGGCTCGGCTACATTGCTGCCCTTTGAATCGTGCTTACTTGATTATGTTTCATGCCGTGCTCGGCATTGTCTTGTTTGACCCTATGTATGCACGACATCATCATTGTTCTCGGCACCATTGCGTTCAACGTCACCAAAAAACTCATTATCTAGCACTTCAATGCCTTTTGTCCAAAACTAGTCATTCAGGTAACCTGTAAAACCAATCTGGCACAATTGAACAAGATCAAAGTAGCATCATTGTAAACAAAATTAAAAACGAAACCAAAAACTAAACTAAGCTAGCATTAAATCTAAAAGCTACGACATACATGCAAGAATGAATGCAACATAAATAAATGCAATGCACACACATTGGTTAGTATGAAATAAAAATGCAATAAGGCATGAACACACACGGAATGCAACATGAAACAATATACAATTGAACACATAAAGATTATGCAAGATGAAAACATGCAACAAAAATCACGACACCATGAACACACACACACACATAATACGCAAGACATATGAAATACATAGTCATGACACACGGCACCACAAAAATCACACACACTTGACGTCATTACCTAGGCTTTCTAGTTAGTTTTATTAACCTCTAATTTCCAAGGTACGTGGAGTAAATGAGACCACTATGCAATGGACTGATACAGCCTCAAGTAGTGTCATGCTTTATCCGATATACTTTCAAAATTAAAGCCAAGTTAGTTTGAAGTTTATGGCGTCACATATGTCTAAGCTAATTCTGGCGTTTAAAGTGAGGTGATGCTTCGGCCCAAGCATTTGGCTAGTTTGAGCAGGTTCTGTGGTTTCAGAGGGTAGTGTCGTTAAAATTCACGGGAGGCGAACCCCCTACAGGAACCAGGCAGGACTCGTTTAGTGATCACAGAGAGCGAACTCTCTATCGACCCCTTCATAGAGAAGAGATATCAGTCTATGAACTTGAGATCCAGTTAAACAAACTTGAGAACCATATCTATGAATAATAACTTGCCCCTTACTCAGTTGAGAACAAACTCGGGTCACTAGACCAGTCTACAAGTGTTAATCAAAGCCGCCCTCAACCTCATGAGTTCCGAAGATAACTTGAAGGGTTTATGCTAAGATTAACAAAAGTGACTTCTCCCTACATGTTACACTTTAAAAACCATAATAAACTCCAACATATACAAAACTATAAACCTCTTAAGCAATTACTAAGTTATTACAACAATTAGATACAACATATCTGACACGAAAATAACAAAAATATACAACAAGTATAATCGGCACATATTCACAAATATAAGAGAAAAACGTTAGTCCACAAATATACGAATTAGCTACATAACAGCTACATAACAGTTACACAACAGCTACATAACAGCTACATAACAGTTACATATTTAAATCCTTGTGATGGGGTTTTGAGATGTTTTCTAAATTACTTCTACTTCTAAATCCTAAACTAATATATACAATATTGGTCAATCAATCACCTAAGACACAAAATATAGAAAGCACCGAAATAAACACATAATGATTTTATGCAAGTCTAAATTGTTATATTCTTACTATCTTATGTCTTAGTTAATTTCAACCTCTTATGACTTCTCAAGTATTTTAGGAACTTCAAATACGCCTGAACCTAAAACATATATGTGTCACCTTGTTTAAACTATCAAATATGCCTAATCTAAACAAGATACACTTACGAACCGGAGTAGGTTGAAGACATGATCCTAGGTAAGACGTCACTCATCCTATTAGCATGCAAGTCACTCACCCTAACAACCCTTTGCAGCACCTAGAATCCAACTATCAAATATGCCTAACTTGATCCTAGATTACTACGGCTTATTAAACTCCCCTCTTAGAAAAGTCTTGGTCTAGACTATCTTTAGGTTCAATTACATGATCAGGTGATGACTAATCAACTAACACATCAAAAACATAAGAACACACAACAACTTAGACTAAATTATGAAACTAAAAGATGCATCAATCGTTACACATAACACACGGTATTAAGAAGATCAAAAAGAAAAACTTAACAACACATGTCATGCATAAAACTGAAAATCCAGAAAATATATATAAAAATTAAAGTATTTTTCATAGAGAAAATTATACAACAAAACCAATAGAAAACTCATACCTAAACCTAAATCGATTGGCTATGGTAGAGGTGGTGATCGGCGGCAGGCGGCGGTTCGGTAAAGATGGAGATGATGCGGCTGGTTTGTTGTTTTCTGTACGGGTTTTTAGGTAGAGCTTGGCTATACTATTGATAGGAGCATTTTATGTTACGTTCTTAATATGTTTTTATTCTCATTTATGCTTTGTTTATCCATTATTAGTTTAGTATTGTTATGTATTTATCATAAGGGTTTTTCTGTAGAGCAATGGCTAAAATGTGTGTAAAGTTGAGAAAATGTGCACTAATTTGTTAAAAGCTGACATGAAGTTATCGTGTTATTTCTTATGTTTCTGTGAATTTATACATTGCCATTACTTGATTAATTTTCTTTAATGTTTAGATGACATATATATGGACTTAACGAAACAAGAATCATGAGGATCAGACTTATGGAATGTAGCAAAAGAAGCATGGAAAGACAAGAGGCCGAGAGTATGAATTCGGAACAAAAACAGAGGATTTCCAGAAACCATAACTCAACTTCAAAAATTTCCTTAGGACGATCCAGGTGTCATATATGGATGGAAAGCTGTGGATGTCTAGTTTCAAAATCTTTTAGAATCGCAGCAATCCAAGTTCTAAGGAAGGAGTTATGATGGAATCAATGACCGGAGGTCAGTCTGCAAAAACAGGACAGATTTTGCTGAAGTTGTCTACCGAGTTCGTGAGTGTGTTTCTTCACCAAAATCCTTCCCAAGCATGCCAAATAATTGATGAGGGCTTAATAAAGATATGTGAAGTTGTTTAGAAGAAGAAGAATCGAAGAAACCACAAAAGAAGCCTCTAAAATCTCCAAGTCTTGTTGGCCAAGCAAACCAAGTTCAAGAAGGAAAACCTAAACCTATTTAGGTTTGGATTGGGGGGCTGCCGACTTTGCCTTAGTATTTCTCTATAAATACACATGTAATAGCTGAGTTTTGTGTGTCAATCTTTGTTTAAGCCATAGTATAGCCAAGCTCTACCCAAAAACCCTCCCAAGCACAGAGAAAAGACAAGTTGCCGCCGATCACCATACCGCCACTAATCATACCAAACTGCCGCCGATCACTTCCACACCTTAGCCGAACCCTTTAGGTAGGTTTTAGGTATGGAAAACCTCAATTTGCTTGTATTTTTACTCTGTGAATAGTACTTTATATATATATATATATATTATTTCTGGATTTTTATGGTTTATATGATTTACATGTTTATGTTTCTTCTTTGTGATTATTTCATGAACTTGTTGATTGTGTAACGAATAGTATGCATGTTAGGACTTTGCATAGTTTAAGTTATTTATATTTATGTGTGTAATAGATGTCTAATTGATTTATTGCTTACCTGATCATGTAATCGATCCTGAGGGTAGTCTAGGTACCAGATGTTCCTAAGGGGAGAGTTTAACATGTCGTAGTGTTCTAAGCTTAAGGTCTTGATTGTTAGGCACTGCCAAGGGTTGTTAGAGTAAGTAATTTACATGCTATTAGGATGAGTGACGTCATACCTAGGATCATGTCTCCAATGACTCTTGTTCGGTCAGTGTATTTTGTCTTAGTGTCATGCGATTGTAGGCACTGAGCAAGATGACATATATATAGACTTAAGATCATGCGATTATAGGTAGGGCTGGCATGGTATGGTAATTTACCACGATTACCGCAAAGCCAATAATGTTGGTAACCAACATAGTCGGTAACCGACTTCTACGGTACGGTTACCGTACCAACTTAATTCTGGTGGTACGGTATGGTAATAGATTTTAATTACCGTGGTAATTACCGTACCGACCGCAATTTATATATATATAATTAAAATTATATTAAGTCCTTTAATCCTAGCCGTTGATTAAGGAACTTTTAATCCTAGCCATCTATCGCTATCCTATACTAACCTATCTAACGCGCTGAATATTGAACAATTTGAAGTTTTGAACTGTGTTTGTAACTTTGTGGTTGTATAATTCATTTGTATGAACCTTGTTAAGTTGGTTTATAACTCTTTGTTGATTATTTCATATTGCATTTTGAAATTATGCACCGGTTCATAGCATGAGAACTCTAAAAAAATTGGGCCAATTTAATGTTGGTACAAGGCCCAACCGTACCGTACCAACATGTACCGTACCGTACCAACATGTCGGTATACCGACTTTGGTGGTTGGTAATGGTAATAGAATTTTGTTTACCGATTATAGTTGGTTGGTAATTGGTAATGATAAAAAAAGTTGGTAACCGTACCATGCCAGCCCTAATTATAGGTCTTAAGTTTACATGGGGAGTCTAATAGTTAGAATTAATTAGAGTCTATGATAACATAAATGTTGCATCTTAATCTTGCTTAGGTTTTGCATGTTTATCTATTCGGTGCTTGTTATGATTATGCGCTTAATTATTGATTAACCAACCTTGTAAATATTAGATTTAGAACTTAGGATGTTAGAAAACACTAAAATCTCCCATGATAATTCGGTACATATGTGTATATATTTTGTAAATGATTTTAGTTAATATTTTATGATTATTGTATTTTTGCCGAATATATATGTTCATACTTATGTGTTGTATACTTGTATATTATGTGACAGATTTATACTTGTATATTTGTATTTGTGAATATCACTAATATTTTTAAATGCAGATATAATCCTTCCCTAGTGTCTCCGGCTAGAACGATCCATACTTACAGTTACTACAATGATAGAGTTTTAAATTGCAGGTCGCCCAACAACCTCGTCAACTATGGCTTAGATAAATTGACACAAACTAAAACATAACTATTACATGAGTATTTATAGAAAGAAAACCCTAACAAAATCGGCTGCAATCCTTGTCCATATTGGATGAGGAAACTTCTTTTTCTTGTTGCACACAACTTTGACTTCTTCAATGGCTGACTTGGATAATACTTCATGGACTTATTTCTGAATCTTGGACTTCCCTACATGTTAAGGGATCAATGAAGGACTCTCTTACACGTTTTGGACTTCATAGGACAGCCGAATCTCATCCATAGGCTCGGTAGAACAAGTTATCATGGTTTTACCGGGAGAACTTTTCTAGCTTCTGTTTCGGCTACTCCTTGGTTATTTCTTTGATTCTTCTTCTTCTAAACAACTTCCCATATCTTTATTAAGCTCCTTATCAATCATTTGGCATGCTTGAGAAGGATTTTGGTGAAGAAACACAATCACAAACTCGGTAGACAACTTCAGTAAAATCTGTCCTGTTTTGGCAGACTGACCTCCTATGATTGTTTCTGTCATAACTCCTTCCTAGGACATTGGATTACTGCTATTCTAAAAGATTCAGAAACTAGACATTCATAGCTTTCCATCCATATATGACACGTCTCTTGGTTCCTCCTGGATCGTCCTGAGAAAGATTTAGAAGTTGAGTTATGGTTTCTGGAAATCTCTGTTTCTGCTCAAAACACATCCTCTCGGCCTCTTATCTTTTCATGCTTCTTTTGCTGCCTTCCATAATTCCGATTCGTATGATTCTTGTTTCTTTAAGTCCATATACATGTCATCTGAGCATTTAAAGAAAATTAATCAAGTAATGACAATGTACAAATTAACAGAATCGTAAGAAAACATCATGATTACATAAGTCAGCTTTTAACAATTTGGTTCATAATTTCTCTACTTTACGCACATTTTAGCCATAACTCTACAGAAAACTCCTTATACAAAATATGACTCTAATATATTAAAATAAGAGATAAAAGAGTATAAATGAAAGTAAAAACATTTTAAGAATGTCGTATAAAATGCTGCTATCAGGACTCGTGTTCTAATTTGTATAAGAAATTGAAAAATGAGTTTTTGTGTTTTGAAATTTAATTTTTTTACTTATATGTAATTTACCCAAATAAAAAAGACACCAATAATTATCATTCATGTAGACGCATTAGAAGTTATTCTGGGCAGCGCTGATGCCTCGTAAGCTACCCTTGCCCACTTAATAGTGAAGGATTTCAGATTTCGAGTCATTCAGTCATTGTAGTGAGTGTGCTAATCTTTCCTATGGTTATGTACTACCTCCTTGATGTAGTTTCTCAAACTATCAATGCCGTTTCTCTATTGAAAAGAAAAGAAAAGAAAAAGATAACACCAAAGAGATCCTAAGTGTGTTTGGAGTTTGTTGTGTATTACAAATATCCCTAATTACAAGTGTTTTGAGTTTGTTGTGGATCCTACAACTTCCAACAAAACAAATTTTTTCATATGGGCTAGAACAAGTCGACCAAGTGAAGGTCCAAGACTTGCCTTTAGATTTTGGACTTAATCATAGGGTCGCGCTAAAAGGACCCGCTGCACCCATGTTATTGCCTTTTCTGCCAGCTTTTCAGCTATGAATGGTCTTGGACTCGGACTCGGACTCGGACTCGGACTCTTGACCCTTCTAAATAGCCCTAGTGCACTTGCTTAGAGCAAATGCACCACAAAACTAAATTGTAAAGGCAAGATCAATATGAAAGTAAGAGAAAAAAACGAATTGCAGGGATAAAGATGAAAAGTAAAAAATATAGGAGATGAGCCCTACCAAATTGATCGACTAGAGCAACAGGCAAGACTTGCCATTTGGTCTTGTCGACCACACTGTGGTCTGGCGATTAAAACTGCGATGCGTTATTTTTAGGCTGACATAAAGTCAAGACTATTAGTCTTGCCAGCACCGGTGCACTTGCTCTTATTGATTTGTATCTAGAGTTCATATCGCTATTTAGGAATTTACGATTTATTAGCTTTTGATTTGTTGTGATGAGTGGATTTGTTAGAATTTTAATATGAAACTTCATCAAAAATGAGATTAACAACACGTGCGAGCGTGACTGTATCAGGAACATTAGGCAAAAATGAACAAAAAAATAATCTATTAATTAAACTCGTTACATAAACTTTCGACAAAAAAATTATTACAACTAACTCAAATAATAATAATAATCTAACAGCTCGATGTAACGTGCTAGTTAGAGATCTTCGTCCTAATCAACTAGGCTTTGGAGTTCTAGCTGTAGATAAGGCGAGAAGTACTTAAAGCCGATAGAACAGAACGCTTCGAGTTCCATCTTTTTTCCAGTCTCAAGCATGAATTGCAGCTCGTCATCCAAATCGGCCATATAATCTTGATACAACAAACGTTCTGCAATAATCTTATCCTGACGGCTCATCTTCAAAATAACGCCGTCAGCTAGTTTATACTTCTTCAAGTGTTCGTTCTTGATACCCAACAACTCAACATAAGGCGTTGTCAAGTTTTCGCTGTCGTAAGACATATTCTTGGACCCAAAACGGAAAACAGAAGCAATCTTCATCCCATATGGATTGAAGTCGACAAGTGCATACACAGGAAATTTGAACTTGTGGCTCACTCTGTTGCTAAAACGTCTGCTGTCCACATCTGGCATGCCCCTTGCTGTTATCATGATACAACGAAACTTGATGTGAAAGCCATCTTCTGCCAATCGACTCCAAACGGTGTGTTTTTCAACAATTACCATAAATAATGCATCGGTCTTGTCCATGATACTAACGTCCCCATTCATGGACGGAATAGAAATTCCAATCCGTCCGGCGTCATTGCCATTGCGAGTAATTCCTCCGGAGGTAAAAGTGATGTCACCGATCACAAGACCCTTTTCAGATGCTTTAACGTGGAGACTTGCCCGAGTGCAGCCAATCATGATGCAGATATCATCAATGATTTGACTGACACTTTCCACGTTTTTGAATAGATCACGTCTGTTGTAATACATCATACGCATGTCGGCAGAAATACCTTCTGTACAGAATTTCATAATATAGTTCAAAAGACAACGAGTGGCCGTGTACTTCTGGGATCCAGGTTTACGCATGATTATCTTTCTCTTTATTAGAACCCAACGCTTGTGTCCGCTGCCACCCAAGAGGGATGCTCTGTTTTGCCACACTTGTATGCACTTGTTCATCTTCAGTTCGCGTTCATACTTTACGATTTCTCTAATCACTTCTTTTGTAGTCATGTCATTGACTTGAAGATATTCCGAGTCTTCGTCATGTTTTTTCTTTTGGACGTGTTCAGGCTCGAAAATCTTCTTTTCACGAAATCTCTCTGTGTATTTTTCGAGCTTTGGAAACAATAGTTTTGGGTCCATGAGTTTCTCCTTTAACGGGTAATTTATTTCTTCTCCGACCTCATCAAGCAGACGGTTGCATGATCTATTCAAACGTATTTGTTCCTCTCGTATTTGAGTTCGTCTGTCAGCTCGTTGTTGACGCGCAAGACTTTGCGGATTTATTCCCCAGACCATTATTTTCCTGGGTATAAAGCTAATTGCCCGCTTAAATTCTAAACTCACAGTGCGTATTATATACTGCAAATTGTAATATAATTCAGGAAAGTAAATAAGTATTCCTTGAAAACTAAGACACCAAATAATCTCGATATATAATTATATATTATTCTTTGTAAGTACAGAATCGAAAACTAAAATCGAGAAAAATAACAACTTATAATACGTTCATATAGTAGAAATTATTTTTTGGTCACGGATCACCACGTGACATAATTCAACTCCTAAAACAATTTAACCTCCTATTTCACATTGATAGGATTCTCGGATTCTCGCTTTTGTTTAATTAACATCTCTGCAATTTAAGCAATTTTCATATTTTAACCTTCCTAAAACAATCTTTCTAATTTAACCTTCCTAATTTACATTGCGGCCTAAAACTTTTCACAAAGGAAAAACGCTCATTCGCACAATAATAAAAAAGCTAGACCCAAGTTAATGAAAAAAAATCAAAAGTTCATTCCAATTAATCTTACGTAAAAGACTGTATTACTCTCGCCAAATCTCTCTCTCTCTTATCCAGCCCACACCAAGCCCTCTCTCATCCTATGCTGATTCTCTCTGGCCAAACCGAAACAACCTCTCTCAAAGCCCCATTTACTGAACCCGAAGCCATCAGCACCCACCCTTGACGACCGCAGCTTCTCTTTCGACGTCACTAATCAAGGCCGAGATTCATGGTCGGATGTCAAGCAAACCGAGCGCTATGTATGCCACGACGATCTCTTTCTTCTTCGACATCGAGGATGGAGCATGAAGCCCGAGGTCAACGTCGACGATCAGATCCAGTCACCTCTGACCTCCGACGATCTTGATCTTCATTCGTAAGCTCCAGTCATGTCTTACGTCACAGATTCGAAGTCGAGACTCCGGTGAGCCTAGCTTCGCCACACAGGCTGCCTCTGATCTTCCACCAAGCACCACGGTCGCCTCCAATCTCCCCCACGCACTAACGTCTCGCCTCTTCCATGAAATTTGAAAAAACAAAGAGATCCGATAGAAGAGAGAGACTCCGATCGAGAATGAGATCAGGTTTGAAATATTGAACTTCTGAGAATTTTACCGAGGTAATAAAGTTTTACTAGGGTGATATTAATTAGTAGGGATAGTAAGTATATGACTAGATGTAACTGACCTATTCTTTTACTAGGGTTAGTAAAATTATTAGAATCAATAATATATATTTTACTAGAGATAGTAAATATTTCTTTTAGTACTGATGTTAGTAAATTTATTAGTATGGGTCAATAAAATACTATCCTCTTCTGGTTTTTCTTTTTTTTTTTCTTTCACTTTTATTTGTTTTTTCTTTTATTCTTTTATTTCAAAGTGAAACTTAAAATGATAGTAAATGTTTGGATTGATGATGACTACATGCATGTGTTTGTGTTTTGGTTTATTTTGGGTAAAATTAATGTTTACTACATTCAGTAAAGTTTTCATAAAGTTTACTACCCCTAATAAAGTCTATATAAAGTTTACTGTCTCCAGTAAAGTTTCCTTATAAATTCTATTATCTCCAGTACATCATTTTTCATCATTACTGCCTCCAGTAAAGTTTTTCTATAAAGTTTACTACCCCTAGTAAAGTATCTTCATAAAGTTTATTACCTTTAGTAAATCATTTTTCAATATTACTGACCCCAATAAAACATTCAACGAATGTACGGAATGGTTCCAGCAATGTTTGAAGATATTATGATGATGTTTTAAAGAGTCTGATGAGATTCCGATGACCGGAGTCACCGGAGTCTGATGACCTGTTATCGGAGCCGGTGAGGTTCCGGCCAACTCTTTTCTATTTTCTCTCTCTAAACATGTTTAAGGGGTGAGGGTAAAATGATATTAAAATAATATAGCTTCTTTAGAGTTTTAATAAAAATTTGTTCATTTGGGCACAGATAATGACACCTTATATTAGAATTGACACATTTTTTTAGAATCATTTAAATGAGCTAAGAATGAGCTAAATTAGTAATAAATATGCATTTTCTCTTTCAAAAATAACTTAACTAATTCTCATAGTTCAACCTTCCTAAAACAATCTTCATAATTTAACCTTCCTAATAATTTACGTTGAGGATACTATCAAAGTGTCAACGTAAAACATATTCCTAATATTATTAAGAATACAGATTTTGCTCTCTATAAAAGTACAGCAACGTAGCATTACTAATTTGTAGTTTGGCAGATCAATTGGTATCTATTAACTCTATAGGATTCATACAAACATTCGCAATGGAGGATCAAGAACCAATTATTGTTGTAAAATCACAGTTTTTCCCGCTGAGTAGAAAACTCAGGCGCAGAATGAATTTCTTTTGGGCATTAAGGGAACCTGTAAATGTATGTATGACAACAATTTATGTTCTCCCTTATATATCTATATAAATATTCTTTTGCCTTTTCTTTCACTGAAAATCAATTAACAACAATTTTCTGTTTGTTTTCAGCCTGCCATTGAAGTGAAAGTCCGGCAGATGAAACGAAATATAATTTAGTGAGACTGCTCATATCTACTTTCTTTTTTTGTAACTTTTATGTATGGTATCTTAACAGTTATGGATGGTCTAAAATATTACTTTTTCATCAGCCGTGCGACCATATGTGCTGTGGAGCTATTCAAACACTGGAGGGAATTTAAAGCACACAAAGATAGTCTTGGGTTAGAATCGCTTGACGAAATCTTGGAGCTGATAGAAGCGGGCATATGTACACCAAAAAAGCTCAGGAATGTGATTTATAATCGTATGATACAGGTGAGAATGAACGCGTAACTGATCACTTGAAATTGATTGGTATGCAGATCTAATGATGGGCATGATGTGACGGAAGAACTATGCTGATTTCTGATTTAACTGATAGATCGATCATGATTGTTATTGGTGGCTTTAATATTGTCATGATCAATTTTGCAGGAGGCAGCAGATGTACAATTTATGGCTGTAGAGGAGACGGCTGCATCTGAATATTTTATACAAGAGACTGTTGAAGCTGCAGAGCACGCACAAAAGGCGGCTAAAGATGCAGTGGCCTCAAAGGAGGCGGCTATAGCTGCACAATTTGCAAAGGAGGCGTCTGAAGCTGCAGAGCTCGCAAAGGAGGCAGCTGAAAATGCAAAGCTTGCAAAGAGAACAGTGAAGACGTATGAAAATGCAAAGCATGCAAGGAAGGCAGCTGCAGCTGCAAAAGTCGCAATGGAGGTCTCTACACGGCTTGCAAAGGATGCGGCAAATCTGGAGGCAGTAGTTCTAGACGAGATGCTGGGGAAGCTGTCTGTATCAGAAGAATGCGGAGAAAATGAGGCAACGCCAGAGGAGGCAGTTTTAGAGGCAAAGCACAGGAAGTTACTGTTATCAGAAGACTGCAAAGGGGAGGAATGCAATCAACACAATTGTAACAGCAAAGATAAATTACAGGGAGCTCGGGCTGTCACGAAAAAACTAGATTTTGGAAAATAATTTGCTGTGATTATTGTAGTAATTTTAAATTTTGTGCTTTCAAATTAATCAATATGTATTTCGTATCATTCTTCTACAGGCTACAGCTATCCTTTCAAGAGCATATGAAGTTCGATTCTCAAACCCTTTTAAGTGAAACAGTATATATTTGTTTTGTAACTTCATCAAATTAGGGGGTTGCATAGTGAAATAGGCGAGTAGCAGTATGTGATGCTAGTGTGAACGAAACATATCATCAACTACGTAGTATATAACATACTACAGATTTTTGGGGCACCATACTTGAATGAGTTGATCAGTTGAATTATTCTTTCTAAGTTAATCAAATGCGCTCTCAGCTGTCTTATATATCGTCTTGTCAAGAGTCTCGAGGAAATAGGAGCGGAGAGAATTAAACTGATCATGTAATTATTAGATTTTTTTGAGGTAAAAATGAGTATTTTCATTGATCAAAAAGACAATACAACACAGAAGTCAAGCTTAGATGAACTAAAGAACCATCCAGAACCGTAGCCAAAGCTATCACCAAGCTACAATATATCAAACTAAGAAAATAAATTAAACCGAGAAAACCAAAACAAGTCTTGTAAAAAAACGGACTTACAAACCCGAAAGCAAATAACATAATAGAAGCAAAATAAAACTAAAGCCCCTCCTAGACCCCAATAGCCTCTCCAACTCCTCATAAATCAGGCTTAGAACCTAACAGTGTACATTTCATTATTAAAGAAGAGTGAAGAAGATTACTAGGGTTTAAGGGGAGTCTTTCCTAGTGCAGCCAAAAAACTACTCTACGGCCCATTATAAGCTTTCCTCGTCCATCGAAGGCACCGCCAGGGCAATGATAGAAGCTGGGGACATGGAGTCTGACGTCTCCGATGTCGGGGTTTCTCTCTTCTTGTTCTGACTTCCACAGGGGCATCCCCTATTCTTTAGAGAAATTCTTGTCTTCTGAATCACCAGAGCAAAACCGACCTCTTCTGGCTGCAATGGTGCGACACTAGTGAAAAGGCATTTCTGGGGCGCTTCCTGGCCCCTTCCTCCTCTCTCCCTCTCCTGACCCCAATAATCTTGGTAGGAGACAGGAAAGCTAGGACATCCCTAATATTCACCGACCTCTTCTCCTTTGGAAGAGAGACCGAAGACACTGGCAACAAAGTTGAGGCAGCTGTTGCAGCTCTAAAATTCATCATCGGAAGCAAAGCTGGGGTAACAACCTCCTTTACCTCTACCGAACACCGTAAACCTCCATGATTGATCATCATGCAAATTCTGCACCTTCCTACCAGACGCTCAAACTTAAACGATAGGTTAACTGTATCCACCGGAGAGAAGCGGAACCCACACTCCAACCTAACCAGAGCGTTTAGAGAGAGAGACGAACCTGCACCACACCTTGCTGAAGGGCACACTGATCCACCATCAGAACTGGACCGATCATCTCTCCAACCAACTTAGTCATCGCCACCGTTGTTAGGGCAGTCAAAATCCCCTGGATCTCCATCTAGACCCAAACAAAGTCCAGAGGAACCTTCATGATGTCTGGAAAGCCATCATAATCGTTCAGAAGAATTAGGGCTCTTTTAAAACACCACGGACCACCCCTCAGCACTTGAATCAGGTCCCTCTCTATCGAGAAGGTAAATAGATACCGATATATCCCCCTATCCTGAACCTAAACCTCTACAGGGGTTGGAAGCCGCCACATGCTCCTCACAGAACTGTGAAATAAATCAAAGGAGATCGCCTTAGCGGTATTTAGACTACCTGCTACAAGGTAAAACCTCTGTGCCACAAAACCCTTTAAAGGGCACCTGAGATCTCCAAGGTCTACAGGTTCCTCCTGCTTGTTGAGAGAGAGAGTTTGGAAGCTAAATTTGTTGTCATAGCTGTCACAGAAGCCATCGGTCTCTTACGCCGCACAACCAAACCAAAACTCTAACCCTAAATATCGAGAGAGAAAGAAGGTTTATTTTGGGAGAGTCACGGTAATCCTTCCATGTAATTATTAGATTGACAGCTAATCCATAGTTAAAACGGGAAGGAGCTAGTAAAATAAAGGAAAGCAATAAAGTAATTATCACTTTACTTACAAATTGAAAATAGTAAAGTAATAAAAGGAAAGCAAATTGAAATAGTAAAATAATAAATTAGTAATTAATTGATTTGACTATGTTCTGTCTCAGATCCAGTCTTAGATACAAACCCTAAAATTTGTTTTTTTCTAAGAAAACTTCAGTAGAAAACCAAACAAACTGAGAATATTGGAAGATAAAAGTTAGCTATATATTTAAATTAGGAGATTTTTTTGAAAAAGTCAATCACGACTTGATATATATTATGGTCAAACACGAAGGCCGAAACATACTCTACCCGACTACCACTACCATCTATAGATAGACTAGTGTGAGGCATACCTCACATAGTACATAGGATAGACTACTCTTTAATTATCTCACTCCCTTATTCTGTAAGCTTATTCATACATATGCATAAAAAATAGGCTAATGCATTAATTAAAATAGCAAAAACTTAATAAAAAGCCCAGTAGGGTCCAAACCCAATATGCTAAGGCCCAGGAAAACCCTAGCAGAATTGATGTCGATAGCGTAGCCTTCATCGTAAACTACAACAACAAAACCTTCGGCGCCGACGTTACATCTCCCTTCGCTGTCGCCACAAGTTTTTTCATTGCCGCCGTTGACACAGCTACCATCTAGAGATTCATGAGTTACTTTCACATGACATGGCTTCAACCAAGGTCCATAAAACAGAACCCAAATCCAAGCATAAGCAACTCGAGCAAGAGATAGGGTTTTCATCACCGTCGAAGCATCATCAGGGCAGCCGCCCTTTAGCATATCCACCGCTGAGATCAACACCACCATCCCTCTTAGCCTTCAATGAAGCAGCAAGCGATCGGTGATGTCTTTGGTAGCCCTAAAAGAAAACGAGGCCAATAAGATTTTGTTAGAGGATTTGATATGGTTGGGGCTTGAGAGGGCCGATGATAGACCACCGAGGGTGAAGAGGGGTGAGGCCGGAGATGATCGCCCTAAAAAGACCTATAGCCTAGGGATCTAGAGTTTAGAGAGAGTCCCCGCAGAGCTCTCATGGAGAGAGATTTTAGGTTGGGCTAGCTAATTACAATGGAATCGATATTTAAATTAGTAAACTACATATTAGTTACTAACCAAATTTCAATTTACAAATACATCATATACACATTATCTTACTCATCTAAGGACAAAAATTAACAAATTAAGACAAACTAATGTCCACATGTCATCTACCCTTATATATTTTACCAGAATACCCTCCCTTACATATATCATATTACTGTGACGAGAGTGTGCTACTACCCGACTGAAAAGTGTGCTACTGCCCGACTGAAAAGTGTGCTATTGCCCACCTGAAAAGTTGCTACTGCTCGCCTGAAAAGTGTGCTACTGCCGTGATAATTTTTTTCGGTAATTCCCAAAACAAAAAAAACTCATATCGTCAACTTGAAAGCTGTTACTGCCTGTGATACTGCCAAATTGAAAAGTGTTATATTGCCGTGATATTGTGATTTATTTTCTGCAAATTCTCTGAACCCAAACAAAGCTCCTACTGTCGGCTCGAAAGCTGCTACTGCAAACCCAAAATTGCTACTGCCGAACCAAAAGCCATTATTATACCAACCCAACCAAAATCCTTATAAATTGCCGATAACAAATATCACGAATTTAAAGATTTTATCAACAAATTCAATTTTCATTTTAACATTCTTTCGTTAAGAAAAACATGAGATTTGTTCAAAACAGAAAAATAAGAACAAAAGAAAATTGGAAAATGTCATAAAGCACACAATAGCTTACCCAAACTCTTAATTGAAGATGAAGAATGAGATTGTCGTCGTGGTCTTCAACATCACACCAACCACCACTAGTTAAAGGTAAAACAAATCAAATAAGTCTCTCTGAGCTTTATCATTGCACAGTAGCAATCTCACCCCACCACTTCTCCCAAACCCAAGCACAATTAATGGAATTGAATCAGATGTAATAACGGGACTTGTATAGATCTAACGGTGAGAGATCGAGATGAATAATCATATCCACTATTCCCAGTATGTGAGCTGATCAGTACCGGGCGCCGTCGTCTACTCTCGTTGGTGCTTGGAGAGAGAGAGATGTGATTTGCAAAGAACAAGATCGAGCAAGGCAAAGGGTGGTGCATAAAGAGAATGACATTTGACGTAATTTTGTTTAAAAATTTGAACAATTTGGTCATTTGCATAAAAATTTGGATCAAGTCTGCTACAACTTGTTTTTGGGTTTGGACTCATGTCCTAATTTGTATAACAAATATAAGAAATGGGTTTTTTTTTGTGTTTTGAAATTTGGTGGGTTACTTATATGTTATTTACCCTATTTAAATTGGGTTTTATTCAAGGGATACAATATTTGACACTAGTTTTTATCCTTTACATGTTAGTTGATCTAATGCTTGTAATTACATGTGACTATGATTAGGCAAGTGATATAGAAATAATTTTATTTTCAACAAAAATAAAAGATGTTTTTTTCTTGAAATAAATGAATAAATTTAGTTAAACATTTTGAAAAAGAAAGGAAAAAACTTACATGCAACCCAGTTTGGACCACTCATCCAAACTCTTTTTTTTATTTGTATACGTTTACTAATATAAATTATAATCTTAACCGTTCAAAAGTTAAATGAACCAATAAAGACCACATTTGTGAAAGATCAATGTAAACATAAATCATTTGCTCGATCAGTCAAATGCACCAAACTAATGGACAGTTCTGATGAAAGTTAGCAATCTCATAATCAAACGTTTATTCATTTAATAAATTTGATTGAGCAAACGATTATTGTTTATTCTGAATTTTTATTAATTAATTTAACTTTTAAACGGTTAAGATTATGATTTACATTGAAAAATGTATACAAATTAGTGAGAGTTTGGACAAGTGCGTCCACCCTACGCAAGTAATTTTCAAAAAGAAATGGAAAGAAAGAGCTCTATAAGAGCATCTGCAGCGGTGCAGATTTCAACACGAGCAAGGAGGAAAATCGGTGGGCCACGCCAGAGATAGCACGAGCAAGGGAGAAACCAGCGTGCAGCGGGGGAGGTGGAGGCCGGCGACCGCTCGTTGAAGTCGAGCACCAGCGCGAGCACGAGCTGCCAGATCCGAAGTGGCCATTCGAAGCGCGCCACATGGCAATACCGATTCTAAAATCGGATCCAACGGGCAGATTGATCTGGGCCGTTTGATTTGATTTGAATTTTAGATCCAACGACCCAGATTTGAAGGCAACGACCTTCCAATTTTTGGAGAAAAATGTTGCAAAAAAATCCAAAATTTTTTTAAAAAAATCCCAAAAAATTGCAAATAACACCCTACAATTTTTCTATAAATACTACATCAACTTCATTCACATCTCACACCAATTTGTGCACAACAAATTTCTCCACTCCTTCCATCTCCTCTCCCATTCCTTTTTATTTTTTGCTAGAAAAATGTTCAATTGGCTTGCTTCCGAAGATTTGCAATTGTGCATTTCTTATTGTCGTATTAGCGTTTGTCCTATCACTGGCAACATGCAAAAGTCCGATAAATTATGGGAAAAAGTATATACCGATTTTCATGAAAATTGAGAGATTGCGCCTCATGAGTCAAGACCGGAGCATAGGAGCCAAACCGCAGTTTCTTCTCGTTTTACTAAGTTGAAGCCGACTTTGAAAGCTTGGGGTGCCGCTCTTGCTTATGCACGAAGGAATTCACAATTCGGCTCAAATTTGCAAGATGAGGTAAGAGTTTATAATGTTAACATTTCCCTAAATTTATGTATGTTTACTTAAATAAATGTTGTCATCTCTATTTATTAGATATTATTGTGACATATAAATTTGTTATTGTTATTAGATAAGAAAAACTCAATCATGTTATGTCACACCCCGAATCTTTTAAGTTAACAAAAGTTACTTTTCACAGAGGTTTACGAGTTACCGAGGATTCTTAACTACGATCGGTAATTTGATAAGTTATCGCTCGAGTTAATTTTCGAGTTTTTAAAAGTACTCCAAATACCTGAATTGATGACTCGATGTGGTAGTACGTGTCGACACGAGTCTCCTGGTATTTTCGGAATATTTTTCGGAGCTTCGGTTTATTTTCTATGAATTTCCGAAGTTTTCGGTAACTTTTAATTATCAATCCGGTAAATCAGTTTTACCATTTTACCTTTTACTTTTCACCTTCTTTTGATCTGAACCGTTGGATCTTTTCAAGATTGGATCTGGACCGTTGATTTGGCTATAAATAGGGGAAGGGAGAGTTGACTCGAGTCAATACCCAACTCGGGCGTTGACCCGAGCCAATCTTTCTCTCTCTCTCTCCGTTTCGGTCTTCAGCTCCGCCGCCCATCACTGCCGCGTCCGGCCAACCCACGCCGGCGCACCCCCACCGAACTGACCCTCTCACTCCCCTCTTCAAAACCCCCTTACCAATTTCTCCTAGCGTCCATGGTGGAAGGAGTTTAGCCGAGGGGAGACGCGACTGTGCTCACCGGATTTGTGGCGAGCTCAGGCGACGGCGAGGGCAACAAGAGGTAGGTTTCATCTTCTCTTCCCTCCTTCTTCAATTGTATCGCTTGGCGCTTCTGTTGGAGGCCTAATTCGAAATCTCTCCTTTTTCTGTCTTCCTTCTGGGCTTCAACCCCTAACCCCGGCGACGCGTTTTGGGGGCTCTTGCTAGACTTCTGGAGTTCTGGTGAGGCTTGAGACCCTGAGGATTAGAGCTGCTGCAGTTGAGTTAGAGGAGAGGCAGAGTTCTGGTTCGGTCGAGGAGGATCCGAGAGGGGGTGCTGGTGACTGGTGCAGCAGTTGGTCATGGTTGGTGGTTATTGAGCTGCTGAAAGAGGTCTGGGTGGAAGGATTCAGTTTGGAGGCTGCTGTCGAGTTTCTGTAGTTTGGGATGTGATTCAGCAGGGGTAAGGTCAATTCCCCTGTTATGTTAGTTGTTGCGTGTTCTATTGAATTAGTGTTGTTGTTGAAATGATGTGGTTGTTAACTTGTTGTTTTGTGTGTGTTGTCGTAACTTGGTGAACCGGAGAAAACAGGGAAGTCATGGCGAAATTCCGGCAAGATACCGGAATCCGGCAAGATACCGGAATCCGGCGAAGATTCCGGTAATGCCGTAAACCGGCAGAGTGCCGAAGAGGTAGGAATCGAATTCCCATTAAGCTTTGAGTCGAAAAGTGTCAGTTGAATCGTAATCGGGATATTTACGGAAAAATTGGACGTAAGTAGGAAGTTTTTATTTTGGGAAACTTCCCATTTTAAGGAAGACTTACCAATTTAGGAAACTTTCCATTTTGGGAAACTATCCCTTTATGGAAGGTTACCAGTTATGAGGAAAGGTTAAATCGGTAAATCGACTCAAGGTTAAATGTACTGATTAATGTGACACGTTGGGTGTCCATAGTAATTCAACGAATTAATACGTGACACTCTAACGTCAAGTTAAAGTAATAAAGGAAAGTTCGGAAGCTGAGTCGGACTTTCGGTAAATTGAGTTAAGAGTCGATGACCGGGAAAGAAAGTCAAAAAGGTTAAAGTGCTAAAGAAAGGAACTTGGTCAACACGTAGTCAAATAGGATTCCTGGTCAAACTAGGAAAAGACCAAGTCAACGATGAAATGACTAATATAATGGTTTGTTTGTACAGTCTCTGATTGAACGTGAGACGGGCTCGACTACGCGGTTAGTTCGAGGGTTTCGCTCGAGGAGCTTTCCGAGCGGGAAGAAAGTCGCAATAGTACTGTGAGTGGACATATTATTTTAAATGAATGCATGCTTTAATTATGGATTTATTTGCATGGTTTCTATGATTATTTTCGAGAATTATATTGTTCTCGGGTTCTTGGATGTTTTATTTGGATAAAGTTTAGCGGGAACCTCGGTTGATGATTTTTATCATGTTGAGGCATTGATTTTGATGATTGAACGTATTTACCATTTTTACTCCAATTTTCTATGTCTTTCTGAAAATGGTTATAGACGGGGATGGCCCGTCATCCGAACAGAATTGAACCCGAGACTTTATTTGGATTTGGATTTGGATTTATTCATATATGACAAGGATTTGTTTTACTTAATTGTTTTGGGAAGAGATTTATTTGGATAGAGAATTTGAGTAATTTATTGTATGAATTTGATATTATAAGGGTTGACCGTATTATTTTATCTAGCTAGCATAGCGTGATGGCGCAATTAGAGCTCTTAGCTCCGACCCTAGTCTGAGAGGTCATATGACAGGACCCACCCCGGGTTAAACCCCTTTTACCCGAAGTAAATCCTGCGGGGACCACCTCATTTGAACCAGACTCCCTGATCTGGTTTACGCTTTCTAGAAACTATTCTGTCATGTTGTAGAGTAATTGTCTTCCCTTACTCTATCATTACTCAAACCACTTGTATACCCAGGACACGAGTTGCCATGAATTTTAGCGTAAATCCAAAATCATAGCCTTTTAATCAGGGAGATACAAATCTCCAGACATCGAGATCCAACAATACTTACTCACATGAAGACAAATTGCCAGGCTTCCCACTACTACAAGCCATTCTGACCGGATAAATCTGGACTTTACCAACAAGCCGATCATTAGAATCACCATCTCAATATCACTTGTGGGGTTACAGCGTACTTTACCACTGGTAACACATCTCCGTACTACTCATAGGTGAGGTGCCACTGACCTCCCTATCTCTTACCTTAGCCTGGAATAACGCATAGTGCAGAACTTGCAATTCAACCATAACTGTGCGTCTAATAAACTTTATCCGCATCACAAACTGGATTAACCTAACCATTAAAAGAATCTCAGAGCCTTACCCGCTCAACAAGGATATTCCATTCCCAGATGCCTCCATTACCACATCATCCGGTAATAACCGACAACTTGGGACATTTAACCAGATCGGACATCAACATAACATTTAGTGCCACTGGTACACACTCAAAGTAACCCTTGATCAAAGCATCGGGAAAATTAATTCCGCCCGAACTTAGCCATATTGATCACCGAGCATCCAGTTATCAAGGCACAATTCATCGTATACCACCGCCGCACTGGGCGCGTAAACATCACAAAGTAAACTCGTACAACTAGATAGTTCCTAGCAAACTGTCCCCCTTGCTCTGCCAGTTTACCATCCACCGCAACCTCTATTCGGTAAGATTCAAAATTCTCAATCGCTTACCACTCTAGATCTTAAATCACAAGATCCACTGCCACACGTTAACATCCTCTCAGATCATAACTTAATCTAGACGTGGCTTAATCACTCCACGGTTTCCGATGAACTTAGCAACATACTTTACTACTCTTATAACAAATTGGTTTCCAAAACCTTGACTCGTAATACCTTTGAGTCATCAGAGAAACCCTTACCTAGTTCCACCGTATTTCATACTCACCGAAATGTTGACAATTTCGAGAGTCACCTCCAATGATCTTTCTTGTTACTACCCTACACTCGTGGCGCCAAGAACTGTCGTTAGGTCAATAATTCCTAACAAGTAGGGTCACTACTCAAATGACCCATGACCATAGCAATACCAACAATACCTTAATCCTTTCAGGATTTCATTATATACACCAGAACTCAATTTCCCAGATCAAATCCTCATTTCACAGATCGAATTGAGAATATTTCCTGTCACTGCAGGGGATATGACTTATGATTCCCAAACACGTCTAAGTACACCTTCGGTTACAATACTTGATTAGACCACAGCCAGTGGGTGCACAAATTTCCATGCCATCAAGCTCAGTTAATTGCCCTCGAGGAAACCAAGTGTCGTAACAGACGACTTTGGTTGTAGGTTGAAGCTTAAGTAACTACAAACATTCTCACTCAGATTCAATGATCCAGTAAACCTTGCCCCACTGCTGTCACTTCACCACTTCCGTGTACTTATCTCGGAAAACATCCGACCACCTACTAACGATATTAATGATCTCGCTAACCATCATAAAAGTCGGAGCGACTAACAATAACCCACTTCCGACATATACTTAAATGGTTAGGCCATCTTCTGGACGTTTTGTACAGAAACTTCCAACCAAACGTCTCTAATCTCCGTTCTCACTAAATGGAACTCTCATGAGAAATTCTTAAGATGATGTCATCACTAGTCTTAGCCACCTACCTGGTGTCATTTTGACCACACACGACTGTACACAATAATTATGCCTTACCAGCATGTGCTACCCAAATTTCAACTTTACCACTTCCCTACACAGGAGGGTACACGTGCTCATGTGGGATATACCCATGTACATCTTCAGCCGTCAAACAGTGCCGTTTGCACAACTACCGGTTCCTACACCACAATAATACCAAGTCCATCAAGGCTCGTATCACTATCTCCGGTACCCCAGCACCCTTGGTCCGAGACCCGGTGGCTTGTTGCCACTTCCAACATGTTCCTTAAAATTCCGGAACCACTTAACTTTAATTACCACTAGTAACGCTTTCTCGATCAGAAAATCGAACTCTAACACAGCCAACCTGAAGACTCCTCCACAGGTGTACTAATTAGAATACCTTGACCATAGGTGGATAACTCACCTTATGGTTGACATGAGTCCCAAGATCTGGTGACACGATTAAATTCTTGCCTCCACGATAAATGGCCTAATGACCATTGTCACCTATAATTCAAATCACGCTTGGACTCACTAAGGATTCGAATATTTCTAGTACCTCAAACATGGGTGGCTGGAGCTAAGAAGATCTAGTCGTAGCTGACGACAACAATGTCAGCACCAAAGCTGACCCACGCCATTAGTTCTAGTGGCTGTCCCATAAAGTATCAAGTGACCAAAACAGCCTTTACTTCCTTAACATTCTTCAATAGTGTCACATCATGGACTCGTCACTAGAAAAAGTCCATTGATCACAAAATAACCCCACTCAACTTTCCTTAAGTCATTCCACTTTCATATGTCCGTTGGTTTCTCTGAAACCACACTAATGACGAACCTCAACAAAATCGTGGCAATCGTCAAATCTTAATATTCATCCTCTCAGAATAATCGCGCTAGGCGACTTCAGCTCCTTTTTCCATCACAGGATGCAACATCTTCCAGTAACTCGTACGACTCTTCACTGCTAAGAGCCTCATAACACGAACACCCAAGCCTTGTCTTAGGCTTCTACAGCATCCCTGTCAACAACTATGACAGCCTCCCAGGTGTGAATTAACTGTTTCACCACCGAGTACTTACACATAATGCTCAAACGTTAAACAACGTGAGTTTACAGCTCGATCCCCAACTCAAATCTCATAAATCAATGGGGAATACAAAAACATAAATACGTAACGAGCTTACCTTGTTCCTTACAGGAACTCTCTATGAGGTCGCGCGTATTGAGGCATAGTCTTGAAGATTCGATCGTTTATAGGACCACTCGGTCCATATCTCAATCAGGAAGTACTAACTCATATCCTCAATAAACACTAAGCGTCCAAGCATAAAATGCCGATGGATCCGCCGCGGTCGGACCATCACTCTATAGACACTAAGTGATACCCAGTATATGAGGTAGTACAGGAAACGATAACCTAATGCTCTGATACCATTGACAGGACCCACCCCGGGTTAAACCCCTTTTACCCGAAGTAAATCCTGCGGGGACCACCTCAAGGGAACTTCTTACCGAAACCCCCTTGAGATGGCCAACCCTTCCTAAAAAACTAACTCAACCGGGTTAGTCAGAGCAGTCTACCGAGATGATTACCCCAAAGAATTTCAAGCAGCAACGGAATGATCGACTATGCCTCGACTCTCGTGCGCGCTCGACCTCCTCTCAAGCACCCTGCATCACTGGGCATTTAAAAACGAAAGGCCCAGGGGAGAAACATTGAGAAACTGTTAGAGTGAGTGGACGAAAATCAAATATAAAACTCTATTTCTTTTAATGCTCTCCCAAAAATGTTTTGATTTAAACATCATTTATGCATGCCCACAAATACCAATTATTCCACAATTGCATGATACGATAAACAAGTAAGGATTATGGGAAGAGAAATGTTCTCAAACATAATAAGTCTGACCTCTCAGACTAGGGTCGGAGCTAAGAGCTCTAGTAGCGCCCTCACGCTACTCTATGCTAGCTATATAAAATAATACGGTCAACCCTTGAAATATCAACCTGACCTCTCAGGCTTGTCTGTCCTCTCAGACCAGGGTCGGAGCTAAGAGCTCTAAATAAAATGATAACGGTCAACCCTTATAATATCAACCTGACCTCTCAGGCTTGTCTGTCTACTCAGACCAGGGTCGGAGCTAAGAGCTCTAAATAAAATGATACGGTCAACCCTCATAGTGCACTACGTAGTTTGCCTGACCTCTCAGGCTAGGGTCGGAGCTAAGAGCTCTAGTAGCGCCCTCACGCTACTCTAGCTAGCATATTTATTGGTCAACCCTTAAAATAAACATTCATAACAATACATTAATCAAATTCTCTTCCCAAAACAAATAAGTAAAACAATTCCTTGTCATATATGCATAAAACCAATTTCCAACGAAGTCTCGGGTTCAAATCCATTCGAAGGACGGCCATCACCGTCTATAACCATTTTCGGGAGAAATAGAAAATTGAGTAATAATGTAAATACGTTCACGCATAAGTGTCAATATCTCAAACCATAGTAAAAATCTCTAACCGAGGCTCCCGCTAAACTTTATCCAAATAAAAACGTTCAAGAACCCGAGAAGGATATAATTCTCGAAAACAATCATAAAACCATGCAATTAACTCAATAATTAAAGCATGCATTTATTTAAAATAATATGTCCACTCACAGTACTAATGTGACCTTCCCGCTCGGAAAGCTCCTCGAGCGAAACCCTCGAACTACCCGCGTAGTCGAGCCCGTCTCACGTCCGACCAGAGACTGTACAACAAATCATCAAATTAGTCAATCACAGTTGACTTGGTCTTTTCCTAGTTTGACCAGGAAATTCCTATTTGACCACAAGTTGATCAAGTTCCTTTTTATGACACTTTAACCTTTTTGACTTCCTTTCCCGGTTATCGACTCTTAACTCAATTTACCGGAAGTCCGACTCAGCTTCCGAACTTCCGTTATCACTTTAACTTTACATTATGGTGTCACATATTAATCAATATATATAACCTCGAGTCGATATACCGATTTAACATTTTCTCATAAATTCCAGTTATCTATTTCCGATAACAGTTTAACACTTTACCCATTTAACCAAAAGGTGTCACATTCATTGGACTTCAATCCTTTAACCATTTTCCTGAAAATGCAACTTTCCCAAAGTGGAAACTTTCCCTTAATGGAAACTTTCCAAAAGTGGAAAGTTTCCCAAATTAACAGGTTTCCAAACTTGGAAGGTTTCCCAAAATGGAAACTTCCTAATTACGTCCATTTTCTCCGTAAATGTCTCAATTACGAATTAACCGTACTTTTTGACTAATAGCTTAACCAGGATTCGATTCCTACCTCTTCGGCATTCTGCCGGTTTACGGCGTCACCGGAATCTTCGCCGGATCCCGATAACTTGCCGGAATTTCGCCAGAGTTTCCCCGTTTTCTTCGTCACCAAGTTATCGACAACACGACAACAAAACAACATCAATTTATCATCCCAACAACAGTAACAACTCCAATACCAAAATCAAAACCAAGAATGAGTTCTTTACCTCGTCTCACCTCTATCTCTCTGCCTAGGGTGACCTCTGCACCCAGCAGTGTCAAGGTGACTTCCTCAGTCCTTCAACCATTCTTCTCCCTTCCTCTTTAACTCCAGAACCAGCTGCCTAGGCCTTCTGGAGCTCGAGAGGCAGCCCAGAATCTTCAGAAAACCGCCGCCGGAGCAACCAATCTCGGCGGAAAAACTCACTGCCTTAAACCAGAGATTTCAAGATGTCACCAATCGAAGAAACTGAACACATGAGCTTGTAGAACACATCGAGGAGATCAAGAAACCTACCTCATGCTGCCCTCGCCGTCGCCTGTGCTCGCCAAAAACCGGTGAACACCGACGCATCTCCACTCGGCCAATCCTCTTCCACAGTGGATACCGGAATGAATTGGTAAGGGGGTTTTGGAGAGGAGAGTGAGGGGAGTATTTCGAGGGTGGTGCGCCGGGGCGGGTTGGCCGGACGCGGCTGTGATGAGCGGCGGAGCTGAGGACTGAAACGGAGAGAGAGAGAGAGAGAGATTGGCTCGGGTCAACGCCCGAGTTGGGTTTGACTCGGGTCAACTCTCTCTTCCTCTATTTATAGCCAATTCAACGGCCCAGATTCAATCTTGAAAGATCCAACAGTCCAGATTTAAAGAAGGTGAAAAGTAAAAAGGTTAAATGGTAAATCTCCTTTTTACCGGAATAGGAATCCAAAATTACCCTAAACTTCAGAAATTCACAGAAATTAGCCGGAAGCTCCGAAAAATATTTCGAAAATACCGGGAGACTCGTATCGACACGTACTACCACATCGAGTCATCAATTCAGGTATTTGGAGTACTTTTAAAAACTCGAAAATTAACTCGAGCGATAACTTATCGAATTACCGATCGCAATTAAAAATCCTCGGTAACTCGCGAATCTCTGTGAAAAGTAACTTTTATTAACTTCAAAAGATTCGGGGCGTGACATCAGACTTATTATGTTTGTGAACATTTATCTTCCCATATTCTTTATTTGATTACCTTATCATGCATTTGTGGGAAATTCAGTATTTTGTGGGCATGTTTAAAGGATTTTTAAATCAATATATTTTTGGGAGAGCATCAAAAGAAATAGAGTTTTATATTTGATTTTCGTCCACTCACTCTAATAGTTTTCCAATGTTTCTCCCCTGGGCCTTTCGTTTTTAAATGCCCAGTGATGCAGGGTTCTTGAGAGGAGGTCGAGCGCGTACGAGAGTCGAGGCATAGTCGATCTTTCCGTTGCTGCTTGAAATTCTTTGGGGTAATCATCTTTGTAGACTGCTCTGACTAACCCGGTTTAGTTAGTTTTGTAGGAAGGGTTGGCCATTTCAAGGGGGGTTTCGGTAAGAAGTTCCCTTGAGGTGCTTCCCGCAGGATTTACTTCGGGTTAAAGGGGTTTAACCCGGGGTGGGTCCTGACATGTTATGTGACATAAAAGAAGAAAGAGTTTACGCGGTTTGATTGTTGGGAAGTGGTGAAGAACCATCCTTATTTTAGAGAAGTCCAAACTAGTACTCCACCTTCTTCATATGCCAACTCCGCCGCCTCTGCTCCGCTCGTTAGCTCAATGCCTCCCACAATCGATGTGGCTGAGGATGAAGTGATTGCAACACCACAAAGCAACCTTGAAGCTTCCTCAAGTCTGGTTAGACCAGTGGGAGTGAAAGCGGCCAAGGAAGCTAAAAGAAAGGGGAAAAAGGTCGCCTCGACTTCTTCAAATGAGGTAAGGGATGAGGCTTTGAAAAACATTGTGGAAAATCAAAAATCTTGACTAGCCGCGCAACAAACAAGTGATGCTATGGAGCTTGCTTTATACGAAAAATAACTTAGCCTTAAAGAGAAAGACTTCAAATTGAGGGACTTAGCGGAAGAATCAAGGATTATGGCAATGGATACGGAGGCTATGACCCCAAAATCAAAGAGGTATTTTTCAAAGAGGAAAGCGACAATTCTTAAGCAACTTGATGTCGATGAAGGAGATGCTAGCGAGGAAAATTTTTCAAAGTGCTATCGCCCACTTTTTCCATAGTTATGTATTTCTATTATGTACTTTCATTTCTAGTTATGTACTTTAAATTATGTACTTTCATTTCTAATCATGTACTTTAAATTATGTATTTTCATTATATACGTTACATTTTCAAGTAATAAAATCACACCTTCTTTATTCCGTCAAATCAAATAACATATAAGGCAATTTTTTTTGAAAATATAGTCATGAATTTTTTTGAAAATATAGTCATGAATTTTTTTTTAAAAAGTCAATGAATAGTAATAGGAGGTGCTATTTTTTCCCACCGCTGCACGAAAAAACTGCACTGCACCCTTATTGCTCAAATAGTAATAGCACTTGCTCAAATAGTGCTTGCTCCTCCTCAAAATAGGAGGAGCAAGCAAAAAAACCGCTGCAGATGCTCTAAGAACTTCACAAGGATATGGGCAGTGTTCTTCAACATATAAATGAAATTTCAGATTCGTGCCTTCGAGCCAAATGATTTTGATTGAACTTCTAATAAAGCACTAAATTTGAGTTGATATTAAACCATAAATCCACATCCGATTACAAAAAGATAAAATTGAAAATAAATTGGAAGGGGAATGCTACGTACAGACGCTGGTGCGGGTGCACGGTAACACGTGTCATGTTGATTTGAAATTGAATTTGATAGTGACTCAAATGAAAGTTGAAATGAA
The DNA here is from genome assembly GCA_951800085.1 of Comarum palustre. Lineage (NCBI taxonomy): Eukaryota > Viridiplantae > Streptophyta > Magnoliopsida > Rosales > Rosaceae > Comarum > Comarum palustre. The sequence goes on from OX637579.1 coordinate 23,582,039, forward strand.
CTCTTTTCATGTTAAAGATCGAACACCAGTGCCATGTTCTTCTCGGAATTTTTTATTTTGTTTTCTTTACAGAAAAAAAAGTAGTGCTAGAGACATCAAATATTTATACAAAAATTATATACCAAACGATGTGGCTTGTGCCAAAAATGCTAACATGAATTTTCTTTACTAATGTTTTCATAAAAAAATTGTTAATCGCAAATTATTTGCTAACTCATTTATCAAAGGATTTAAAATAAAGAAAATGTAAAAGTGAATCTCAAAATGGTATGCTTATTCTCATTAAGACTCCTCTTTATATAGATTTAAGGTTACAAGGAAAGAATAAATTACATAATGATCATTATTCTGATTGAAAATAAATTGATACAGATTGATACAATTACTCTGATTAATAGCTAATATCGAGATTTTCTCTCGTCAATTATGAATTTGACGAAGGCACACATAAATGTGATTTTCCTTTAACACTCTCCCTTGTGCCAAGTCAAAGACAAAATGGTGTATCTGGTGTTGCCTCATTAAAAATCTTGCCAAATAACAAAACTCAATGGGATGAAATAAAACCTTGGTCGAAGGAAAAAAGAGCACAACGTACCTATTGCATTTTGAGGGTGATGTGATAACGTTAGACACCCCTGAAATCTACACACTCCCCTTGATCCTTGCATAAAATCAAGGGAGCTCGGAAAACTTTCTCATTCTGATACTTTTTACGTGCTTTTTGAGTGTGGCTTTAGGCAATGATTTGGTAAACAAATATGTCACATTCTCCTCAAATTTTATTTGATTTACCTGGATCTTGAGGGGGGTATGTTGTTGTTGACTGTAGAAGAACTTCGCTTCGTATTATCACCCTTGATATAGTCTAGTTTTATAAGTTTGATGCAGGTCGTATTATCTTCATAGATGTATGTGGGCTCTTCAGTGATAGAATATAAACCATTGGTTCCTCAAATATGTGTAATGATGGATCTTAACCATATACACTCACCAACCGTCTCATGTAGAGCAATGATCTCAGAGTGGTTTGATAAGGTAGCCACAAGGGTTTGCTTGGTTGATCTCTAAGATATTGTCGTGTTCCTAATAGTGAATACATAACTAGTTTGGAAACGTCTTCTATGTGGGCCAGAGAGGTACCCAGCATCAGCAAAACCAACCAAAGTGTTGTTTGGGGTTCAGTTTGTCCTTTAGGGTGTGCAGTTTCATCTGTTGTCTCATCTCTGTTTTTATAAGGATGTTATATTTTTGATCGATATCATTCCAATGATGTTACGTTGACGCTGAGCTAAATCTAGCTAACAAGTTCACTGAGAATGCAATATCTGGTCGAGTACATTGGGCTAAGTACAATAATGCATCTATTGCAATTAGATAGGGAATTTTAGGTCCCAATACTTCCTCTTCATCTTCCTTTGGACGAAATAGATCTTTCTTTACATCCAGACTTTGACCGATCATGGGAGTGCTAGCAAGATGCACCTTGTTCAAGTTAAATCGCCTGAGCATCTTTTAGACATATGCAGACTGGTGAATTAATATTCCACAAGCTCGGTGTTCTAGCTCAAGGCCTAAACAAAACCTAGTTTTCCCAAGATCTTTCATCTTAAATAGCAGTCATCACCTCGTCTCTAGCCTGTCTTACCTTCGCCTAATTGGATGGGAAAAAAATAATAAATTAACATTTTTACATATATATAAGTAAAAGAATTTGAAAACGTAAGATGACTTACAATATCCTCCTGGGCGTCAGGATATGTCTTCTCGAATGTATAGACATACTGGTTGACTTCTGGATATTCCCTGGCCGCCTCGTCCATCAACGATAAGAATGGTCTAGAACCGGCATGATGGTTCTTTGTGTTGCGTTGCCGGTTCTGAGCTTTTACCCGGGAAACGGTCTACAGAGGAAAAAAAATATTAGTAAAATATTTTAAAACGTACTAATTAATAACAATATAACTAATTAATTTTTTTAACTACCTGTTTATGAGGGTTGTTTAATTTTGATATCAGAAGTCAACGCCACTCGTATTCCCTAAACTGGAACACAACAGGGGTACTAGAACGTGCGTTCTCATGCGCAGTCCAGTGTGTCCGCAACTCGTTTTTTCACTCCTTGTACCTACATATACCACAGAAATATTATAAATATTATTAACTACATATATAATTTTGTTTTTTCATTAACTTTCCAACGTATCTTCCCCCATGCACAACATCTGCCCAGGTGTTCCTCAGGTGCTGGGGAACGTCAAACCACACATGCATTAAAACGTTTATTAGTTTAATTTTTTTCATAAATCAATAATATAATACATAATATTAATTAAGAATTTTGTAAACTTACTGACATTGTGTTGTGGACCATGTCCTTAACCTCTTGTGAGACCTCGCCTCAGTCTAACCACAACATAGAGACTCTATCCCTAATGAGCGCTTTCACGCGGCCGAAGTGCATCCTCATCTTCCCGCCCGATACTATGTTGACATCCCCGTTAGTATCAATGACGATCTTTTCTGAGGTACTCATGGTCTTCTCGAGAGTCTTTTCTGTGACGAGACCTTTTTTCTTCCTTGTCGGCTTGGCTCTGACGGTGCCTATCACAAATTGATTATTAATAAAATCAGATATTCTTATTATGACATTATAAGAAAACAAATTATTTATATTTCATTACCTGAGGGCGTGGAGGCGGACGCGACGGATTCCGACTCTGTCACCGATGATGATACCCTCGCAGATATAAGATCAGTACCAAAATGCACGAACTGGTACGCCACTGATAGAGTCACCTGCAGGGGCAGTGGATAAATCGGCGTCCCTTGGTCATCGACTTCAGGTAATGCCGGTATCAACCCTGGAAGGTAGAGAAGAGGCGGCGGCATTTGTACCCTAGATGACCCACCATCCGAAACAGTAGGACTCGGAGTCGGTGCCCTGTGTATCTCAGGCATACGTGGTGCAGACACCTCCATCTGAGTCAGAGGCCGCAACTGCCTCGAGGACTGAGGGGCGCCCGGCTACCCGGCTGCCTAGAGGAATGGGTGGCCCCCAGCTGCCTCAAGGAATGGGTGGCGTCCGGCTGTCTCTGTGTCATCTCTAGAAGGGTCGCACATCTAGATGTTATAGGACCCCGAAACGACGTTCGAGGGTTGCTAGAGGTTCCCTCAGACGATTCAGACCTTTAGCCCTTCGAACCCTTCTTGATCTAAAAGGGTGGCTCATCCTATTTAAAATATAAATTTGAATCAAATTAATGATAATGTCATTACTATTTTAATAAATTATTTCAACATGTAATTTTTAATTTTTAGCCTTTAATAAATTCAATTAATATTTGTTATTAATTTTTAATAAATTTAATAAAATGTTTGTTAATATTTGTTTATTAAAATGTTCATTAAAATTAATTATATACAAATATATACAACCATACACTTAAATCAATATATACAAATATATATATATATATATATATATATATGCAACCATACACTTAAATCAATATATACAAATATATACAACCAATATATACAAATATCAATATATGCATCAAAAAAACGTATGCAACAATATATACATCAATATTTATTAATTTGCAGCAATATATACAAACAATTCAAAATAATTATTAATAATTCAAAATATATATACAAACAATATATACATCCCTAATCCCGAAAATAATTCAAAATCCGAAATTCATACCTTTATTTGCTAGAGAAAGAGAGAGATGAAGCGATGGACGAGGTGGACGCAGTGGAGGAGGCTGTGGCGGTAGAGGAAGGCAGTGGATGGGGAGGAGAGCAATGGAGGGGAGGAGGGCAGTGGAAGCGGAGGAGGGCGAATCGAATGAGAAGAAAAAAATTAGGGTTTCTGTTCTAGAGGCGGGATGAGTTTTGTCTATATAGGCTTAAGTATAGCCGATAAAATAAGAAATTCGTGTGCTATAATTCTGATTTTCGTCGGCTAATATTTTTTTTAATTAACTATACTCGACGAAATTATTACAAATTCGTCGGCTAATTAATTTGCTATGTATTTTTTTTTCAAATATACTATAGCCGACGAATTTATAATAAATTTTTCGGCTATAATCTATCTATATTTATTCATATAATTAATTTTCAATTTGTTTGGTTCATTATCATTTTATTTTTTTATTTCACTATAGCTGACAAATTTTCAATAAATTCGTCGGCTATAATACTTTTTATACTAATTTATTTCCATTTTATATGTTTAATTATTTTTTTATTTTTTTATTTAACTATAGCCGACGAATTTTCAATATATTAGTCGGCTATAATACTTTTTATACTAATTTATTTAATTTATTTCTAATTTACATGTTTAATTATCTTTTTATTTTTTATTTAACTATAGCCGACGAATTTTCAATATATTCGTCGGCTTTAGTAATTTTTATACTAATTAGTAGGCATGATGTGATTGTGATGATCAAACTTGTGAAATAAAAATCCGACCGTTAGATATCATTATTATGTTGAACTATGTGTATGGGTAAATTTTCATCAAGATCCGACAACGTTAAAGACTTGATCCGGACGGTCAATCTTGTAAGTCAAACCCCTAAACGTAAAGAAACGGTAATTTGACAGTCTAAATTACATATTTTGTCCCGACCTTCTACTAAAAATAGTTTCAAATCGATGAGACGCAACCAGTGGTTTAAATATTTTATAAAAAAATAACCATTGGAGAGCATATAATATCCTTGAGAGCATACACCACTTTCATAAGGAAACATATCGTTGATGAAGACCGTTGTTGGATCGATGGATGTATTGCTCGTCACAGAAAATTGCCCATGATCATGCGGGCCCCCTGATGATGTTTCACCGTGATATATACAACATATGTACTTCTCCCAAAACATGTTACTCTTTAGGTGTTGTCATACTTTGTCAATCGCAAATCGATGCATATCGTTGCGACACTGACATTTAGTGCACGGGCAATAGAAAATTATATTCTCGTTAGCATTAGCCAGCACATATTCAATAAAACTAATAACTCCTTTACCATATCTTTTGTCTCATTTTGGAAGCGAAATCCAATTCTTATTCATATCCTGAAAAGATAACAAAATATATATGTATAACTTTAATTAATTAATTCCATACATAAAATTTCAAATCATTTAGTATTCTACAACAATTAATTAATAAAAAATTAATAATTAACATATATATATATATGTTTTACATATATATTCTAATTACTAATTACATAACAATATTATATATCAATACATCAATCAATACAAAATCATAATCAACATATATATAATCGACAACTTATTAATTAATTCATACCAAGCATCAACACAATATTATAATTAAATTAATTAACATATATATATATATATATATATATATATACTTAATCAAAATCGACAACTTAATTATTAACAACTTCATATATATTATCAAATCAAAATCGATCAAATCAATCACACTCAAAATCAATTAATTCAACTCATACTACCAGCATAAACATTATAGCCGATGAACAAAAAAACAGGTCGATGAACAAAAAAAATTGTCGGCTAAAGTGAACTTTTAGCAGACGAAATATTTTTTCGTCGGCTAAAATAATTTATTCGTCGGCTATAGTCTGTAAACTATAGCCGACGAAATTATAAAAGTTTAGCCGAAAAAATTATTTATTTCATCGGCTAAAAGTCTTTATATTTACAGATATAGACAGTAGCTCATTTGGGGAAAAAACGAGAGAAAAAGTTTAGGTGTTGTCGAAATTGTTAGGTGTCGTCGAAATCTATTCAAAATTAGTTTGTGAAGTTATATATAGGTACATATATGTATATATATCTTGATTTAAGAGTTTTATTTGAGTTATATAATATTAATTTTAAGTTTTAATTTGAGTTGAATTATTGAACTTTGAGTGTGATTGAGTTGATCGATTTTGATTTGATAATATATATGAAGTTGTTATTAATAAGTAGTAGATATACATATATATATATATATATGTATGTATATATATATATATTAATTTAATTATAATATTTTGTTGATGCATAGTATGAATTAATTAATATGTTGATTATGATTGATGTTAATTGATATATAATATTGTTATGTAATTAGTAATTAGTATATATATACATGTATATATATATATGTGTGTGTGTGTGTGTTAAGTATTAATTTGTTATTAATTAATTGTTGTAGAATACTAAAGGATTTGAAAAATTAATTAATTAGAGTTTATACATATAAAACAGTACAACAAGGAAACAGTGCATCCCTTCTCTAGAGTTGTCAACACTGCTGGTATGGACAAGTACAACAAACTACTTGCTTTCCAACAGATCCCTGTGTATCTCGGTTGTCAGAAGACGGTTCTTGAAAGTGTGATGGACGTTATGAAGATTAAAGTTGAGACAAAATCGACTGTGAAGGTTGATGATTATCTACAGTACACTGCTTCGATGCTGCCCCACGGTCATCGTCTTCATACCACTCATCATAAGGTCCGATGTATCCTGAAAGATCTTGGGTTTTCCTACATCAAGATTCATGCATGCAGATATAACTGTGTTCTCTTTTAGGGTAAAGATCTAAAATGGAATGACCTTGGTGGCCTTGACGTATGTCCGGTATGTCAAAGTGACAGGTATAAGCTGACTCCTACAGGCAATAGGAAATATGTGAAGGTACTTCGGTATTTCCCGTTGAGGGATAAGCTGGAGCGGTTGTACATGTCATCACACACGGCCAAAGCTATGAGATAGCATGCTGATGGGGAATTGCATAACGAAGATACCCTTATACACCTGCTGACGGAGAGGCTTGGAAGCATATAGACAGGGAGTTTCCTCATTTTGTGTCAGAGATCCAAAATGTGAGTCTCGGGCTCTCATCCGACGGGTTCAATCCTTTTGGCAACATGAGTCTTCAATACAGTGTATGACTGGTGATTTTGGTACCATACAACCTTCCTCCATGGATATGCATGAAGAAGGAATACAATATGTTGAGTTTGTTGATTCTGAGGCTCGGTTATCCAGGGAAGTGTCTCGATGTGTATTTGAGACCCTTGATTAAAGAGCTTAAGTGTTTTGGGACGTTGGTCATCCCACTTATAACAAGTACATGCACGAGATGTTCCAGATGCATGTCATAATTGTTTGTATCATCAGTGATTTTCCTGCCCGTGGGATGTTGTCGGACAACGTTGTTAGGGGATACAAGGCTTATCCAGAGTGCCTTAGCGATGAGGGGAGCAGTAGTCATTGCAACAAGATATGTTGATTGGGTCACCGTACTCTCCTTTCGTATGATCACGAATTGCAGTTCCATGACAAGGCATTTGATGGGAGTGTAGAAAACTGTGTGCCTCCCAGAAGATGGACGGGGGAAGAAATTTTAGCAGTGCTTAATGAGTACGATTTTAGGCAGCTCGGCAATCATCCTAATATTGTGGCGGCAATACCTGAAAGACCCGACAGGTACAAATTTTGGACACATAAGAACATATTCTGGGAACTCCCATACTGGAGTAAGTTATTGATCATGCACTACCTAGATGTGATGCACATAGAAAAGAATGTGTGCAACAGTGTGGTGGGAACAGTGCTGAACTTGGAGGGGAAGACGAAAGACGGTCCTAAGGCACGCATTGATCTTAAAAATAGATATACGAAGACATATGTTGTTGAAAGAAGGGAAGAAAAAAAATGCCTCAAGCTCCTTACACCATTAAGCCTGACCAAAAGAACGTAATTTTCAGGTGGATGAGTTCTATGAAGTATCCTTCAGGCTATAAAGAAAATATAGCCCGGTGTGTAAACTTTCGAAACAATAAAATGTACGGGTTAAAGAGTCATGACTGTCATATTATGCTACAACGTCTCTTTTGTGTTTTCATTCGACCGTTCATTCCTCGTCAGGTGGTGGAGCCGTTAGTAGCGTTGTCAAGATTCTTTCAGAAGTTATGCACACGGGAAGTGATAAAATCTAACCTCTGAGAAATAAAAGAGGACATTATTTATATTATGTGTAAATTTGAGAGGATATTTCCTCCAAATTTTTTTGATATCATGCCTCACTTGATGATCCATCTTCCCGAGCAATTGTTGCTTACCGGTCCAGTACACTATACTTGGATGTATCCCATGAAAATATATGTTTTTTACACCTGAATTTTTTATTATACATGTTCAATATATAATCATAGCACTGTACAATAATTTATTTATATGCAACTTGGAGACTACAAAGCTTATGTGGCTAATAAATCCGCGTCTGAAGGATGTATAGCTGAAGCATATCTTGCGCACATGTGCGTCACCTACATGAAGTTGTATTTAGGAGCGTTGAAGGAAACTCCACAAATTATACCGGTATATGTACCGAAGTTCAACCTTTCCATATACTGTTCAGACATTCAAGGTGATCTCGACTACCACAACAAAGAATTCATAAACTATTTTGGCGGTTGGGTATGTAATTCTTTATTTTTGTTCATGACTCTTTCATTGCATAATTATTCATATTTTTAGTACATTGAATATTTGGTTGCAGATGAACCATATTCAATTCGATGGACACCCAAATTGGTCGCAAGAACTAAGACTTCTAGCGATCAACCCGATAATGTCAAGAGTTTATCCGATGCAAGGTGAATGGCGTGCAATTTATATGTGAACAGAGAGACAACAGACGGAGAACACAAAATTCTAGGGTGATGGCGCATGGTGGGCGGAATGGAGTTGACTATTACGGTGTTCTAGATTCAGTGGTGGAACTCATTTATGGGCAAAGCATGACAGTGCACCTCTATAAGTGTAGATGGTTTGATACTAGCAGCCAGCAGAGCATGAAGATGGATCAGTACGGGATTTTAGCGGTTAACACTGCTACAAGTTGTTACGAAGATGACCCGTTCGTTTTTGCCACTTCGGTAAAACAAGTGTTTTTTTATCTTGATGACCTTGTTAAAGGTGACGTGTGAAAAGTAGTCAACCTTGTGCACCATCGAAACATTTACCGGACGGCTACATTTGGAGAGGCCGAAGACGAGGAATAAAATGTTGCGTATCAAGAGCCCTGCGCAATAGGTATTTCTGATTCCTCTACAATTCGCCTTAAAAATTTTAAAGCGGGTCGTTCGGTTCGAATTCGTGATTTAGACGCAAGGCTTATTGATGTTGATCCAAATCAAGAAATAGACGAAGACTCTTGTGATGAGAAAATGTATAGATTGCCATAAATTAATTCTAACACCGAAAAAGACTCATCGGATGATTCCGATTACGAGCCTTCTTAGTTTGAATTTGTAATACAAATTGATGTGTGTTTTATATGCTACAAGATGTTGAATTCATAATTTTGTTTAATTTTGGTGATATATGAACAGGAAATTGGTATGATTTACATTAAACAGCCTGTTTTTTTATGTATTTTTCAGTTTTAACCGACAAAATAGGCCACATTTCGTTGGCTAAGATAATTTTAGCCGATGAATTATATCCTATGTCGTCGGCTAAAACTATCTTGGCCGACGAATACCCTAATATTTCGTCGGCTAAACCATAAACTCTAAACCCTATATTATAGCCGATGAATACCCTAATGTTTCGTCTCATCGATTTGAAACTATTTGCAGTTAAAGGTCCGGGTAAAATACGTAATTTAGACGGTCAAATTACCGTTTCTTTGCGTTTAGGGGTTTGACTTACGGTATTGACCGGCCGGATCGAATCCTTAACGTTGTCGGATCTTGATGAAAATTTATCCATACACATAGTTCAACATAATAATGATATCTGACGGTCGGATTGTTATTTTGCAAGTTTGATCATCATAATCATAACATGCCTACTAATGTTGTATAACTTGTTTACCAAGTGTTAAGTAAATGTTCCATTTCAAAACAAACTATACGTCGAAGCTTCAAACAAACAAAAAATCGTGAAATAAGATATGACCGGAATGATGAAATATGTCTACGGTTAAAAAATCATGTAATTCCGATAAAATTTCGGTGCCAATAGTTGCGGTCAATACAATTTTTCTTTCTCCCTAGAGTTGGCCCTATCTAGCGATGGTTATTTTTCATAAAATTTTTATATCACTGGTTTCGTCTCATCGATTTGAAACTATTTGCAGTTGAAAATTTTTAAAAAATTTTTTATTAATTTGTTTTATCTTTTGTTTTATTTATTCAGATTTTAATGGAAATAACTTCTCCACGTTTTCTGTTTTCTGATTTTATATAACCATCAAAAATTTAATCATCTTAAAAACCTTTATGGCCTTGTTAATATATATATATATATATATATATATATATAGTCTATGCAGAGCGAACCTTCATTATGAAATTAAAGTGTGAATGTCCATAGTTCACTCACTTTTTGGTCAATTTTTTCGATCATAGCCCGTTAGTATCTAGATATATGTCATGATCATCTCTGCAAAGTTTCGTCTAATTTGGTGACTGACTATGATCGAAAAATTTGACCCAAAAGTGTGCAAAATATGGACATTCACACTTTAATTTTAGAATGAAGGTTGGCTCTGGATAGAGACTATATATATATATGGAGTCAACTTTTTTAAATTAATCAAATTATATAAGAGTGCATACAACAAGCGATTTACATGACTTATGTCATATATGCAGCAAATTATTTTGAAATTAATCAATCCTAACGTGACATCTAAAGATTACCTAAATAAATGTACGTACTTTGTTACGATTCTACAATAGAAGAAAATGTGTTTTTTATTCAGCCAGAAGAGAAACAGTATGCGTCCAACACCTACCTCATTTTCTATAGTCATTGTTTTTCAAAGCATTGAGCCAGAAGTAAGGCACCCCATTTCCTGCCAAAATACATAATAAGACAATAAACAATGATGAAATAACTAACAAATTGCTAAAGTTTATAGATAAAGAAGTATCAAAAATGTACCTAAGATACATGCTTCATCTTCATAATGACTACCAACTTCATCTGCTTCGGGATCAATTTTCTTCTCACCATTTATGATTTCGTATTGCTGTGAATTGGAGTGACTAAACGTCATCTAACTAGAAAAATGATCGAGAGATGATACACATATTGATACATTGTACAAATTGTCTATATACCTGTAGATACAAAAGTTCACATGTTTTACGATATTTTGCTTGAATCGAGTCTTTGTTCTCGTCATACTATGCTTTCAATGCATCATCATAATTTTCCTTCAAGTTGAGAAAGCATCAAGTTATGTCAAATGCAATCTTTTATAAAATGATCATAGAATAATAATGGGGCGTCAAGAACTTGAGTAAAGTGACTAAATACATCATGAGACCTATATCTGTTCAATAAAATGGATCAAATGAATAAAACAAAGTTGTTAAGCGAGTTGCTGATCACTAGTGCAGTCTCAACTGTAAATCATGAAAACTTGTACAATTTTCCATACAGCAACTACAACATTCAGCGCAAGGAGAATAGTACCTGGATTGGTCTTAGACTTTCAACACATTCTCTGACATCTTTTCCTAGATTGTCAAGGAAATTGGAGTACTGCGTAGATATTTTGGTCTTGTCCTCCGCAGCCTCTCCAGTAAACCGTAAAACCTCACGTGGGATGATTTGATCTCGAATGGCCAGCCTACACGAGAATAAATAAATCGACCAATATCCATGTTCAGAGAATCTGTCTATATTGAGACCTCAATCAAACTGTAACAGTATAACAAAGTTCTGCCTATGGCAAAAACACAAGTTGTGAGCTCACCCCAAGAAAAGATCAATTTCCATATTGTAATTCAGATTTATGATCTGTTGGGAAAAACAAATGAAATAAATTGCATGTGTAAACACAAAATCAAATAAGGAAACAAATCTAAAGATGACCATCTGACAACGAACTCACCTCAACAAGATCTTTCGTATCTTTCAGGTTCTTTGGGATGTTAGGCGGACTGAAAAAGCTGAAGAACTCTTAATAGTCATTGGCTTGGCTTTCTTTGATCCCTTCCCAGATTCCTTGGCAAGCTTATGTGTCAAGCATTTTCCCGGATACCATGTAATCTCTGTCCTACAAAGCACCAGGTGACGGAAAATAAAGATGACATGCCTTCCTTGTAACAAATGGATGAAACAAGATACTTACCCTATTGCGCATTCTATAAAGGATCCATCTTCATCAGTCATGTGATACGTCTTGGTCAAGACGGAGTTTTCAAAGGGATTAGTGCTGAAATGGAATTCAAGTCTGAATCCTTTTTGTATCCTGAACCATTTGATGTCTATAAGATGTTTGACAGCTCCTTCATCTTGTTGCATAATCCAACTTTAAGGATGAGATACTTAGATGAAAAACGTTATGCAATAACAAACTTGTTATATACATCCTCACAGCCTTTCAGAGCATATAACCAGAAACTAGGCACCCCTTTCCCTGCAAAACACATAATTAATAATCCTAACAAATTCTTTATAAGACATGACCAATGTAAAGGACTGCACCTTTCTTCTGTTTTCGGTTTGGTTCAGTGACGTAGCTCGTGCAGCATTTTCCTCTTGATCCACAACATCCGTAGTAATTCTAGTATTTGTAACCACACCATTCACAATATTGTATCTCTGTAAAATTTATTAAATAACTAATCCATATAGATGACATTCAATAGGCTATCAATCTATTGGCACCTGGAAGTCAATTAAGAACCCATACCTGGAGGTACAGAGGTTCACAAGACTCCAGAAAGTTGGCTTCAATTAAACTGCCAACAGGCTACTAGCCACGTTGTACAAAAATACCAAACATGCACATTCAGGGTTTCGTTCGAAACCTTTAACTTTGTGTTCGGTTTCATCTTCGACTTAAAAATAATTGTATGTTCTGTTGTAATTATCAATGTCTTCTTCATCAGAGTCGTCTCCGTCAGAGCCCAATCCATCGTCAAGGTCTTCGTACTCATCATCGCCATCTTCCTGATCATCATAATATTCTGCTTCAAATCCAAGGTACTGGTCTTGGTCTTCATCCTCTTGCAAGTCATCTCTGCTCTCAATAGCAGAGATGACTTGCAAACCAAGAAACTGCACGGGGAACGATCTGATCTCGGATAATTGACCTACACAAAATCAATGTCAATGATGTATTCAAAGTTAATATATCCAACAATCAATACCTGAATTAGGAAAGAAGTAAAAAATCATACGCGAGTTATTTAGGTTTTGAGGGTTTTAGCGTGGCTGCTGGTAATAGGTCATGTTTGTGTGAACGGGGGAGATTCTTGTTGTGAACCGGACCACGTGTACAGTTAAGATTCAGGTGAGGCCCATTGGTGATGGATCAGCATTCTCAATGCACCGGCCCACCACTTCGGTTGGGAAATATCCGACCCGATCGTTATAATACGCATGCGCCATGAAATAAGGGAGTACAAAACCCTAATTGTCACTACATTTTACTGTGTAGGTTGTAACTGGTAAGTTATATTTTTTATTGATGGTGAGAGATTTTAGGCTAGCCAATCACAACGGAAGTGATATTTAAATTATGAGATTGATCAAGAAGAAAGTCATCAAATTGATTACAAAAGAGATATTGCTATCAAATCTGATGTGGAACTTTCACTTTTGGAAATTTGATTCATGATTTTTCTCTTCCATAACTGATCAGTATGACATAATACAACATTTATGTATTTAAAAGTTCCGTTTACAATCGTGTTTACATAATTTGAATTCTCAACTAGATTTCTCTTTTCCTCTTCCTCCCCGCTCTGGCTCTCTCCTCACCTCCTAAAACCCTAGTCGCTTCCACTCTTGTATTCATTGCAACAGCGCCGTTCACTCTCCTCGCGATCTCAAAGCAACTGGTCCACACCTCTCAAGCTCTCCGTAGACAATCATTGGTCACCAAAATCTCATTAGCAAATTATCATTTTGATTCAAGAAACCTCTAGAGAACTTCTATCTATTTGAAAAACCACTGAAATTTTCTTTAGTAACATCAGCGATGGGGGATCAAGAACCAATCTATGTCGTAAAATCGCAGCTTTTTCTTCCGAAAAATCTCAGACGTAGAATGAATCACTTTTGGGCACTCAAGGAGCCTACGAATGTACAGTACCCAGCCACTGCATTTCACTTACATATAGTTATATTTTCCAACTGTTCTTCTTTCTACATATCTTATATTTGCTTTGCTTTATCTTTCACCACAAATCGTGATCATCTTTTTCCTATGATGATAATGTTAAGAGTTTGATTTAGTGGTAGAGAAACTTGTATCATATAGTTGGAATGATCAGATGATATTTTTGGCTACAATATATTTATTATTTCTTGTAACATCGAAGTTATACCTGTAGGGGAATTAATACCAAAGGCACAGTCTATAATGTGATTTGCTCTTCAGTCGTTCATATATTCAGATATGTTTAACATCAATTTTCTGTTTGTTTTCAGCCCGCCATTGAAGTGAAAGTTCGGGACATGAAACGGAATATAATTTAGTAAGACTATTCATATCTATTTTTTCGTTTTCTTCTTCTTCTAATTTTATGGTATTTTAACAATTATGGATGATCTAATACATTACAATCCATCAGCCGTGCTACCATCTGTGCTACTGAACTATATAAACACGAGAGGGAATTTAATGAATTCATCATAGTAGACAAAGATAAACGTATTGCTTGGTTAAAAAAGCTCAGGAATGCGATTTACAATCGTATGTTAAAGGTGAGAATGAATGCCTAACTGAACACTTGAATCTATAATGACAAGTTTTATGACAGATCATGATGATTATTAGTGGCTTCTATATTATGAATTTTGCAGGAGGCAGCAGAGGAACAGTTTATAGCTGCAGAGGAGGTGGCTGCAGCTCAACAGTTTATAGAAGAGACGGTTGATGCTGCACAGCGCGCAAAGCAGGCGGCTGCAGCTGCAGTGGCCGCAAAGGATGTGGTTACAGCTGCACAATTTGCAAAGGAGGCAGCTGAAGCTGCAGAACTCGCAAAGGAGGCAGCTGAAAATGCAAAGCTCGCAAAGAGAACAGTTGAGACATATAAAAATGCAAAACTTGCTAGGGAGGCAGTTGCAGCTGCAAAAGTCGCAAAGAAGGCAGCCGCAGAAATGGCAAATAAGCAGCTGCAGCTTGCAGATGATGAGGAACATCCAGAGGAGCCAATTGTAGAGGAGAAGCTTGGAAGGTTGTCACTGGACTGAGTTTGTTTTTTGGAATGCGCCCTATTTGTCAGCTGCAATTTTTTCTTTCAAGTCTTTTTGGCTTTCTTTTATTCTTGTTGAATGATATCTCAGTTGAACTATATCTTCAAATTCTTCATCAATTTGTATTGCAATCAATGTTAATGGAACTTTGACCATATGACATGAATTACGGTTTGTACCTACTTAGAATATTAAGCAACTGATGATCCCAAAATATGATGCTAACAGAGTCACTAACACTAATACCAAAACTTATTGGCACCTCAAAACATTCTTAAACTGTCAAATAAGGAGATGTAATGTAATAATGTAATGTAGTCATGGCCCGTATGGGGAACTCAAAACATTCTTAAACTGCCAATAAGCTACCTTTGGCCAAACTGTACCAAAATACCAAACATGTACATTGGGGGGTTTCAAAATTTTTAACTTTGTTCGGTTTCATCTTTGACTTGTAATAATAATTGCATGTTATCTTGTAATTATCAATATTCTTCGTCAGTCATCTTCATCAGAGTCGTCTTCATCAGAGCTTATTCCATCATCAAGGTCTTCGTAATCATCATGGCCATCTTCGTTATCATCATCATATTCTGCTTCAAATCCAAGGTACTGGTCTTCATTTAGCAAGTCATCTCTCTCAATTGCCTCCCTGTAAACCAAGAAACTGCATGGGGAATAATCTGATCTCGCATAATTGACCTACACAAAATCAATATCGGTAAAGTACTGAAAGTTAACAAGTATCCAACAATCAATAGCTGAATTAAGACAGAAGTAAAAGATCATACACTATAAATAGTATAAATAATGAGTCAGATTACAAGAATATGAACTCACTCAATTCGAAAATCACTTCCACCTGATCAGCATGCTTTGAGGGCTGTTACAAAAGAGAACCA
Organism: Comarum palustre; assembly: GCA_951800085.1. Lineage (NCBI taxonomy): Eukaryota > Viridiplantae > Streptophyta > Magnoliopsida > Rosales > Rosaceae > Comarum > Comarum palustre. The sequence continues at coordinate 23,598,195 of OX637579.1, forward strand.
AATAAGACATTAGAGACAAGTCAAATTTTAAACTACAAGATAAAGACGATATATAACCAGCTTATAACATCAACTACTACTTCAAGTGCACTGAAAAAGAGAAGAAACTGTCACAATCTTCAGTTACAGTGATTTACTTCGCATCATCTAATCCTATCTTGGGTTTCTTCTTGATCGGAATCTTTGTCAAGCATCTTTCCGGATACCATTCAATCTCAGTCCTACAAAGCAATAGTTGCGAGCCAAACTGTAGTCGATATATACAAGAGACCAAGTTAACTTGACATCAGTACATGCCTTTGCAGAAGGTAGAAACCCAACTCACCATTTTATATCTTTCACTTGGCGTATATCGTTCTCGACATTCATGAAGAGGAATGTCTTGGTCAAGAGAATTGGATTGGCTTCAAAGCAAAATTCAAGTTTGAAGCCCTCAGAATCAATGGGGAAAGAGATTGATGTCGGTAAGATACTTTAGAGGATGCTCGTCATGATAAGTAATCTAAATTTTGAAGACAAGAGAAAACAAACAATGATTTAATACACAAGTCATAACTGAGTAAACATTGGAAATGGGAAACAATATACATCAACACCTACCTCATTTAATATAACACTAGCCCTCTGACCCGCACGCTTGACGTGTGAAAGAATCGTTGTATATTTTTTTATTAATTTGTTTTATCTTTTGTTTTATTTATTCAGATTTTAATGGAAATAACTTCTCCACGTTTTCTGTTTTCTGATTTTATATAACCATCAAAAATTTAATCATCTTAAAAACCTTTATGGCCTTGTTAATATATATATATATAGTCTATTCAGAGCGAACCTTCATTATGAAATTAAAGTGTGAATGTCCATAGTTCACTCACTTTTTGGTCAATTTTTTCGATCATAGCCCGTCAGTATCTAGATATATGTCATGATCCTCTCTGCAAAGTTTCGTCTAATTTGGTGACTGACTATGATCGAAAAATTTGACCCAAAAGTGAGCAAAATATGGACATTCACACTTTAATTTTAGAATGAAGGTTGGCTCTGGATAGAGACTATATATATATATGGAGTCAACTTTTTTAAATTAATCAAATTATATAAGAGTGCATACAACAAGCGATTTACATGACTTATGTCGTATATGCAGCAAATTATTTTGAAATTAATCAATCCTAACGTGACATCTAAAGATTACCTAAATAAATGTACGTACTTTGTTACGATTCTACAATAGAAGAAAATGTGTTTTTTATTCAGCCAGAAGAGAAACAGTATGCGTCCAACACCTACCTCATTTTCTATAGTCATTGTTTTTCAAAGCATTGAGCCAGAAGGCACCCCATTTCCTGCCAAAATACATAATAAGACAATAAACAATGATGAAGTAACTAACAAATTGCTAAAGTTTATAGATAAAGAAGTATCAAAAATGTACCTAAGATACATGCTTCATCTTCATAATGACTACCAACTTCATCTGCTTCGGGATCAATTTTCTTCTCACCATTTATGATTTCGTATTGCTGTGAATTGGAGTGACTAAACGTCATCTAACTAGAAAATGATCGAGAGATGATACACATATTGATACATTGTACAAATTGTCTATATACCTGTAGATACAAAAGTTCACATGTTTTACGATATTTTGCTTGAATCGAGTCTTTGTTCTCGTCATACTATGCTTTCAATGCATCATCATAATTTTCCTTCAAGTTGAGAAAGCATCAAGTTATGTCAAATGCAATCTTTTATAAAATGATCATAGAATAATAATGGGGCGTCAAGAACTTGAGTAAAGTGACTAAATACATCATGAGACCTATATCTGTTCAATAAAATGGATCAAATGAATAAAACAAAGTTGTTAAGCGAGTTGCTGATCACTAGTGCAGTCTCAACTGTAAATCATGAAAACTTGTACAATTTTCCATACAGCAACTACAACATTCAGCGCAAGGAGAATAGTACCTGGATTGGTCTTAGACTTTCAACACATTCTCTGACATCTTTTCCTAGATTGTCAAGGAAATTGGAGTACTGCGTAGATATTTTGGTCTTGTCCTCCGCAGCCTCTCCAGTAAACCGTAAAACCTCACGTGGGATGATTTGATCTCGAATGGCCAGCCTACACGAGAATAAATAAATCGACCAATATCCATGTTCAGAGAATCTGTCTATATTGAGACCTCAATCAAACTGTAACAGTATAACAAAGTTCTGCCTATGGCAAAAACACAAGTTGTGAGCTCACCCCAAGAAAAGATCAATTTCCATATTGTAATTCAGATTTATGATCTGTTGGGAAAAACAAATGAAATAAATTGCATGTGTAAACACAAAATCAAATAAGGAAACAAATCTAAAGATGACCATCTGACAACGAACTCACCTCAACAAGATCTTTCGTATCTTTCAGGTTCTTTGGGATGTTAGGCGGACTGAAAAAGCTGAAGAACCTCTTAATAGTCATTGGCTTGGCTTTCTTTGATCCCTTCCCAGATTCCTTAGCAAGCTTATGTGTCAAGCATTTTCCCGGATACCATGTAATCTCTGTCCTACAAAGCACCAGGTGACGGAAAATAAAGACGACATGCCTTCCTTGTAACAAATGGATGAAACAAGATACTTACCCTATTGCGCATTCTATAAAGGATCCATCTTCATCAGTCATGTGATACGTCTTGGTCAAGACGGAGTTTTCAAAGGGATTAGTGCTGAAATGGAATTCAAGTCTGAATCCTTTTTGTATCCTGAACCATTTGATGTCTATAAGATGTTTGACAGCTCCTTCATCTTGTTGCATAATCCAACTTTAAGGATGAGATACTTAGATGAAAAACGTTATGCAATAACAAACTTGTTATATACATCCTCACAGCCTTTCAGAGCATATAACCAGAAACTAGGCACCCCTTTCCCTGCAAAACACATAATTAATAATCCTAACAAATTCTTTATAAGACATGACCAATGTAAAGGACTGCACCTTTCTTCTGTTTTCGGTTTGGTTCAGTGACGTAGCTCGTGCAGCATTTTCCTCTTGATCCACAACATCCGTAGTAATTCTAGTATTTGTAACCACACCATTCACAATATTGTATCTCTGTAAAATTTATTAAATAACTAATCCATATAGATGACATTTAATAGGCCATCAATCTATTGGCACCTGGAAGTCAATTAAGAACCCATACCTGGAGGTACAGAGGTTCACAAGACTCCAGAAAGTTGGCTTCAATTAAACTGCCAACAGGCTACTAGCCACGTTGTACAAAAATACCAAACATGCACATTCAGGGTTTCGTTCGAAACCTTTAACTTTGTGTTCGGTTTCATCTTCGACTTAAAAATAATTGTATGTTCTGTTGTAATTATCAATGTCTTCTTCATCAGAGTCGTCTCCGTCAGAGCCCAATCCATCGTCAAGGTCTTCGTACTCATCATCGCCATCTTCCTGATCATCATAATATTCTGCTTCAAATCCAAGGTACTGGTCTTGGTCTTCATCCTCTTGCAAGTCATCTCTGCTCTCAATAGCAGAGATGACTTGCAAACCAAGAAACTGCACGGGGAACGATCTGATCTCGGATAATTGACCTACACAAAATCAATGTCAATGATGTATTCAAAGTTAATATATCCAACAATCAATACCAGAATTAGAAAGAAGTAAAAAATCATACGCTTAAGATAATCCCAATACGAAAATCATGTTGCACCTGACTTGCACACTTAAACGTCTGCTAAGAAAGAAAAGCATATAAGACACTACAGAAAAGTCCAATTTTAAACTAACAAGTTTAAGACAATATATAACCAGCTTACATCATCTACTACTTCAGTTACAGTGATTGATTTCGCATCCTCTGATGGTGTCTCAGGTTTCTTTTTAATAGGTATCGTTGTCAAGCATCTTGCTGGATACCATTCAATGTCAGTCCTATAAAACAAAAGGTTCCTGTCAAACAGTAGGTAATATATACGAATCATGTTATCTGTACATCAATGCATGCCCTTGCAGAAGGTAGAAACCCAACTCACCCTTTCATATCTTGCACTTGGGATATATCATTCTCACCACTCATGAAAAATGTCTTGGTCAAGACAGAATTTTCAAAGGTATTGGCTTTAAAGCAGAAGTCCAGTTTGAAGCCTTGGAGTTATCTACGGGGGAAGACTTGATATCGGTAAGATACTTCAAAGCTTTTTCATCACGATAAGTAATCTTTTTTTTGGAAACGATAAGTAATCTAAATTATGAAGACAAGACAGAAAACAAAGACATAAATCATAAGTCATAACTATGTAAATTATGACATAAGTCAATAGTCATGATCTAAATTATCAATACACAAGTCATAAGTCATAACTACATAAACATTGGAAAGAAGAAACAGTATGCATCCAACACCTACCTTATTTTCTATTTAGTCATTGTTTTGCAAAGCATTGAGCCAGAAGTAAGGCACACCATTCCCTGCAGCCAAAACAGAACAAATATAAGTCTTGAAAGAATTAACAAAATGCTAAAGTTTATGGATATAGAAGTATGAAAAATGTACCAAAGATATACGCTTCATCTTCAAGATCACTACCAACTTCATCTGCTTAGGAATCAATTTTCTTCTCACCATTTATGATTTTGTATAGCTGTAAATTGGAGTCACTACACGTCATCTAGCTGGAAAAAATGATAGAGAGATGATACACAGATTGATACATTGTACAAATTGTCTATATACCTGTAGATACAAAAGTTCACATGATTTAAGATATCTTGCTTGAATTGAGGCTCTGTTCTCGTCATACTGTGCCTTCAATGCATCATACTTTTCCTTCAAGTTCAGAAAGCATCATGTTATGTCAAATGCAAACTTTAATAAATTGATCATAGATTAATAACGGAACTTTTATAAATTGATCATAGAATAATAATGGGGTGAATCGTCAAGAACTTGCAGTAAGACATCACAATAACTATATATGTTCAATAAAACAAAGTTGTTAAGCAAGTTGCTGATTACTAATTCGGAGTGCAGTCTCAACTGAAGATAATAAATCGTGGAAACATATCAAATTGAATAATACAATATCCCATACAACTACAAAATTTGGAGCAAAATAGTACCTGGATTAGTCTAAGACTTTCAATACATTCTCTCGCATTTTTTCCTAGATTGTCAAGGAAATTGGAGTGCTGCGCTGATATTTTGTTCTTATCCTCCAGTGCAGCCTTTCCTGTAAACTGTGTAACGGCGCGTGGGATGATCTGATCTCGAATGGTCAACCTACAAGACAATAAATACATCGACCAAAAGCGAAGTTCAGAGATTCTATCTATGTTGAGATCTCAATCATACTGTAACTAATAACAAAGTTCTGCCTATGGCTAAAGCACAAGTTATGAGCTCACCCCAAGTAAAAATCCATTTCCATATCGTATTTCAGATCTATGACCTATTGGAAAAAATTAATTAAAGAAATTTCATGTGTATACACAATCAAATAAGCAAACAAATATAAAGATGACCTTCTGACAACAAACTCACCACAGCAATATCTCTCCCATCTTTCAGGTTCTTAGGGATGTTAGGTGGACTGAAAAGGCCAAAGAAGCTTTCAATAGTCATTGGCCTGGCAAGATTCTGTGTCAAGCACTTTCCCGGATGCCATTTAATCTCTGTCCTACAAAGCATCAGGAGCCAAAGAAAATAAATTCAAGTAATTACAAGCACCTATTGAGCATCCTTCCTTGTAACAGATGGATAAAACAATAATATATTACCCTATTGCATATTCGATAAAGAATTCATCTTCATCAATCATGTGATATGTCTTGGTCAAGACACGGATTTCAAAGAAGGGGTTAGTGCTGAAATGGATATCAAGCCTGAATCCTTTTTGTATCTTGGACCATTTGATGTCCGTACGATGTTTGAGAGCTCCCTCATCTTGTTCCTTAATCTGATTCCAAGAGACAGATAAAAATAACGTACTGAGTTACAACTACAAACATTAAGGATTTAAGGATGGGATACTTTGTTAAAAACGTTAAGCTACCTCCTCATATACTTCATCACATCCTTTCAGAGCATATACCCAGAAACTACGCACCCCTTCCCCTGCAGAAACACAAAATGAATGTGACGTATTCTTTATTATAAGACATAACTATAATATGTAGTTATGTACCTTCTCTCTGATTTTTGGTCTGGTTGATTGATGTAGCTCGTGCAGCAGCATTTGTAGATATTCCAGCTTCTTCAACCACGCCAGTCACAATATTGCATCTCTGCAAGATTCATTAATAACTAATCCATATAGATGGCATTCAATATATTGATATTGGCAGTCCATTAAGAAAGCATACCTGGAGGTACAGAGGTTCACAAGACTCCATGAAGCTGGCTTCAAGTTGTGCTCTCTCATTGTGAAACCCTGCCTTTATACCATCAAGGTCTCTCTGCAAGACAGAGAACCCTTTTTTAAGTGAAATATCATTAAATTATAACCAAGTGAAATAACAAAGTGATGTTGAGCCAATGAAACAGATCGACTATAAACTACAAGCTCTACCTGAATCTTTCTAAGGTTATCGATACGCTCTCTGTTCACTTTGTCAAGAGTACTCTCGAAGGCATAGCAGCGCCGACCGTCAAACTGTCCACGGAAAAATTAGATCAACAGTAAAATCTCGAGAGCAACAGTTAGAAACGGGAACAAGAGTCTCATGGTTGCCGAGGAAAGTGAATACTGACCTTAAACGAGTCTGGATTATTCTCTACCTTCCCAACTGTGGTCATAAACCCAAAGCATTATCAAACAGTTAGACCGAATTTCAGCATGAGAAACACATAAAAACAGTAAAAGAGGGATTCCTTACCCGCCGGACATGTTGACTGCAGCCTCGACTGTTGGTGACTGGAGGTAATGGATCAAAACCCTGGAAAGTGATACAAGCGAGAGAGAGAGAGAGTGCTGCTCTTAAACGATGTCGAACAGCTTTCCTAAAATTGGTCTACAATCAAGAAAAAAAAGTCAAAATCTCCTCTTATTTTTTTTTCAACTACAATAGCATCCCAGTTTTAATTTTTTTTTTAAATATTTATTATAACAATAAAATGAGTTACTTCATTATTAATTATATTAAAAAATTATATATTATTTATATTAATAATAATAAATTTAATAAAATATTATATATTTTGTAATTTTTTATTAGAAAATGTGAAGAATTGTAACCTAAGAAAAAAACTGAAGGAGAGAATTGAGAAGAATATCGATGTTATTTCATTCATAGAATAAGCCTCTATATATAGAGAATACAATACATAATGAAAGTACATATATTCTCTATTACAATATGATATCGAATCATATTATGAATATACTTTGATTAAGGCACACACTAGGAAACTTATTTTCCTTCAACACTCCCTCTTGTTTAGTGTCATAGTAATATGATACATTAAGATGCATTATATGTTGTCTCATTAAAAACCTTGCCAAGTAACAATAAAACTCCATGGGCAAAAATAACCTTGGTCGAAGGAACAAAAAGAGTACAACGCATCAATCACATTTGAAAGTAACATGTATGTGCTTGACTCCTCCTGATGTCTGCACCTCCTCCTGATTTTTACAATCATGAGAACTTTAAACAAATGAAGCATATCAATGCTTTAAACATGTTTTCAAAGTGTCCTTAGACAGTGATCTAGTAGATAGATATGTCATATTATCCTCATATCTAAATTGATGACGTGGAGAACTCGTTATAGCTGATTATATAGAATATACATACTAGGTGTTTCTCAATATATAACTCATTTGGAAACAACATTTCTATCAGTTAAAGAGAATATCAGCATATTCAACCAAAACATCACGAATATTTGGTGTAACGAGTAGAAGGTCGCTCAAGAACTCAAAACAAGAGTTTGCGTTGAAAATCAGATTCGTGCTTGGCATGACCTTCGTGTACTAATTCAGTAATAACTTCCTGTTCAAAATAGGTATCGGTGAACCATAAGAAGTTCTGGAAAGTAGACATCTGTATCTTTCCAACCATATATTATACATAATCAGATTCATCCTGAGCTGATCAGAAAAAGACAGATTTTCTGATTTTGTCTTTAGTGCGTTTTCTTCACGTATGGCTTGCGATAATGGATATGTGAAGCAATACAACATGTCATATACTTTATTCTCTTTGTAGGGATAGAATGAGCCCAAAAGTATCATAAATTTTCAAAGATAAATCTCATATTAATTCAATAACAATGTGTGGCGCATAGCTAAATCTAACTAATAAGTTCACAATATGAATGAGATGTCGAGTCTTGTATATTTAGTTTGGTACAATGATGCGCATATTGTACACTGATTGGGCATTTAGCCTCTTAAACGTTTTCGTCATCATCCCTTGGACGAACTTATCCTTTTAAGGGTCAAGACTACGAACGATCATGAGAATAGACATAGGTCACACTCTATTATCATTAAAGTGTCTTAATATCATATAACAAAGCCGATTGATAGATAATACCATCATTATGGTGCTCGAATCTTGGTTCGATACAAAACAATGTTTTCCTAAGATCTTTTATCTCAAAATCGAAATCAAATATTTAGCGGTATCTCTTAGTTCATCAAGAGTATATAAACATTCATATCATCAACATAAACTGCAATAATAAAAATCTGGAACTTGTCTGTTTTAATAAACACGGATGGGCATCATTCATCATATCCATTCCCAATCACGTTGTCACTTAGTGAACGTTTCAACCTTATTGTAAACGTGTTTTGTGGTCTAGAGCCACTTGAATTAGGTAAATGAAATCAATCTTAGATCTTCATGTATATCTCTTAATTTAAATCCTCATAGAGATATCTTGTGACCACATTCATAAGCTGCATGTCAAGTTTTTTTTTCGGAAATTACCAAACTGACAAGGTAGTGAAGTACAATGACATCCATTACGAGAGAATTATATTCTCGTAGTCGATCTCAGGATAATATGACAAGTCGTGCGCTATAAGGTGAGTCTATAATCATGTTTTATAATAAAAACTTATTAAATTGATAGGCTTTAACTTTGGTGGTGTCGGCATCACCAATCCAAATATCTTTATTTTCAATTTTGCCTGGATCGCTTCTTTCTTTTTAGGCCAATATATACTACGTATCAATTTGCAACGAAGTAAGGTTCAGTATCTCAATATTTCACGTCCTCATGTACACTAGTGTAATATATAGTTTGTAGAGATCTCTATATTTCAAGAATTGGTTTTAACATTGAGGCGTCCTCCAATGATAATCATAATTCATAAATATTCTCATGAGACGACATTGAGAATCAATGATCAATGGATCATGATGTGCCAAACTTGCTCTCTCACTTGGGCAAGTTTTCATCGAACATATAGGGCCTCCCGCTTTTCCTTAGGGAGCCACGACCTGTGACACCATTAGCCACGTTATGGAGTCACTATGTCACCATCTATGTAACAGCGTCAACACCAAGTTCATTAGGTGGCGTCATGCTCTATTAATAGGACATAATTCCTTACAGGCATGTTTGCAGCATGTATATATGATCTCGTCACTTTAACAATATCAAATAACATATCAGGCATCGAATCTAGGGGTGGGAAAAAATCTCGAATCCCGCATCCCGATCCCGACTTAGTCGGGACGGGATCGGGATTTTTTTTGGAAGAAGTCGGGATCCCGACATCCCGACACTATATATATATATATATTTTATTTATTTTTATTTAACTCATCGAAATCTAACCTAGTTTGGTTTTGCTCTCTCACTTCTCCTCAGCCGCTCGACTCAGAGCCTGCGTCTTTCCTCCATTGCCCACTGCCAAACTCAACACCGAACTCCACCGCCGAATTGCCCAGCCCACTGCCACTGCCAAACTGCACGCCGAATTCCACCGCCCAAACGCACATCAGCCGCTCGACTCAGCCTCCCTCTTTCTGCCATCACCCATTGCCGAAATTCATAGAAGAACTCCACCGCCGAAATCCCCAGCCCACTGCCAAACTCAACGCCATCGAACTCCACCGCCGAAACACCCAGCCCACTGCCACTGTCGAAACCGCACGCCGAATGCCCACTGCCTCTGCCGAATTCCATAGTCTTCAGCTGCCGGCGGAAACCCTCACGAATAAAATTTAAAATTTCATATTATTTTTTGAGATTTCATTGTCGGGATTTATCGGGTTTCCCGATCGGGATCCCGACTTAATCGGGATTTTATTGTCGGGATCCCGACTTAATCGGGACGGGATTCGGGATCATTTTTCACCTCTAATCGGGATCGGGACGGGATCGGGATTTTCGTAATCGGGATCGGGATAATCCCGATCCCACCCCTAATCAAATCTGTTACGTTATGATCATCAATTATTCCACACATTTTAATATTGTGTGGTTTTGGGATCATGATGAGACAAGTGGGGACAATTTACGACAATTTCCTGTCGTTACTATTGAATATTATATGTTCTTATCTTCTCCTAACGGCGAGAATATTGTCTCATAAGTGACATTCCGCAAATATCGGTAAAGAGATCGTCTGTCAAGGTTTCAACATAGTGGACTGTGGTTGGAGATTTATATCCAACATTAGTACTTTATTCATGTCTAAGAACTCATCATAGTGTGCTGTGGCCGCACAATGTTGGCACATAAATGCGTAAGTCACTACCTTCAATACATAAAAATATTAAATAGTGATGGTTCATAGATGAATTAGTATAGTTGCATGCGATATTGCATAACCCCAAGCGGAAATATTATTGCGCATTACAAAAATTCAAGCTACATTTGTAGTCATTTAATTGATTTTCCATGAGACCTTTGGGGTCTGTACAAAAATTCCTTTCACTTTTTTTTAGATTCTTGCAGAAATATTTTTCTTTTCTCCTTTGACGCATTGTATTACTTCACCATATATATTCATGGTGCAATTATTATTTTTTTGAACCATATGCCAAAATAAGGCATTTTGATGGCTTTCTATGCCATTGCAATAGTAAATTTGAATAAAGCTCAATTCTGATAAAATTACATTCGAAACTTTATGAATATGCCAAGGATTACATGCATCAAGGTCTTGTAATCAAAATCTAATCCATAATATGAACTATGAAAAAATCGTCATTTATTTATAGAGACATTTGCCTATACAATATATTGGAAAATAAATGCTCCAATCAAAATTTGCAACATCAGTGTGTTCTTGCCATATTTGAAATATGTAATAGTGATACTGGCGTCATTGCCATATTCATTTTCTTCTTCAACTGCATGATGAGCATTTTGCTCTTTATGTTTATATACTTTATATTGTACAGCTATTTCTTTGGTATTTGCCTAACAAAACTCAAAATTGATACTTAATAGATCAATGTCTATAGCATACCTCATCTTTAATAATAAACCATATATGTCATGGCAGTGAGGTGTTCTCGATGTCATTCACCCATTGGTAATATCCAGTATCATTAGAGTGCAATTTATGCAAATTTCAGGTTTTTTTTTCTTTTATTTTATTTTCCTATTTTTTTCGACATCTCGAGAAACAAGAAGAAGAATTAGTGTCGCAGTCCCAGAGACTTCCTCGAAATCTAATATTTCCAAGAAATTGGATTAGATCAAGACCAAGATGTGTAATTGGTCGTTTTGCGGCTCATGAATTTTTTTTCATAGCCATATTTTTCTTTTCGATGCTCATAGCATATGAATGCCCACGATTCAATTTATTCTCAACAAAAGTCTCACGCCATATGAGGGGTCGGGATAAAAGAAGAAGAGAAATTGAAAAATTCCCGATGAAAAACACAATTCTCATAATTGAAATCAACAAAAAACATGAACGTTGATTTAAAGGTTACTTGGACAAAATTTAAGCTTGAAATTCTTGTTACACACATGTGTCGATGTAGATGTATATAGGTCTATATACTCGTAACATGACCCTCCAATAATTTTGTGTGTCGTATCTTAATAAGCATGTGAATTCGTCATGGACATGCTCCTTGCAAGTAGAGAAAAGCTCGATAGAAATAGTCGGATCTCCTTGAAATAAAATCAAATGATTAGTTTATGAGCTTTTAATATCATCCCACAATTATCAAACCACAATTTGCAGCATCCCGTATGCACTAAGAGCAAATGCACCAATGGGTGGAGAACATGGGGTAGAGTGAGGGTGAGACTAAAACAAGCTTCCATCGGTTACAAATTGGTCCGGATTGATTATGGGCCCTACGTGGGTCCCAGCTGGCTGGGGTAATACCTGGGGTAAGGATTACCCCATGAATTGATCCGGGGTGATTTATAAATGGGGCCCACGTCTCACTTGATTTGCTGAAGTCATCACACATCACACCCATGTGCAAATATTTCAAATGGGAAGAAGTTACTGCCAATCCAACGGGCCATTGATAAGGACCCTTTGATCAATATCTAACGCACCATATTTAAATGTAACGGTAACTTTATTTTTTTCTTAAAAACTTAGACATACCCAACGAAATTATGCTCAAAAATGAAAAAAAAAACAATTTTTAGTCTATTTGTTGATGTTTTTGGGAAACATATTGTTATCGCCACACACACGTATCGTGTTGTTATTGGTTTAAAATCCTATCCAAAATCGTCTCTATTATTTCATAAGATAACGATATCTGGAGAAAACACGTGTCGTTCATTCATTGGTATAACCTTATCGGCAATTTTAGATATTTAGATCAAGATAACGATATTGCTATGAATACGTGTCAAGACTTGATTTGTCTCTCATATCAAAAAAATTAATGTAGTTTAATTACTTTGTTTTTCATATTCAGTGAGCATTTTGTGTATTTTTTTGTATAAATAAATTGAATACAATTATAGAGTAGACAACAATAATTGGCTATCAATTAAGAAAATATTTTTATTGAAAGTGAATAGTAATTGGTCCTCGGATTAGTCTTGTTGCTGTATTGCTAAATCAAAGACCAAGAACTAATTTAGATGAATAGTGTATTAATCTGGGTTAAGGATTGCTCCAACCCACCCAAAATGGGTGCATTTGCTCTAATAGAATACATACACTGTTGGACACAAATATCAATTAATAAGCAAAAGTATGTGTATTTAAATCTGTAGGCAGCGGGGTAGTCAAGTGTATATGTGCCGAACTGCATAAGGAGAGATACATCATACATGTCATAACACCAAATGACAAACATGAATCATTCAATGGACGCGTGGTGCTCAGAGAAAGAAATAGTTCATTCAATTAGATAAGTCTAGCTTTTCATCCTGTCCTGTCTCTCACGCAGTTCCGCTAGGGAGGCTCTGGTAGGGAGGCTCTGGTATGTTAGCAATAACCAATCAACGAACAAGAATGGGTCTCGTGTTCATCATATGTATGAATTGAGGGTTGGTGTGTGGCTGATCGAGAGGAGGCCTTATGGCAGGGAAACTGTATAATTAGGGCCAAGTTCGGTGGTGGAGGACCGATCAGCTGTGCGTCAGAGCCGGGTCTATTATATTGTTATGTAATTAGTAATTAAACCATAAATACATAGTATCTTACTCCACAAGTTTGGTTTTAGAAAGTTGTTTTCTTTTGGTTTTAGAAAGTTGTTTTCTTCTGATAATGTGAATTTTATAGATATGGACCGCTACTGACGAAAGCATTTAGATGGGTGAGGTTTCGTTGCCAAGGTTTTGATGATGGCCAAGTGTTGTAGTATAGCACTGAATTTTTTCCCCCAAGTGAACGTATTTTCCTTTTCTATTATTGGGTTATAGTAGTATAGTTCTGTATCATTTATAATACAGATTGATCAGGCCAATGGGGTTGGTTCAGTTGGCAAAGAAGAGACTTGAGGTGTAAACCACATATGTTCGATCATTGCTAGCAACAATCCTTCATTGGTGGGTAATCTGTAAAATGTCTTGGGCCTGCCTCTTGGTGGGACGTTGGGTGAGGGTGTGGTCTTCTTGGAGCATGCCTCCGGGTTTTCAAGAAGGATGTCACCTCTCTTTAAATGTGTGAAATTCCCCCCCTCCCGTTGTAAATTCGATAGCCTTCGAGTCGAGGTAGTAGGTTTGTCCTGACCCTGATAGTCTAGGAAAGTCTTTTTATTGCTTAAACTTTTATGTACCAAAAAAGAAATAATAATACAGATTGATCAGAGTAGATTACAATGTAAAATAGATTAAATTATACAAAGTTTGGAAAATTCAAAACAAAACATGAAATTTGGGTTAGCGATCATCAGAGTAGATTACAATGTAAAATAGATTAAATTATACAAAGTTTGGAAAACTCAAAACAAAACATAAAATTTGGGTTAGTGCTCCAGAAATCTTAAAACCATCTATATCATGAATTGTATTTATTAGTTTGTATTCCCAAATTGACAACAATGTTTTAGTTAGAATCGTCATGATTCTCTTTATCGCCTTATTTTCTAGAACACATGAAAAATATGTAATAAACAATTTGGTGATCTGACATAAGCCCAACCTTCATTTTCTCCAATCTATAATTATTACAATTAATATGTGCAGCCTCTTCATTTAATCGCTGTTGTCCCCAAATGCTCCTTCTAGATGATGTTACACTCACTAGTCTATGACCTTGATAAAGATGGGCGTTACTCGTTACTCGCCAAGAAACATATGTTAGTTTCCAAGTATGAACCATGGACCATTTCAATCCCCTTCTCCAAGCATTATGAGCATCATCTACTTGCTCAACACTTCCTTCTAGATCGATTTATATATAGTTTCTAGATCGATTTATATATAGTTTGCAACGAATAATTGAAGAAGCAGTAATATTTCCCAAGTTAGGAAGTCAAAAACAGAAGCTTCCGTTTGTATTTTGCATTTTCAAACCTTATTTTGACTAAGCCCTTTGCGTTTTGGATCTGCCTCTGCATTTCAAACTTCCACTTATATATGCGGCTCTATCTTCTCCCCTAAAGATCAAACCAAACCAAACCACACTAAAAAATCCTTAGCAATCTGAAAAATGTTGAGCCCTTTCAGCTGTGGCTTTTTCCACCCTGAAACATCTGATGAGTATGACGAACCCAACATCACAAACAGTCCTTGCTCGACTCCAAGAAGATCATCAAGCAGAAGAAGCGGCGGTCTCATTCATAGAATCCATCACAGCAACAAGGACAACAAGAACCCTTATTCGACTCGAGGCCTGGACAAGTTCTCTGCACTTGTGGCTGATCTTGAAGAGAAACGCAAACAGATTTATGCTCAAACCGGCTCTGAGGACGATACCTTTGTTAGATTTGTGTACAAGGACTCAAACGACAACGTTCCGGTTCCGATTGTGCTCAAGTTGAAGGAGAAGAAGCAAGAAGAGCAGAAGAAGAAGCATCACCATCATCTTCATCGTGAAGAAAAGCATGCAGAAGCGTTACATAAAATGTCAGTTATGACCACAGTAGCGCCCGCCAAAGAGGAAGCAGTACTCGAGCAACAACCTAAGAAGAATATCAACATGTTTGACTTCTTGTCTGGTATCAATTTCAGACGACCGTCGTTTTATCTTCCGGTGGTTGTGGTGTTGATTCTGGTGCTGCTCGCCGTGTTTGGGCGGTCGGTGGCGATTTTGTGTACCTCTATCAGTTGGTATGCGATTCCAACACTGAAAGAACAGTCAGCTGCGAAAAAAAGAAGATCTTCGAAGCCAAAAGAACACGTGAAAAGGTCGAGTGAGAATAAGATGGTGATCAGTACTAGTGAATTGTCTTCTCCAAAAAGTGATAGCAATTCCACTCCCCAATCGCAGAAACATGATCACCGGAAAAGTTGGTGATGCATGATGAAGCAGTTGACTTGCATTTCTTCGTTCTTTTATTTCTTCTCCCCTTCTAATTCTTGGGTCAAGTTTTTGCAGCTGTGCATGTACAAATTTTTGTGTTACATTTCAATCTGTCCTCCATGTTTGTAAATGTAAATTACGAGTAATATATAAATATACTATATATGATCCGACGATGGTGTTCCGATTTGATTCCTTCAGAAATTGAAGAACTCATTCCCTTATAATATGGAATCTTGTCATCGACACTGAAACTTACGAGATTTTTTTTGAAGAGTTTGGAACACAACCTAGCTAGGAGGTTCAACTACACGTCCAGATTTTATTATATGCAAAGAAGAAAATAAAAAAATTGTATGGTTTGAAAAGAAAAAACAAAAGACAAAAAAAACTAAAATATAATAGGGTATTCCTATATCTTATACACATACAACAAGCAGGTAATATCCTTGTAGATATGAAAGCATTTGTAACACCTCACCCATGATGCGAATTAAGACCGATAAACATATGTGAAGCCCAAATCATCCATACATAGGTAAAGAAAAATATTATGTGGAGGAGAAACATGTCATACTAAGGAAAAAGAGAGTAAACTCATGTTAGCCATTCTGTCAGCCACCGCATTACCTTCCTAAAGAATATGAGAATAATAAAATGTCATCGTCTGAATACGAGCCAAGCAGGTAAGCCAGAAAATTCTAAAAGGCCAAGGAGGGACAAAAGAAGAGGATTTAATACAAGCAATCATACTAGTCGAGTCACATTCAAGCCAAAGACATTTCCAACTAAACTGATATGCATACATCCCAATGATCACACCCATAAGCTCAGAGTAGAAGACATAATTGTGTTCTAACCCTTTATAGTAACCGCTTATTTAACGACCATTAAAATCACGAAAAACTCCACCACAAGCTACTGAGCCCGGATTTCCTTTTGCAAGACCATCAATATTCAATTTTATCCACGAAATAAATGAAGGATGCCATATGACTAAGGTTTCAAATTCGGCTGAATTCCCAATCCGAGCAGAAGCTAAGATTCTACTAAACCATTTGAATAACCTGACATGTGGTTAGCAGAAAAACGTAGCCAAGCCTTAAGAGAACGAAATATTCGCATAAGAAAGGGGCTTTTGTCATCAAATCTGAGTTTATTACGTGCTTTCCAAATAGACATAAGAGCATAAAACAATCAGCAAGCCATATATTTCTGAGTTAGGAGAAAACGCTTACTGAATATAGATGTAAACCACTGCCAAACATGTTGTGCAAATGAACAAGTGACAAACAAGTGATTGGAATACTCAACGTGGCCAAATTTACGGAGTTGACAAACAAACACTGATGGGATGCCTCATCGTTGAAGTTGCACATCTGTAGGTAATTTATCTTGGAACAAGACGTCATGCAATGAGAGATAATCATTACGAAATGAAAGAATGTCAAACATTAGAAACTCATCCATTATTTAGATACGAATGACAGACTAAATTATATCCATAAAAAAAAAACTTAAGAGATTTATTTCTGCAGATTATATAGATTCTTGATGCAGCTATTTTGAATATAATGGCGTCTCAGCCGTCTGTGACTCTCTCTCGTAGTTTCGTACCGGTCATTGTCGATTTAAATTGTTATCTATAACCCGCTCACGTTTCTCTTCTACACAAACAACTTTCAGATGCTTCTGATGTGTATACTCATCCTCGGCCTAACTAGCTGCCCAACACGTTCATTACTAATTAGGAAAAACAATTAAAACTGAAATGCAAACAAGATAATGTAGTTATTTATAAGATACACTTGTGATTTGTTTAGTGTATCACCAATTCTTAAGATCCACAACAGCCATGTTCTTTTATTTTCATTTATCTTGTAATAATAGGAATGGAATATAGGGACCCTAGAAATGGGGCTCAGCGGATACCTTCTTAAAGACCATGGTGAGATAACAAGATTTCCATCTTAATAAAGTGATAAAATAGTATGAGGTTCAACTTTAAAATTAATTGACAATGGAGAGCGTATCCCAAACTCTTATAAGTCCACAGACAAGACCCTATTTTTCTGATATGGGATAAATATCTCAACACGTCCCGCATGTGTGGCAACCTCTCAAGTCTAACACGTGACAACATTAGGGGTGACGTGGAGTGTGTGTGGACGGTAACGCTAACACACGTGAACGTGGGTAACCGGTTCTGATACCATGATAAAGTAGTATGAGGTTCAACTCCAAAACCAATTGACAATAGAGAGAGTATCACAAACTCTTATAAGCCCACACGCAAGACCCTATTTATCTCAACATAAAGGACTCCAGACTTCTAGCACCAAATTCTGAAAGAAAGACTCGGACAGACCAAGTAACCAAGGACTTTGTCTTTTAGAGAAGGGGACGTTTGTTACCTGGGACTGGACAAGATTACACTGGAGTAATCATTGTAGCATACCAAAATCAAGTCGAAACCTGCGATTGGCAATTCCCAAGACTCTGTTTAATGAGCTACTAGAGTCCCTAAAACATAGTCAACATCGTCTTCCAGAGCGGCCCTAATTTTGGTGGGCTTATGAAAGCCTCGACTCAACCTCATCAATCTCTCTCCAATTTCTTCTCATCAGCACCTGGAGAGGAACCGGAAACTCGATGAGGTCTCTGGATCAATCCTAAACCATTACCCAGAAACCAGCTTCATTAGAATCAAACCCAAACCATTACCCAGAATCAAACCTAAACCATTAGCCAGAAACCAAATTTTATATAATCTAATCTCAGATATCAAATCCAAACCTACCTAGAAATCTAATCTCAGAAATCAAACCCTAACCAAAATGGGTTGATCCGAAGAAGGAGAATAATTGATTTTCAGGATTTGATTTTCTTACCTCACTTCATGCATGTACGATCGGTGACCACCGATGAAACCACCACGTGAAGACGTTTCAATCGCGCTATGTAGATCAATGTATCATCGGCCGAAGAGGTAGCTCCAGTTGGTCAGTCGTTGTGTGGTCGTTGTTTGTTGAAGAATGGAGCGTCTGGTTTTTTTTTTGAAGAAATAGTGCCCAGGCGCTCCAAACGTCGATATAGTTTTAATTAGAAATAAACAGGGCATGAGTAAGGAAGGGCTCTGGTAGAAATAAGATGGGTGGTGAATACTCCGGGGTACTAAACGTACCTTAGAGCAACTGCCATAGTAAGTTAAACTTGGTAAGGTATAGAGCCAAATATGGCTTATTTGTGTGGAATATTCTCTAGTATATAACCTTTTGCAAGGGGTTCTCACCGTAAGGTAAAATATGTAAGGTATAATTCAACATTTACTATATATGCAACCACCTATTTCATTATTATTATTTTTTTCATTTTTTCTTCTACAGCTATATTTCCTATTCATTGCTGTAACATCTATTTCTTGGCAAATAATTACACTTGTATATGGAATCTTCATTTATTAGTATGAATTAAATTAGTCAACCCGAATATATTCAATAATAGACTCAAATTAAAGATCTCCTTTACTACTTCGTAATGATATAATCTTCAATATTAACAAATGTATAAGTATAAAGTTTAAGTAGAAAATATAATTCTAACTACTGAAAAAGGATACAATTGAAATAATAATAGAATTTAGTGAAAACGGTAGGGCAAAACTGAAACAAAATGAGTGAACAATAAACAATAGAATTGATATAGCATGGCTTCTTACTGTAGACATACGGCAAAAAAATTGGAAAACGTGGAATGCCTTATGGTGGGAGGGACTTGGAGTTATAGCATATTAGGGCAGATGGGTAAATTTGGTACCTCAGACTGGACGGGAATGGACTGGAGTAGTCACTGTAGCAAGACGAAACCAACGTTTGGTGATAACACGGGCTATGTTTAATGAGCTACTAGAATCTCAAAATCACGGTCAACACAGGCTTACAGAGCGGCCCCGAAATTGGTGGGTATACAGAGTCCAGCGTTGCT
Organism: Comarum palustre; assembly: GCA_951800085.1. NCBI lineage: Eukaryota > Viridiplantae > Streptophyta > Magnoliopsida > Rosales > Rosaceae > Comarum > Comarum palustre. The sequence goes on from OX637579.1 coordinate 23,618,055, forward strand.
TGCCTCGCCCTCATCAATTTCTTCATTCTGATCACTCTCGATTTCTTTATCGTACCAGTGATTTTGAAATTTCTGAAATTCATCACAATCCCCAATCTACAAAATTGAATTATCAACATGAGGAAACCCAGAAATCACAACCAAAAACTACTGAACCCGCCATGGTTTAAAACCCCAATCCCGTACTTTCAAAACAAAATCAAAATTTGAACTGGATAAGCAGAGAAATCAATCACCCAACTCACCTACAGTGAAAGCTTTAGATCATGGAAAGAGATAAAAAAAACAATGAGCAGAGGCAGCATGGATCAACAGAACGATCATCACAGCAGCGAGCAATGCAGGTATTTTATATGCCTGATTGAAGAAAAGATTGGAGCTTTGGTTATGGAGAACCGGAGATTGAAGGTCATGGTGACAATCGAATGTTGGATCTGATGGATATCGAGCATAACTCGAATGTTGGATTTGATGGTCACCTATCGTCTGGCAAGATCGGAGCTTTACGAATTGCAAGTTTCCATGCTTTTTTTTTTGTCGATAAAAATGTGTGCTGGTGTTGAACTTTTAGCTTTAAAAGAATGATCACCAAACATGGGTCGGGCTTCTCACAAAATAAGCTAGGCTTCAAGAGTCTTCGACTCTTATAAAAAACAAGCCCAGCTAAGAGCACGGTGTAACAAACGTACCCTAAAGGTCTTGCACAAGGTAAGGATGATTGGTCATCTGCGCCTTTTGGATGTACTACACAATAACAGGAGGTTGATACAATAAGTGAAGGAACAGACTGGGGTATTGCCCTGAAATAAAGCACAACAACGACTACAGCTGCATCAAGTAAAAATAGTGAGAGAAGGCGAGGGAGGAACCCCAAGAACAAAAAACATATATTTGCCAAAAAAAAACAAAAAACATAGATGAATTGTTGGTAAAATTTGGGGCTTTACAGTACTCATTGCATTTGAGAGGCTAATCTTTCAAATTTGATCTAGCATGACCAGTAATCTTCGGCTCTCCCCTGTCATAAAATGGCTTGCAATCTTGCAACAGATTAAGACACTTCAAGCTCCCAGCTCCAGTACGAGTCTCAGACTCTGCATTTTCTATTCCTGCACTCAAACAAAAGCATTTAGGAAGGGAATCATGTGTAGAGATCAGAGATGCAATAGCATGATCATAACATGAACTACTGTGATAGCTGGTTTGAGTTGTCTTCAAGCAAAACAGGAAAACATGGCACAATTTTAGCTAGGGGACCAATTATACATCGATTCCTAAGGGAAATACAGAGTCTTTTCAAGCATCAAATTGTTTATTTAGCTACCTTAAACCTCTTTCGTGGAGCTTCATTGGCACTAAACCGAGAAAAGTGTTGCTGCTGCCTGGGATATGTTGTAGTTTCTCGTGCCCTACTACTGTTTTCCTGTATCTGATTTCTGGAGTTTAGGAAAAATTCATCCTTGTCCCAAGCAATCTCATAATCGGCCTTCATCTTAGATCCTTCCTGCAAACACCATGTTTAGTTACAAACTTAGAAACCAACAAGAAAAGGTGGCCGATCAATGATCCCAATATAAACAATACAAGTATCTGCAGCACTAGCTCTCAGTTAGTAACATCATATCTTAATACTTGCAACTTAGCATATTGAATTATTGATACATTGAATTACAATACTGGTTCTATCACTCCTAAACTCTAGTGAAGAAAACAAAACTGCCTACCTTCTGCAATGAGCGGCCACAAAATGCCTTGAAAGTATTGTAGAAGTCCTTGTGTTTCTCGAACTGAACCACAATCTTACAATGGAGACCTGAAACCAAGTCCTCGCCATCCTCATTTGCATCCTTACCTGGATCATCGTCCTCAGCAACATTAAGATTCCTAATGATTGTAAATAAAAGGGAACAGCAGCAAGCATAATCATGATTAGCCAATGCCATTAGACTGTGGAGTGTTGAACCAACATGATACACATAAATTGTTCCCAAAAGAGAAATAACCAAACTTTAAAATGCTGACACAGTGTTCAAGCAGACATTTGGAACTAACTACACTAGATTAAAACACAAAGTACTTTCTCAGTAGCTTTTATAGAATACAACAACAGATATAGCAAGAAAAGAAACAAATTGACATGCCTTATCTTCCCAAATGTCGAAAATATGGTATGTGTAACCAGCATTGAAGGCTTTGACGAAACCCGCGGCTCTGCGAACCACCGTGAAGGAACTCCCCTCAGTATAATAGTATCAGTCTCTTGCCTCCCACTCTTGGAAAACCCTGCCAAAAAGCACAAAATGTCAAACCAAATTCACACTCAAACCCAATCAAAATCGAAAAATTAAAACCACTAACAAACCTCGATTTCCGAAAGCGTGAAACTCCTCCCAGCCCTTCTTCATCCCATTATAATCATCCGAATCCGGAACGGCGACGTTTATCTTAAACTTCACCCCTTCAAGATTGAGCTCAATCCCATCCATCTTCTCCACAATGTACCTCCTCCAATCCCTAAACTTCTTCTCCACCTCATCAACGCTCTTCTCCTCATCCGCATCCTTCCTGCTCTTCTTCCTCAGAAACCCTAGATCTCTGATGAAGATGGTTCCAGAAGCCACAGGGTCGTCCCGCTTCCGCTTCTTCAGGTCCTTCACCCGTCGGATCTTCAGATCCTCCTCGGGAACCGTAACCGGATCGGAAAGCGAGCTCTTGAGGAAGTCGATTAGGGTTTGCTTCATCTTCCACTCGTCAATCGGCTTGCTCACAACTTGGCTTGATGGATACACTGTTATATTCAGCCTCAGCCGCGGCACTAGGGATAGGCCGTTCTCTATCTCCACGGTTTCCGCCGGAGAAAGCGAGTCCAGCTGTAGCGTGCTCATCTCTCTCTGTTCAAAATTAGGGTTTTGGATTTCTGAATCGAACAGTAAAACAGTCTCGTTAGAAAACTGGAGAAGCAACACCGCGATTTGCGAAGAGCAGAAGAAGCTAAACACTGATACACCAAGGAAAAAAGTCATTATTACCCCTTTGTATTTAGTTTATGACGGATACATATTCGAGCGTATCGAGCCATCTCCGATGCATTTAAGGCCTGTTTAAAAACAATTTATGATCTATAAAGTCACCTGAACGGTTGGAAGGGGTTCGATACGGTCAGACACTTATCCGTCATAAACTAAGTATATAGGGGTAATACTGACTTCTTAGCTCTAATGTTTAGCCCAAATTTATGACTACAGAAGGCGTCAAAAAAAAAGATGACACGGATCATCTCAGATTATGACGTGGCACGCGTTTATGAGGGAAAAGTGGGGAAGTAAATAGAGCATGGAAAAGGAGAAGTCAAACTGAGAGAGAGAGAGGATGGGGTTGTTGTGCTGTTTCGATGGAGGTCGTAGCGCTGAGAAGAAAGAACAAGAGAGGTTAGCCTCGGCGGAAGTTGCTGCCAAAGCTGCTGAAGCCGCCCAACGAAGGTTTGAACGTTTTTTTGTAATCGATTATTTTGATATTGATAGATTGAAATTCATTTTTCGATCTTTTCTGTTTTACGATGTGAATTGTGGATTGAGTGGTCGCTGGTTTCTTTTGCTTGCTGTTTAATTTGAACATGGGAATGGAGGGATTTGAAATCCAAAATCAAAGGGATCAGAGGTAGTAATGAAACTTTTGCAGACAGATTGAACTGCGTATAGAGTTGATCATGAGTCTGAGAGCTGGTAGATTACTGGTTTCTGTTTGTTTGCTCTTTGATTTTGAATGCGTGCAGCTGAACGCTTTGTATTCTCTACTGCTGTCATCGTTTCCAGATTTTTCCTAGTTTGCTGATCAGAAATAGACGTAGTGCATTATGATCATCTTATTTACCGCCTTCATCTCTAATATTTTGCTACTTTAAGCCGATTGTCGGCATCAAGTGATGAATCCTTAAGTCCAATCCAGCCCCATAGAGTGAAACTTGATTTAGTTGTTAAACATAAAATCAGATTAGAACTGCAAATGAAAGGCTGCTGAGGGTGCAGATTCTGACACCTCTCAAGACTCATAATTAGATAATTACAGTTTGATGAAAATGGTTGGGTGGTTAATGTTAATTACTTCCGCTGTAATGGTTATTGCAGGCAAGAGGAATTTGAAAAGTCTGCAGCTGGTAGAGCTGCACGTGCACAGCAACAGGCGATTGCAAAGCAAGCTGCCAACTCCAACAAAGGCGAACCGGTATTAAAGGTACTGTATTCCTTGATTCTTATTGCAAGATTGAGCCCCACTATTACATTAGATTGTAAGGCCAATCTCTCTTGCTGCTGTTATAAGTTAAAATGGTGCATAGAGAATACTAGCAACAATGATGTCATTATGCCATGTTCTTATGTTGCAGTCACCATTGTATTCTTGATACTAGAGAGCAATGTCCATCTCTGGTGAAATCAGATAGTTCATATGTTTGACGGTTTTGTTGGTTTTGTTGATACAGTGGTCAATGGGATGAGGCTGAGCCGTTTGCCTCTCCAACTAGCATTTCTGTAAGTACCCAATGCCCATGTTACATGGTAAACTGTACAAGCTTTTTCTCTAACAATGATCTTATTATGAATTTCAAGTTAGAAAATTTATGAAAATTCTCCCAAATTTTCTGTTAATTCCGTCATTCTCACAAATTATCTTTGTTTTTTGCTGCAGTTTGTATTATAGAGATTCAACTTTATTCTGTGGATTGCCGTTTTCTCTTCTGCCAGCTCCAAATATTCCATATCTTCATAGCTCAACTCTCAACGTAATTTACTTGTTTATGGAACGTTGAGGAACAAAATAAGAGTTGCATAAGCTTATTCAGTGTCTTGCTTTGGCCACATATTGTGTTCTGTTCAACAAATTTGTTGTGGAATTTTAGAAATCTTTACAGTTACTCCACCCTAGCGATTTGTAGAATTGGACTTGTTCCTTTTGAATTTTGACTATCAGAACAGTCATGGGATTCTAAAGGGACACGGATCATTCACACCTAGTTAGGAGAAGGCACATTAAAAAGAACAGATCAGATAATTTTCTATTGATGCTGCCCATGACATAATGAAACAGCTATTAAGGTGATTGCAGAAACTACAACAATGGCTAAGATGTGCTGATCTTAAGTTACCCTTAATTTTGAAATAATGGACTAAAGTAGCCAAGGCTGCTGTACATTTATAATACTTAGATATGCGTAATAAGTCTATTACTCTTGTACTGCGAAACCATCATTACACAAAGCTTTGCACCGGAGCGGACAACTGAAGTTCATAAGCAGCTTGGAAGAATTCTGCTGCTTGCTGCAAAGAGCCTTCCATTTTCGACAGCAGTCCAAGGTTCAACCAAGCCTCATGGTTTGTGGGTTCTAGTCGCAGTGCATTCATTAGAAAGCTTCTTGCAATCGGAAGTGATCTAGGACTGAGTTTCATCAATACTTCTGCAGTTGAAACGATGCTTGGAACATAATCTGGCTCAATTGATAGTGATACTGAAAACGAAATGAGGGCTTCCTTGTGTTTGGATTGACCTTCAAATAACATACCTGCGAATGTGTCAAGATGATAGGGGATTTAGACCACATTAACTTTTATCATCCAACCATAAACCACAAGATGATAGGGGCCAGTTCCTATTTACCTGTCGTATGCCAACATTGGGGAGAATAAAACTCAATCAGCTTCGCTTTGTTGATACATATTTCTGCATCAGGCCACAAATTAAGTTTTGTGTAAATGGCTGCCAAGTCCCTCCATGCTTCTTTTTCCAAATTTCTATCCAAAATTGCCTGCAGAACAAATAAGGAAGACTTTAACAGAGATGAAGCAAAAACCATAGGGCCTTAAAGAGAAATCAAGGAATACAAACCTCAGGATCAAAGGTCTTTCCTTGCTCAAAGTTATTTGCTTTTGAATTCCTCTGTGCTTGAACAGAAGCTAGCAACATTCTGTAGGTTTCTATTGCTTGCTTGGGATGTTCCTGAGCAACTTGAAGCACTGCTTTCAGTCTGAGTAGTTCTAATTGATCTCTTCTTCCTGCTTCGTCCAAAGCAAAATCCACTATGGCTTCAGCATCATTGAATCGTTGCTCTGCAGAAACTACGAGGGCTAATAGCTTCCAGCCTTTTACTGAGCTGCCAGCCACCATATCTGAGTACTTCATTGTATGACTGAAAGCTGCATCTAGATTCCTTTGCACGGCATTTTCAAGGCCAAGACTAAACATTACGTCAGGATCCCCCTTCCCGTTAAGAGCAGCATGATTTAGAGAGTTCAATGACTCTCTCTGAAATACAGTTCTTTCAGAATCAGATATGGACTCTCTTGCTGCACAGCTATAGCAAACACCAAGAAACTTGTGTGCTTGACCCATGAAATGCTCGCACTGATCACTAACCAAACCTATAGCTTTACGTGAAAATTCTATCCCTTCATGAGCATGAGCAGTAGCTATGGAACATAGCTTTGCTCCCAAGAGAAAGGAAAGGAAATGGGGATTGTTCCTTGCTTCGGAACAGCCTGCAACCTTTTTCAAAAGGTTAAGTGCTTCTTCATTTTTTCCACAGGCACTGTAACAAAGTGCAAGCAAGTACCATCTCTCAGCTCGACCATATAACCCTGGAATGGACTGTTCGAAATGATTAGCTAATAACTCAAACTGTCCTGTAACAGAAAGTGCATAACTCAGATGATCCATAACTTCTGGATCCCACTTAATTAGATTCAATGCCACCTGTTTCATAAGTATCAACAACAACAGGATTGCTTCTTCTGTATTGTTCCTGGGTGTAGTTGGACCCCAAACTTGCAATGGAGGTGGAAGGCTTGCTTCAACACCACAATAGAGTAAAGTGCAAGCTAAACTTTTCTGCACATCAGCCAACCTCTCGGGGTCCAAATTCCACGGCTTGATCAGTGCCCGGCGGTATGCATTTATCGCTTCTTCAAGATATCCTGCCTTGGTCCACAAAATTGGGAGCAGCTCAAGTGCTTTGTGAAACATTTCTTGCAATTTACAGTCCTCACCAATTTTTCCAGGCATTCCATTAGGCAATGCCAATTCAACTGTATCAAGAATAACTTTGCATTCCTTTGCAGCCTCTGATGAATTAACAAGCATGTTAACATTCAGTCATTCACTATTCAATTCTAACTAATCTCACACTTATGAAAGAAGAAACTTCATACAAAAGCACACGCATTAACCATGAGAAAGTAGGCAATACCTCTAAACCTTCCCAGTTCCCCCAATGATCTTGCCTTGAGCAATATTGCCTCAGTGAGTAGACTCACAGAATGCAAGGACATGACATTAAGAATCACATAGCTATCGCCTTTTGCACGCGGTTTTCGGTGCCTAATTCTCTCAACAATGGCCTTGGCCATCCTTGGGGTCAAGTTCCTAACGTCAATACCCTGAAACACCTGAAGAGCAGCATCAAAATTCCCTCTCTGGAACTCAAGCCTCCCCAACAATGCCCTGGCTTCCTGAATTCACAACAAATAAAACACACAAATTAACATAAAAAACAAAAATTTACTACATTCTCAAGTAACACTCAGCTAATAAACAAAGATAAAGAAAAAACCCACCTCATAATTCAAAGATAGAGCTTCTTTGAGAGTGGACTCAGCCTCATCAACCTGAATGTCATCAAATTTCGAGCCCAAGTCCCAATCTCCGGTGGTCCTCGAAGAAAGGCCACTCGCCGAGAAGTCCCCCGTGGCAAGTGACTCCGGCGACTGCGGCGGCTCTTCAAATTTGAACTGCTCTCCTGAACAAGCACACAACATCTTCTCCCAAAATAGGACTTCTCACTTCACCCAACTCAATACTTCACAAAATGACCCAACAAAACTCACTTCTCTGTGATTTGCTTCATGCCAAAACACGTCTCTGCCATTAAGCTATCAACCATTAGAGAATGTACGGATTCTACTATGAAAACACAAACCAAGTATGCAAGATCCACACTGTAGTAGCATAGGCCTTAACGAACAAGAAATGCCAATGTTTCAAAAGCAACTCGACAAAAATCAAACAACTAGAAAACAGATGTAAAGACACTCAAAATAAAAGCGGAGAGATGATTTATAGGAAGAGTGTTTGAGTGATTAATAAAAATGTAAATATATTGTAGTTATGTTGTAGATTAATTTTTATTATTTTATATTTAATAATTACCATTTATATTCCTTATAAACTACTATATAAACCTCTATGGTGAGATAAATAAGATGTCTGAAAGTTTATTCTCTCAATATCGTTATATTTGAGTTGGTATCAGAGCAAATATCCGAAAGGACTTTGGCTGGGTTTGGGAGAGCTTATAAGCTCCTTTGATTTTAAGCACCAAAGGTTTTGGTGTTTGGTAAGTCCAAAAATAAGCTACTTCTTAAAAAAATATAAAGTGTTTTGAGGGAAAAAGGAGAAGCTGCAACACTCACCTTCTACTTATAAGCTGCAAAAAAGTAAAACTCTTCGATCTTGAAGAGTTTGATATATATAGCATCCCGTTGTTAGGATTTGCTTTGTTGTTAATCTGTTTGGTCACTCTCCATTAGGGTTTATCTTTGTTCCCTTTTATATTAATTTGAATTGTGAAGAAGCAGACTTTTGTCTTCTTTATTTTTTCAGATCTCAAACTTGTTGACATCATCTCATTGCTCGAGTTTAAACTCCAACAAGAGCCTCCTCTCTCACTACAGTCTTCATATCCTTCATATCCGGCAGCGTATCTGTGGAGAAGAATTAAAAAAAGGGCGTGACTAGAGCCAACCTCGAAATCGACCTCCTCATCACTGACCCATCCGAGATCGACCTCCTCATCGCTGACCTATCCGAGATCGACCTCGAAAACTCTGACCTCCTAACCCAGATCAGTCCGACCCGACTGCAGATTCCTTTGTTTTTTTTATTTGTTTTTTTCGGGCCCGTGTCCAAAACTAAATTCGGCCCAACAACCACAGACCTGATCCACTACTTTCAATTCAGTGTATCTTCACCTAAGTAGATTTTTCACTTCAGTGGAAGTCCACCTAAGTGTAGGTACACCTAAAACAAATTTATTGTTTCTTCCGCTGCACTTTCAATCGTTTCAATGACGGGTGATGATCAAAATGAGCTGGTACCAAGACCAATGAAGTTCAGAAAGTTGAAGTCTCAGTTTGAAGCTCAGATGGTGGTGCGTTTGGGGGCACCAAACTCAACTGTACCAATTACCGGACTTGGAGAAAGCTGATGTCGTTTCATCGTGGCATGCACAAGATGGGACATGTAACCGGGACTACCAAAGCTCCGAGTGAAGATGATGACGATGCATTTGTCAAATGGGAGGATGATGATGGAGCTGTGATAGGAACCTTGTTCAAGGCCATGAATGATGATGTGGTACAGTTGGTGGATGAGTGTGAAACTGCTGAGGCAATATGGAAGACCTTAGCAGATCTTTATACAAATGAATCTGAATTTATTCAGGTTCATGAGTTGATGTGCAAAGTGGCTGGAATGCAACAGAATGGACAACCAGTATCAATGTATTTCGCCTAACAGAAGAATGCATGGGCTAAAATAGATCAAAAACGTCCGTGCAAGATCAAAAACCCTGAGGATATTACTTGGTACCAAAAGGAGAAGGAACTCGAAAGGGTTCAGGTGTTCTTGAGAGGACTTGATGTGAAACATAACAGTGTTAAAGGAGAGTTGCTACGAATGTCAGATCCTCCCAGTTTGACTGCGGCTTTTACATACATTCAGAAGGATGAGTCTCTGCAGGATTGCCTCAACCAAGTTGAGTGTCTAGCCTGGTTGTTCAAACAAAACCACCAAATCCTCCCCTTCGACAACAGAGTTCAGTTTCACTTCATCAACAAGGACCTCCACCTGGCTTCGGTTATCGCCCTTATCACTATTCTTATTGTGGTGGTAGACATATACGAGAATATTTTTGGAAGCTACACCCACACCTCAAACCTAAATCTCTTGGTTCTCGCCCTAAAGGTAAAGCAGTTGCAGTTCAATTGATTCAAGAACCAGATTTCTATGGAGTGACTGGACAAGATCATCATTTCACTGGTGGAGCGACTCCCACAGCCTCTATAGCTGGTCGTGGTAAGATTGGTATGGCTCTAAAGGTTTCTAACTTTGTTGGTTCTGATACTTAGATTATTGATTCTGGTGCAAGTGATCATATGACTTACGATAAGTCTTATTTTACTAAATTGTCTTCCCCACTAGTCTCCCATGTTACTAATGCAAACGGTGAAGCATTTCCAGTATTAGGAACATGATCTGTTCGGGTTACTCCCACCTTAGAGCTCGATAATGTGTTATATGTTCCTGACTTGTCACATCACTTAATATATGTCTCACAGTTGAACACTAAGTCTAAATGTTCTGTAACTTTTTATTCTATGTATGTTGTTTTTCATAATCTTCTTACTAGAGAGATAATCGGTCGGGAGTATCTAAGGGGCAAGTTGTTCCGTTTGGATCAGACGTATGCGGGAGAGAAACCAGGAGCACAGTCCCGCGTTGCTTTGACTTCAAATTATGATCGACTGAGCGAAGTTTGGTTGTGGCACCGCCGCTTAGGGCATCCATCCTTTAGTCTTATGAAAAGAACCATGCCTTCTTTGTTCATTGGTGTGGATGAGTCTACTTTACGTTGTGAAACTTGTGTCTTGGTCAAGAGCCATCGTGTTACTTATTCTCCTAGTGTTTCTAATAAAGTGTTTTTCCTTTTGAGTTAATTCACTCTGATGTTTGGGGACCTTCTAGAGAACCCACTGTGTCTGGTATGTGATATTTTGTGTTGTTTATTGATGATTGTACTCGATTGTCATGGGTTGTTCTTTACGGACCAAAGATGAAGTCTTTCTAGCCTTTCAAGCTTTTCGTACACTTGTTCAAACACAATACAATAGAACCATCAAAGTCCTTCGTTCTGACAATGGGGAGGAGTATGTTAATCATGTTTTCACGGATTTTTTCCAGACACATGGGATAGTTCATCAAACTACATGTCCACATACACCAGAACAAAATGGAGTTTCTGAACTGAAGAATCGTCACCTACTTGATATAGCTCTTGTCATTCTTTTTAGTGCTCATATACCTAAATGTCTTTGGGGAGATGTTGTACATGCTTCTGCTCATCTTATTAAACGTCTTCCATCTAGTGTCCTTTACGGAAAAATTCATTTTGAGGTTCTTGCCTCTAATGTCTCTATTCTCTCATTCCATAATCTCCCTGCCCGTGTCTTTGGTTGTGTCGCTTTTGTTCATATCCCTAAAAAACAAAGGTCCAAACTTGATGCTCGAGCAATTAAGTGTGTGTTTGTTGGCTATGGGGATATCAGAAATGGTAGTGTTATCATCCACCTACCAGAAAGTACTATGTCACAATGAATGTTACCTTCTTTGAGGATATGAGCTATTATTCCTCCTCTGATACATCTCTTCGGGGGAGAGTTCCTATTTTGAAGAGATGTATCATAGTGAGGGGAAGGAATTAGAAAAATAAAAAGAAGGTTTATATACTTCTGCGGATCCAATGGAGATCGCTGTTTCCCATAATCCAAATGTAGAGACTCACCTGAAACCTGAATCACCACCAATTCCAATGCCTAAAGATGGAGCTGAAGACACAACTATCCCTTCTGCTATTACTTCTACCCCGACCCACAACTCCCTGATACAGAAGATCACTCACCTGAGGTATGTTCACAACCCATTGGTACAAGCAATAGTAAGTGTAGTGTTAGAAAATATGTGTTGCCAAATAGGTCTACTAGGGGTCAACCAGCAAAAAGGTATGAACCCACTGTTCATGCTAAATCAAAGTATCCAGTAGCCAATTACATGTCGACAAGAAGATTATCTAAGTCATATGGGTCATTTGTGAATCAAATATCCGCTGTATCAATACCTAACAAAGTGCAGGATGCGTTGGAGGATCCAAAATGGAGGAAGAGATGGAAGCGTTGTAGAAGAATGATACACGACAACTTGTGCATCCACCACAAGACAAGAAGGCTGTAGGCTGTCGTTGGGTGTTCACTGTGAAACACAATGCGGATGGGTCAGTAAATCGATATAAAGTGCGCCTTGTTGAAAAGGGATTCACTCAGACGTATGGGATAAACTATGATGAGACATTTGCTCCAGTTGCCAAAATAAATACTATTCGAGTTCTACTTTCCTTTGCTACTAGCTTAAACTGGTCACTCCGACAGTTTGATGTCAATAACGCTTTCTTACACGGAGAATTAGCCGAAGAGGTATACATGAGTCTCTCACCTGGGTATGTAGCTAGTTCTCCAGGTGAATTTATGTGCAAATTGAGAAAGTCTTTATACGGTCTCAAACACTCACCTCGTGCGTGGTTTGGGCATTTTTCACAATTCATGCATAAGATTGGTTACAAACAAAGTAATTCAGACCACACATTGTTTCTCAAACATCAGGTGGGAAGTTAACAACTTTGATTATTTATGTTGATGATATGGTAACCACTGACAATGATACAATTGAGATGAAGAGGTTGCAGAAGAAGTTGGCCTTGGAGTTTGAGATGAAAGACTTGGGTGATCTTAAGTACTTCTTAGGTATTGAGGTAGCAAGGGGGAGACAAAAGATCTACTTGTGTCAAAGGAAGTATATCCTGGATCTATTGACAGAGACTGGTATGTTAGATTGCACACCGATTGACACACCTATTGAGCAGAACCTCGCTATCAGAGGTTAGTTGGGCGCTTGATTTACTTAACCCATACTAGACCAGATATTGCATATGCAATGAGTGTCGTGAGTCAGTTCATGCATAACCCGAGTGAGAGTCACATGTATGATGTTGTGAAAATTTTAAGGTACTTGAAGTCAGCTCCAGGAAGAGGAGTAATGTTTTTCAAACACAACATTCTCGATATTTGTGGCTTCACAGATGCAGATTGGGCTGGAAATATTACAGACAGAAGGTCAACATCAGGTTACTTCACCTTTGTGGGAGGTAATTTAGTTACATGGAAGAGTAAGAAACTGAATGTTGTGGCACGATCCAGTGCTGAAGCGGAGTACAGAGGTATGACCCATGGAGTGTGTGAATTGTTGTGGCTAAGGAATTTGCTACGTGATTTGGGTGTTCATCCCAAAAAGGCTATGCAGTTGTATTGTGACAACAAAGCTGCAATTGATATATCACAAAATCCAGTTCAACATGATCGTACTAAACAAGTGGAGGTTGATCGACACTTCATAAAGGAAAAACTAGATGCCAAAATTATTAGTTTTCCTTTTGTTCCAACTGAAGAGCAGCTTGCAGAAGGTACTCTATAACTCACTAGGTAAGTTGGGCATGGTTAATGTATATGCGTCAACTTGAGGGGGAGTGTTAACGTGAGTCAGAATAGGAATGAAAATATATTGTAGTTATGTCGCAGATTAATTTTTATTATTCTATAATTTATAATTATTATTTATATTTTTTATAAACTCTTATATAAATTTTTATGATAAGATAAATAAGATGTCTAAAAAGTTTATTATATCTGAGTAAAAGACGACAAGAGAAGGAAAGACACCATGAAATCCCAAGAAACAAAACCCAAGCAGTGAATTGTAGCTATATGAAGAAAGTGAGAAAGCTACTAGTCTGTCTGTTTTTTAGCCTGGTTGTTGGTTTCTGGGTTTTCAGAAATATGGAATCTTTGGGGTTTTGCAAAGATGAGTAGACCCAATGCCAAGAATGTATGTGATGGTGGGAAAACAAGCAATATTGAGCAGCTGGGGTTCAATGATGTGGGGTTTTGTTGGTTGTCTCTCTTTTTTAGTTTTTTACCTTTAATCTTCTGACTTTTTGGTGGTGTACAGAAACTTTACTAGTGTAGGCAAATCTGATTGAAGAGACGCGTTTAGGTCAGTGGGTTTTTAGAAAATTAATTGAGCACTTATAGGTAGATGTTTGCAGTGGTTTTGGATTAAAGAATACAGCAAATATATAAGGACCAAAATTTAGATAGAGAGTATTTTCTTTTTTTAGGTGTGTCCAAAATATGAAGTAACCACATTTGGCAGGAAATAATAGAGGTGCCCGTATCACTGCAATGTAGGAATAGCTGGGTAGGGCTGATAGATGCCGGCAAATTTCATGTGTAGTGGCTGTAGGTTTGGGCTGGCTGTTTTTTTTTCCATTTACTTCTTTATTCATCTCTTATTACATGAATTGAGGATAACATGTCCAACACCATGACTTGATCACAAATTCCACCAGTCAGTGCTTTCAGCATTTAGCTTTCTTTACCTTTTTTTATCTGGGATTGATTTCACCTTTTCCTTGTGTCTAGGATCATTGCTTTGAAATTTTAAATGTCATTGCTGCTTCTTGTAGTAGTTCCACACTTTCTTCCAGTATCCAAGATGGGAGCTTTGAAACACTTCTATTATAATCACCCAGTTTTGAAATGGATTAGTATATAACAGATTAACATTAAGAAAAAAGTGAAAAACAGTACATGATGGTACCATCATTAGTCTATAGATTAAGGTCCTTTTTGAACTAATTATATATTACACGCTTTCTTGTCTTCTTGTTTGAAATCTTCCTTTGGCATCAAAGCAAGCACGTTGCTCAAGAAGAACTAGCAGACCACGTTGTTTATATGCCCCCAATATTCTACAGGTAACACCATGCTACGAGATTGGCGCATCTTAATTATTCATATCCTGCCTGATTTTTGGCATAAAAATTACCTCTCCCCAAATTACCTGTGTTTTTTTCCATAAGAAAAACACGTGAAGTGTCTGCTGATATGTCACCAGAGATCCTAGTGTTCTAAGAAATTGTGCTCGTCGTTTCGTAGCTTTGTGCAGATTGACCTCTGACACCACCATTGTTAGGCTGAGGCTTCAAGCTCAGCCTTCATGGCTTATCTCACCTCTTCACGTGAACATGACTATGTGTAAGAATTATTTTCCCTTTCAATTATGGTTTCTTAAGTATTAAACAAAACAAGTAAATTGCTCTTAACAGTTGACTTAATACTAAAACCTTCCAACAGCTCCCCCTTGGCCCCCAAATATGATAGCAGCATCTTCATTAACAAAAGTAGTTAGCTATTTTCTATGATTTTAATCATTTTATCGCCTCCACCCTAAACCGAGACCCTAAATCTTAACTATATACCCTAAACTCTTCTTAACCATGTACCTGACTCTTAATTTGAGTTTCTTCTTTTTAGATATATTATTATATCTATTTAATAGATACATTAAAAATGTAAGTAAATAAAAGCAAAATGTTCTCTCTATCTAAATAAGAAATGGTATAATAATATATCTAAAAAGAAAAAAATTAATCAAAAAGCAATAATATTTACCTTACAATTATATATTTTTTGACTATGTAGTGACACTAAATATGAGCTTAGGAATGAAAATAATCATTCTATTACAAGTGGAATACTTATGTATATACTATATAGCATATATATACAGTTAAATTAGTAATAGCAAGGTAAGAAATTAAAAAATGTAATTGATTATGACAAAGTTAAATTCACCTAAACTTGAGTTCAGTATTTGACTATCAAATTGATGTTAAAATTACAAAAGATACCAAATTTAGTTTTATATAGTCTGAAGGGCAAATCAGAGAAACCTAAAAATGAAGAAAATTATTAATTATAGACATATACTTTATATGAGAAGTTTGTTTATGTGGAGTGGGTGTAAAATGAAAGAAAAAATGTATGAGTTTATCTTAAAAGATATCTAGTAATTTGTTTTTTTCTTCTTCTAATTTTCTCTTAGTTTTTAACCTTTTTATTTTTCTAGAATGAATATGGATATTTTCTAGACTAATTATAGACATATGCTAGTTTGGTATTACTGCGACTTTTTTACAAAATTGTTTATGTTATATTGTCAATATAATCAGTTATGAATTAAAACAGTATGTTGTTTGATAAATAGTGTTTTTAAATCTGATGTCAAAATAAAAAAAATTATGTTTGTATTCATAGCAGCTTGTAAAAGCAACTTGCTTCTAAAATCTCCATCTACTCACATGTAATTTTCAAAAAAACATATTTTTTTATTTACTAAACATAATAAAATATATAAATTAAGATAAAAGTTTATTTATTTAAAAGTTAAGCTGTATCAAATCAAACTAGGTCTTAGGGCTAATTTAGGATTGCTTTGACTTCTAAGAAAAATCTGCTGTTGTGATTTGAATACACTCAGTTATGAGCTTTGCTATTTAAACAAGGAAACCCAAGTAGAACTAGTACGAGCCTCGCTATTTAAAGTTTTAAACCCTAATGTCTTGGTGGAACACCGCCCTAAGTTCGTATATAAGGTATCCCGGAACTTGGGTTTGCAATTTTTCAACGAGAGCATAGGAAAACGATGAAGTGGAAAAGAATGACCAAACATGACCTTGAGGAATCGAAAGTGGAAGATGAAATCCTTTGTCACATACTTTCGTTCCTTCCAACTATACATGCACTGCAAGATGGAACAACCTATGGATTTCTGTTCCAAGCTTGGATTTCGATCTGAAAGATTTTCCTGGACTTGGAGGTTGGCGTGCATTGAGGAAATTCATAGATCGCATGCTTTCAATACGCAACTTATCACATATTGCTAAATTCCATCTTTCGTGTTGTTCGTTTGGATTTCGGTCTTTTCGATCCCTGGACATTCACTCTGAGCAGGAATGATATTTTTGAGCTTGACTTTTGCATTGTTGCCGATCATCAATTTCTCTCACTGCTCCAAATCTCGAAAAGCTTGTCATTCATGGCCCGGCTCTGGATTTGCCAGACTATGATTTACGGAATGTAACTACATTGGTAGCAGCCGAGATTGAAATCCCTTTTGCAGATTGTTTGAGTCCCCATGGAAGCTTCTGAGTAGTATTTCCGGTGTTACATATCTCTCTTTCAGTTCCTTGTGATCTTGAGGCATATTCTCTACCTGCCTTTGAGAATTTGAAATGGTGTCTCTGTAACTGATTTTGATTTATTTTTTAATCAGTAAAATCAAAAACCACAACTATTCGGCTGTCATCAATAATAAAATTAGACTTTTATGACTTATTTATAAGTTTATCTCCTCCTTATCTCTTTTTTTTTTTTTCTTGTGATGCATAACCAAGTTCCTCTCTCTCATTTCTTCCTCTTCCCCTAGCTACTGGAGCTCGACAAACCGCTAAATTACTCCGTCTGTTTTGCGCCACACGCCAATCAACCTCTAGCTAGTCTAATCCAACTTGGTGTCCTCGCCCGGCGATGCAGGTAATGAAAATCCTCAATCCCAAGCACTCTGGCATTGGTCTCCCATATCATCTTTTAAAGGATTGATCGATTGAAAAATTTGCAGATCACGATGGGCAGCGAAAGATAAACTAGTGGTCCGACCTGGTGAATGGAAATAAGAACGGGTCAGTGTATCTCCCTATCTGCTTCGTTTTTACATATGTAATGAAATTTTGTTGTATTTAATTGATTTGGTATATCTGCTTCGTTTTCATGATGGTTAAGATAATGAAAGGTGATAAAATTTGATTGATGAAAAATTCTTTTTTGCTGAAATTTTGTAACTGCTGACGCTATAATAGTTAATTTGGGTGCTTATCCTTGATACTTTTTTTTTCAGAAATGACAATGTGGAGAACTATTGTGATAGAAGTTCTTTACCTGGTGAGTTCAGTTCTCTGATATGTTTATTTTCTTTGAATATTTTGTTGTCTTCGAGAGGTTTATGTAAGGTCTACTAATAAATTGATTATTGGTTTGATGTGGTCAGGGCCGGCCCTATGCACGGGCGGGCTTGACGACGGCCCATGATTAAAAAAAAGAAAGGGCACCAAAATTCAGAAAAAAAAACCATTTGTTCTGTTCCTTCGACCTTCTGTTTCGTTCCTAAACTTTCGTTCCATCTTCGTTTTCCACAACAACGTTCCTCCTCTGTGATTCCTCCTTTTCTTCTTCTTTTCTCTTCCGATTTAGGGGCACCAAAATTCAGAAAAAAAAACCATTTGCACATGACTGAAGCTAAAGGGTTTAATTCTGCCATGATTGAAGCTAAAGGGATTGCACATGACATAAGAGTTGAGCCTTTATTCCTTATAAAGCATATTGCTTGTAGGAAAAAACAGTTTGATGAAATTCCAAATACTGAAAGGGAACAACAATCTGCCCAAGAGTCATTTAGAACTGATTATTTTCTTATTTTAGTGGATATGGCTCTTTCTCAATTGAAAAGTAGGTTTGAACAAATGAAAACCTTTGAATCTATTTTTGGCTTCTTGTTTGATGCATCAAAGTTGGTTTCTTTGGATGATGATGAACTGAGAAGTTGTTGTTTGAATCTTGAAAATGCTTTGAAAAATGGGGAAGTTTCTGATATTAATGCTAAATATTTGCATATGGAGTCACATATTTTACAAGGATCATTGCCAAGTGAGGCTTATGAAACGGAGAAGCCCTGGACATCCATTAAAATTTTGGAGTTTGCAAAAGAAATGGACATTTTTCCTAGTGTTATGACTGCCTATAGGATCTTATTGACGGTGTCGGTGACCATAGCATCCGCTGAAAGAAGTTTCTCAAAATTGAAAATATTGAAGTCTTATTTGCGGACTACCATGACTCAAGATCGGCTCAATGGACTAGCAATTTTGGCTATTGAAAGAAAAATGTTGGAAAATGTGGATTATGAAAAAATAATTGATGATTTTGCTTAAAAAATGCATGAAGACATCATTTTAGATGATTTTGTAATGCGGAGTTTTGGTTTCATATCCCCTCCGTTGTATTATATATATTTTTTATAAAAGTTCGGCGTGGGGATGAGCCGTCCAGCTTGACTAGGTTCCAAACCCTAAAAAAAGTTTTATCTATTATACTTTTATTTTAAAGATAGGGGCACCAAAAAAATTTTCGCTCAAGGCATCCGAAAACCCAGGACCGGCCCTGGATGTGGTATAAAAGGAGTTCATGTATCAATAAGAAAACAAGGAGTCCATGTAGACACTAATGCTTAATTGTCAGTATGTGTATTTAATTAGTAGATGTGTCTTTTGTATCAATCTTAAATGTGGTCATGTATAACTGTATGTTCTTGATGGGAGATCAATCTTAATTAAGATTCTTAAGTGACTGGTCATATGCAATTCTATTGTTAGTTATGTCTGTTTTTGGTATTTAGGTACTCCGTAAACTTATTTTTTTTATCAAGTTCTTACTTCATTATTCATAAATTATATGAGATGACTTTGGTATTTGTATTTTCATAGAAGTGGCCAGGCTTTTACATTCATACTGTTAGACTTTAAGCAAGAGTCTTTTGATTCTTAATTGCAGATTTCTAGTAACTATTGAGGGAAGGTTATTATTATTTTATAATCTTGATCTTTGAGTGAATGAAAAAAGAGATAATTGTTGTCAGACTCCTCTTACCGTATGAATTTTGTGGTTAACATGGTTAAGTGCTCCCTATTGAATGAAAATATGTATTGCGCGCCTCTTATGTGGCAATTTCAACTATTGTAAAGTTATAGTATGTTTACATGGTTTAGAACATGTGTAAATAATGTTCAGGGCTTACATTATCGTGTGTTAAGGCTAGATGATTTCTGTGTTATAGGAAACACCCCCTGATCAGACCTTAATTTGCATACAATTATCCTTGATTCAATCAATCTATTTGAACTTAATATTCTTAACTGACCGGTCATATGTATTTTTATTGCTAGTTAATGTATTGTCTATAGAATTTTAAACTAAAGACTCATGTGACATATCAATACTACTTTTGATGCATGTCCTGATGCTAAATTGATATGTAGCATCCGTAATTTTGTAGGTTGTTCATTCTGAAACAGAATGCTGCAAGACCCTATGAATGAGGAGAGAAAATATGTTGTTCACTCAATAAGGTACACTTGTATTCTTTTATAAATGAAAATCGGTAATTGAATATGCATCATCCATAAAAAAGGGCTGATACTACCTGTAATATATATGATACTACCATTCCTTGGGAACTTAATTCATAGTACATTATTGTTAACTATAACCTCGTTTCTAGCTTTAGATTTTTCCTTCCATGTGAACCATGCCGATAGATATTTAATTTATCAACTTGAACTAGGTTTTACTATAATGTGAGTGATAATTGTTTGTTCTAAGGTTCTTACCCAAAAGAAATTTCATTGTATGTGGATATTTTATGACTAACTTAATTGTGTGTTTTTGTGCTTGCAGGAAAAGATGTGGACTTTGTACACTATACTTGCATTTTAGTGATGGAAGGAGAGAGAGGAGATCATTAACTTGTATTATGAAATAAGGTATGTGATACATAACATGTAGGGAGCTTTTATATGAACTTTTTTGAGTTTATGAGCCTCAAGTTTATTTTTTTTATAAAGTCAGGGGTTATGAACATGTTGATAGTTTATGAGCTTTGAGTTGATTTTATTTCCATTGGATACATATCATCTCTGTTCCATGAAGGATTGATTTTATTTCCATTGGATATATATCATCTCTGTTATATGAAGGAAATAAAATTATCAAGGTGTTTTATAGTCAAGTAATCCTTGTCATTTTGTTGTTTTGCAGGAGATACTAAAAACAAAATAAAGACGATATACTAGAGACAAGAGAGAACAGTTTTGAATTGAAAGAAGCTGGTTTTGAAGAATATGTAAGACCCATAGAGTTTTGTAATAGAATATTTTTTTATTTATTAATTCAATGAGCCCACCAAAAATTGAATTGGTGGGTTTGTATGTGGTCACTAAAAAGATAATAGTGGGATGTTTGATAAAGCCACGTCAGCAATGCAAACTATTCAGATAATAGTGGCTAGGGCCGTGCCTATTAGGGATCTCCACCAATGATCAGTTTTTATTGGTTCAAAGCACACCGTTAGTGATAGTGTCCTCTGACCACATTTTTGGACTGAAGTTATTTCATCTTAGTAGCGTTGTTTGGTTGACTGAGTTTCTAAGGAGATCACCTAATCTAGAATATCTAGTCTTGGATAATGGTAACCCCAAATGGAGGGATGCAGAATATATGCAACGTTTTGTAAATGAGAAATATGTCGCCGTTCAATCCACCTCAAACCGTGCCTGATTGCTTGTCGTCGCACCTCAAGACTCTCATGGGACAATTTCATGGAAGACGAGGAGTGGGAAGCGATCAAGTATTTGTTCAAGCATGGTCAAGTTCTGAGTAAATTTGTTGTTTCGACTCGTGTGTTTATCACACGAGAGGAAGCTAACAAGTTACGTGAAAAATTTTTAACATTTGACAAGGGTTCAGAGACTTGTAAGGTTGAAGTTATCTAGAATGATAATGCACAGTTCATGCTTTTTGACCTGATCAAAATTGCACTGTTTTTGGAGGGGCAAAGTGTTAGTTAACCCCCTTATGCCCTTATTTGTTCAGAGTATCTTTAATACACGACCGTGTATGTACAATACATCTGTGAATGATTGAGATTAGAAGATATTATATTGATATATGGGTAATCAAATATATAAATTTTTATAAATAACTAAAATTGTATCGTGTAGATACACGACCGTGCATACAAGAATTGTTTTTGTTTGTTGGTTGGAATTTTGAGGGTTTATGACTTGCAATCTTTTCTTATTGCTTTTGGTACTTTATAGTTTATATCCTTGTGTATGAATTTGATCGTCCATTACTTATATTTCATGGGAAATGATCCAGAACTGCTTCGCTTTATAAATTTCAACCAATATATGCCTTAAAATGCTATGTACATGTACACTTCAACGGTGGATTGTCTCCAAAATTATTTACTTATATTTGAAACTTTAAAAAGTAATGTAAGTCCAACTGAAGTGAATTTTCAGGTTGTCTGACCCATGAATTGATGAAATGAATATACATGTTGGAACATAGAATGTTATCTTCCAAATGACCATTCATTTCATGCGAGTTTCGAATCCTATAAAAATTTACGTTACATTTTTTAAAATGGGATTGTCATGTGAACATTTACCATCCGGGCCTTCAGTTATGACGACCATAAGTCCAATATTACTTGGGCCGCTTTTCGTGGGGTCCAACAAGAAAAAGTCGAAACTGCCCTCACAATTCCAATCGGCCAGCTGTACTATCCAACAAATGATCCCATCCATGGCCGTGTGATCCTCTTAAACAAAGCAGAAGAGAAAACCAGGTCAAATTTCTGGGAGGAGCAGAAACACGAAATCGGAAACCGTATAAGATTAGAGTAGAATATTCCGTCGAAGATGCTCCTAAAATGTGGCGGGAAATCGGCGACAGAGAAGAGGGGAAGCTCCGCCCAAGTTCGTTCTCAAATCGGGTCAAGTCAAATCGGATCCAGACGCTCCAGCTCTCCAATCAGAAAGAAATCGTCTCCCCTCACCGTGGCTCCATCAACTCCCTCCAGGTAACTAAAACTCTCCTCCTCACACTTTTTTCACCGTAAATAAATTCTCAATTTCACCGCTGTAAAAAAAATGCCGCATCATCGTAATCCAGGTCGATTTGACGGAGGGGCGGTACTTGTTGTCCGGCGCCTCCGACGCGTCGGCCGCCGTGTACGACATCCAGCGCGCCACGGATTACGACGGCGGCGGAGCTATTTCGAAGCATAAGGCGATTTTCGTGGTGGATAAGCAACATGAGAACGGGCACAAGTACACGGTGTCGTCGGCGGTGTGGTATCCAGTGGACACCGGACTGTTTGTGACGGGTTCTTATGATCATCGTGTCAATGTTTGGGATACGAATACGACTCAGGTGGTGATGAATTTCAAAATGCCGGGGAAGGTTTATAGGACTGCTATGTCTTCAGTGGCAACTTCTCATATGTTGATTGCTGCTGGGACTGAAGATGTGCAGGTTCGGCTATGTGATATTGCTTCTGGAGCATTTGCTCATACTTTGTCCGGTCACCGCGGTATGATCACAGTTCGTTTTTGTGTAGCTTAGCTTGCATTGTGTGAAAATTTAATGGAATTTGAGGCTAATATTTATGATAATGCTATTAGCTTTCTTTTCATAGGTTGAATTTATACCCTAGAAGGAGTTGGTGTTTATTTTGAGGTTAATAAGTGGAGTATTTGTTTTGATAATGGCAGATGGTGTAATGACAGTGGAATGGTCTACTTCTAGCGAGTGGGTTTTGGTTACAGGGGGATGTGATGGTGCAATCCGTTTTTGGGATATTAGACGTGCTGGATGTTTTCTCGTTTTAGATCAGTCCCAGTCTCAGCTTGGGAGACGTCCTCCAATCCTGCAACGTTCTGCCGCAAATAAGGTTATCTTCTTTTCTTTGCTGCACAAAAGCTATTGTCTTTGATACTATGAAACTAGTTTATTGTGTTGATTGTATGCCTTTGCATATATTCATTTTCAAATGGTTCTACATGTCTCTGGAGGAGTAATATGTTCTTTTTGGTCACCATGATGTGGTGACAAGCGTTTATATTTTCATGCGATGAAAGATTTTGTAGTTTTAACATTTCCTTTGTATTGTCTTTCTCCACTTCCATTGAATATGGACTTCTGCTAACTCATTGGTATAGAGTTTGCATATGACTGTTTTAACTTGATCAGATCCTATCTAATATCTTCTTATGATGATGAAGTATCAACATTACAAACTAGTGTGGATGCATGCTCATTAGTACATATACATGTGTGTTTATCTTGGAGAAGTCCTGCTTTGGTTACTATTGACACATTATTCAAGGAACAATTGTAACTGAAGCTGGTAGTGTTAAAATAAATTGTTAGAATTTTTTCTAATTAATTTTCGAATGTTATTATGCTGAAGGCTGACTGTTATTCTGCTGTAATATCTGCACTGTTCTACTCAGGGTCCGACAGTTAAGCCTGTGTTAGTTAGTCAAAGCTCATTAGCAAAAGCACGGGCACCACAAAGGAAACATACTAATGGAAATGGTGTGAAACAATCATCCACCAGTAAAAGCCTAAAGGGATCTATGAAGCAAAGATTACATCCAGGAATGTTGTCTAGTCAGGATCATGCTACTGCTCATTATGGTGCTGTTACTGGGTTAAAAGTTACTGATGATGGCATGTATCTACTAAGTGCAGGTAGAGTTTATTAATAAGTTAGAACTTTGCTATACCTGAAAGTGAACCCATTCATTTTGGCATTCTATATTCAAATTGATGTCATGGAATTAACGTAATAATACTTGGTGTCAAAGTTCACCATATATGAATATATCCATCGGTTGATAGCACTATTATATTGCTGATGATTTCCAAGTTAAAAGTTAACAATCTCCTTAAATTATTTATTGTTTTCACTATCAGAATAATAATTCAATGAATAAAAATAACTAAGGTAAATAAATAAGTCAGAGGGTTCACCTTAGATGTCTTTTAGATGTTTTTATACCTGTAATGAACAAGTCAGTTAGATACTTATTTTGCAATGCATAATGTTAATGAAGGAATAATCAGGGGTTCTTCCTTTTGCATTTTAGGTTCTGATTCAAGACTAAGATTGTGGGATGTAGAATCTGGCTGCAATACTTTGGTGAACTTTGAAACTGTGCGACTGCAGACAAGCAGGCCCATACAGTTAGCCACTAGCCCGAACTCACCACTTGCTTTTGTTCCATGCATGACAGCTGTGAAGGTAATGCATTCTTTTTAGGTTTAAATTTGTCGGATTGTGAAAAATATTTGCATTTCTGCTAACTTCAGAACTTGACTTCTGGGTTTTTAGGCATTCGATATGTGGTCAGGTAGGACGGCCTTGACATTTCGTGGTCACTATGAACATGTGAACTGTTGCTGGTTTAGTTTGCAGGATCAGGTACAAGCTGAATCATATTTAGGAGGTTGTCTTTTCTTAATAGTTTCTGAACAAATGTTTATAAACCTGAGTAGGTAGCGAATTTGCCATTCAATGATTCTGTATTCTGTATGGGAAGTGTGAAACCTTTCCAACCATGTCGAATTTATTGATTTTATCTTTGGATTATTGATTGTGCCCGTGGACTATATGATGGAAAATATGAAGGTACAAGCTGAATCATCTTTAGGAAGTTGTCTTTTCTTAATAGTTTCTGAACAAATGTTTATAAACCTGAGTAGGTAGCGAATTTGCCATTCAATGATTCTGTATTCTGTAATGGGAAGTGTGAAACCTTTCCAACCATGTCGAATTTATTGATTTTATCGTTGGATTATTGATTGTGCCCCTGGAATATATGATGGAAAATATGAACTACTGAACTAGAGAGAAAAATTTGCATGCATTGTATTTCACACTGCTGAATCAGATTTTAGAATAACTCACTAGACAGCTGTACATTTTAAATGGTAGAGGGAGATTTGGATTCTTATTCCTGATTCATCAAAGAAGACTGAATGATTACACTTGTATTTCATACTTTCTTATGTATATATTGTTGGTTTTATCGATCAATAGAAACTGCATAAGTTGTTTAACTGATGAGTCTGTCTACAGGAACTATACACAGGTGGCAATGATAGACAAATCCTAGTATGGTCACCATCCAGATTGATTTCTGATGAGTTGGTAAAAATGGTGATTTGTTGAAGTTTGTTTAGAATTTAGTTCTGAAGTTATTAGTATAGTAATATCTTACACATCTTTGGATGGAAATGCAGGATGGAGGATCTGTTAAGGATGAGGATAACTGGAGTGACTGACAGGAGCTGTAGTTGCCCCGGATTTTTGAGAAATGAGAAGTTGGCAGAAATGGAGCTCCATTTCGGTAGAAAGGGAAATAATACATTTACTTATTTTACCGTGGAGTTTCAAATTTTCAGCTTGTAGCTTGACATGTACCATAACAACAATCACATTTTACCTTTTGCTCAATGTATTATACATGTAGAGTTTTATTTGTGAAACCAGACAGATCAAAATAAAAACATATAGAGAGCACACATTTTCCCATTGAAACAAAGTTGTCTATTGTATGAGTTTGGCAAAACAATGCCGATAATGACAGTTGGGTTTGGAATAGTTTGATCATAGACATTTCACATGCAGCCCAAATGTGTGCATCAAATTCAGAAGGAAACTAATTCGAATTTCATGGGAAATACAGTTAACACATACTCATTATCAACAAAACTGCTTCACATATATTTCTGCTGAGGGTCAAAGATAATTACATCTCCTAATACAGCCAGAATCTCTTTAGATCCAGAGGTGTACCATGTCATTTCAGCTGAGGGTCAAATATAATTACACCTCCTAGACAGCCATAATCTCTTTAGATCCGGAGGTGTACCATGTCAAGAATTTACAATCATCCTCGAACATGAAATCATAATCATAGCCAATATCCGTAGTACAAGCCTCTAGACTTGCATCAACCTCCAGGCCTTGCGTCACTGTAGAAATGGCACCAGCAGACCCCTCAGACTCAGCACTAGTCGTTTGCTGCAATTGCTTTTGACACATGATAGTGTCTGAGAAATTCCAGAGTTTATACTTCAAACTTAACGATTCGTCCTTAGTCATCATGGAAAACCCAAGTCTACTCCATGCCTCCAATGCAGTTTTAGCAGAAGGCAAAACCAGCTTCTCAACTCCCAACTTCACTAGCTGTTTCTCTAGCTCATCCATCAAAATCCGACACATCCCAAGTCTCCGGTGGCTAAACTTGGTCGCTACTAGCGGCACTTCCCCCAGTTCTCTGTAAACCCTCACCGTAGCAGCACTGATCACCTCCTCATTCCTCTCCAAAACCAGGGTATAAAACCCTCGAAACTTGTTCTGCCTAAGGAAGATCACGTCATCCACCACATCACTTTTGGTCTCAGGGTCCTGACTAGGCTCAAAACACTCATGCATCACATCCACAGCCAACTTATGCTGCCTGTAATTCTTAGTCAAGTTGTCCCTATCACAAGTTGAAGATGACTTAAGTAAAGTCCAAGTAAGATTATCTGGTCCAACCACAATAGGCTTCCCCAAAATCTTATCAATCCCCAAACTCACACTCTCACACCTCCAATTGCAAAACATTTTCCCATCCACACCTACCTTTAACTCCTCTGAATCCTTCACACAACCGAAGTGATATCTCTCCCTGCATTGTTCACACTTGGCCACTACATCATCCTCCAATATCCCACAACCACAAACCCCACATAAACATGATGAGCAGAACCAATCTCCATCCCCCACCTCACCCAAATCAACACATCCTGCGTGAAAAGCATTGGGACACCCATCACATAGTACCAAATCCCCTCCATAACAACACACACCACACTCATTATGGTTCTTATCATCACTAGACCTCATCTTCACATCCCTACACCTCTTCTTCTCATCCCTCAATCTCTTCAAATGCGAAAGAACCTTCCCTCTTTTCACTTTCGGGTTCCGAACCGGCTCCTCTAACTCATCAAGCTTCCTCTTTGACACTCTCCTAGGCTTCTCAACAATAGGCAGGGTGGTGTCCTTGGGTTTGAGGGCAGTGCCCTTGGGTTTTGGGGTAGTGCCCTTGGGTTTTAGGGTAGTGTCCTTAAAATTTAGGGACAGTCCCTCTTCTTCAGCGCAGGCTTTGCAGGCGTTTCGGAGAGAGTAGTGTACTTTTCCGGTGGGGGATTCGTAGCGCAACTCGAATTTATCGCCGCACCTGGCTTTGTACCAGAATTTCCAACCCAAAGCGGAGAGGTGGCCTCTGGCCTTTTCTGTCAAATCGGAGAGGCAAATCTTGGCGACGGAGTTGGCCCATTGGAGAATTGCTTCGGGGCAGAGTTGGGGTTTCACAAACAGAGGCGGCGGAGGAACGGCGGAGGCGTTATTGTTGTTCTTCTTCTTCATCTTTGGTTTTCTTGGGCGAAACCCTAACACGGAAATTTGGGGGAAAAGAGAGTGGGAATTAGGAGGACGCAGAATTGTTGTTTGACTTGGGGACGAACCTGACTTGCTGGTTTTATTTATACTCTTGTGTGAGTCTTAATGGGACTTGGAATCAATTTTGGAGAGGGAAAAGAAGGAGAAGAAATAAAGAAACCCAACGAGTTTCTAGCCGTTAAATATTTCTTGAAGTAAAAGTCACTTGCACTTTTAAAAATATTCAATGAAGTGACAGTAAAATTCTAAAATGAACTAAATTGGATACACAACAAGATTAATGATGGAATAAGTTACTAGAATCTAGGGGGAAGCAAAACCATTTTAGTTAGTATGAAATAAAGCAAAACCATTTGATATATTATAGCTGAAGAAAATGTTACCTAATTTGTATAGATGGTTATGCCTAAACGTTTTTTTTTCAGGTTAATAAAAATAAAAAAAGATAAAATTTCAACCAGCGTCCACGATATTTGAATTCGGGTATATGAGCTTGGTGATTGACTATTGAGTTGTGATAACGTGATCATATACAACTTCAAATCAAACACAAATGTGTTGCATCAAATTTGGAAAGAAATCTCACCAAAAGCACATATACGAAATTTGAACCTAGTAATTTTAGAAAATCTCACCATTGTTGAAATATAATGTTTCAACGGCTGACGGGTCTCACTGATAGTCTCTAATAATGTTGTTATTCTCCTAGTTTAGCCCCAATATGTAGTTTTATTACAAAAGATTTTGATATTAGGGAGAGCTTCTAATGAGGATCAAGTAAGGATTTTCAAATGAATTGTTGGATTAAAGTTTTCACTTTTAATTGATAGTTTCTAATTCCCATATGCATTTGATCCAACAGTTCATTTGAAAATATTCACTTGGTCCTTATTATAAGGTCCTCATTAAAAACTCCCCCTTGATATTATTATATATGACATCATTCCTTGTAACTTAAGATGAGTGTTCATCTTTTTTGTGTGGGATTTCATGAACTAATCCAAGCCACAGTTTTCCAATAATTTCTACTTAACGTTATTCATAAGCCATATTTGATTGTCTCAAGATTAGAATTTCAATAGCTCCACACCCAAGCATCCAGTTTCCAATTTCAAATCTTGTAATCGCAATTCACACATGGCTCCACCAGATTTCAACTCGACCGAATGCAAAAAAATAAAAAATTTCAACTCGACCGCGAGACACCAACTTCCAGGCTATGGTATATCTGAAATTCTGAATACATAAGCTCGTAAATCAGAGTACTTAAACATACCATTAGTAGATGCCACT
This sequence comes from Comarum palustre, assembly GCA_951800085.1. Taxonomy (NCBI): domain Eukaryota; kingdom Viridiplantae; phylum Streptophyta; class Magnoliopsida; order Rosales; family Rosaceae; genus Comarum; species Comarum palustre. Next base: position 23,647,260 of record OX637579.1, read on the forward strand.
GATGCAAGAACACGAAGACACTAAGAACACTTTTCCAACAATCTCTAATTTGGCATAATTCAAGTCGTATATGATTGTCTCACGATCGGTATTTGAATAGTTACAACTCGATCATAAAATCCAATTGCATTGCTAAAAAACAGAAATATGTAAAGTGTGTGAGTTATTAATAAAAAAACAGTTTGTCCAAACATAACTAAGACTCATATAACATCGACACATGACCGTACCTGAGATTTCAAAACCTGAGATGACCTCTAAAAATGGTGCCCTCTAATAGTAAATTAAGAAGAAAAATAAAAGCAATCAATTGGCCATATAAACCCAACAGCTAATCGACCCCCTTAGTGAAGTATGTCAGTCATTTCCACAAAGCAATTAGAGAGAAACAGTACCGAAGACTCAACCTCATGAATGAATAAACCCCTTTGTACAAGTAGTGACAAAGACATACATAATATAAAAGCCAAGGGAAACAAAATAAAACATAAAACAAACCCCAACTCTCATTCTTTTAAACACCCCAAAATCAAGATACGAAAGAAGAAACCCCAAAAAAATCCCAAAACCTTTGTAATATAAAAGCCAAGAGAAACAAAATAAAACAAACCCCAAATCCCATTGAAAACCTAGATACGAAAGAACAAGAAAAAGTAGCCAACAAGGTTTGGTTCAGTTGGCAAGGGCGGACTTGTGATGGAGACTTTATCTAAGTTTGATCCCCGTTACCAACAGGTCTCATTAGTTCGCAATCAAATTCTTTTGTGAAAATTCATACCTGGAAGTTGGTGTGATAGACACATATCCACTGTAAGTCTCTCAGGGTTGAGGTTCCAGATTTGTCTTGACGATGATAGTGTAGCGTAATCAAACTCTCACCTAAACTTTTTTGTAACAAAAAAAGACCAAGAGAGGACATATGGGAAAAAAGAAGAGGGGAGGTGTGGGGCTAAGCAGTTCGACGATGAGATAATATTGGTGCATACAACCCCAAAAAGCTAACCACAACTGCCAAGAGCCACAAACTGTAAAAAAAATATTTTGGTCCCCCGAACATTTTTGGACTGAGGCGACCGTGTCTGTGGCCTCATCTCAGGCCCTGGCCCTGCATCAACACAAATTACAATGTATTTTAAAAAAAATTATTAGATAACTCACACACCTTTACATATGTCAATGAGATTTGAATCTATGACCTTAAAATTGTTAGTTAACACCTTAACTAACCAAATCATGGCTCACCAACTAATCATAGTACTTAAAGATACTATTGATATTTATAGTAACTGCTATTGAGGTAAGAACACGAACAATGATGAATTGAGGATGCATGAAGTCTTCTAGTAGTCACCACCTTAAGTGTCCCAATAGGCAAAACACAATCTATGTAATTTGTGGTGATGATATGGCCCTAGCCTCTTATTTATACAAAAACTAAGAAATTTTCCTGTAAATGTTTTCCTTGGTGTAGGGGAATGAATTCTACACATCTTATTGATAGAATGAAACCCTTTATACATGAAAATACATGGGTCAATGGACCTATTACTAGATATATGTACAATCGCATTACAACATGGATTACTACATAAAGCCCGTATACAAGACATAGACCAATACACACATACATATCAAATATCTTAGAACATTTCTTTATTAATTAAATATTGTATCTTAAAATCTTAATGCATCACAGTTAATGACTTTCTTGTAGTGCAACTAATGGAGGATTCCTAATCCAATACTAAAATGTATCTTAAAATCCTAATGCACCACACTTTCTGTCACATGGATATCTAGGTAAACTATTTTCTAAATCTATGTTGTACTCGATTTGATACTTCATGATTTCCTAGCTACTTTATGATAACTTGTGATATGTCAAAGGATAAATTTTAAGAACAGTACATGGCAAACGGTCCACTCTTAATTTTGATGTTTCAAGTTTCAAAACAATCAAAATGGTACATGACGGTTAAAAGTCAGCATGCTTTTAGTACATGTCGTCAATAACAATATTAACTCTACGTAATTTTTTATTTGTCAAAGGATGATTTCGTGTTTTCTCCATTAATATTCTCACCTTATTTATATTATGTTTTTTTTCATTTATATACATTTTTAATCTTATTAACTTAAACCATATTCTCAAAGACTTTATTGTTTTTTTACCAATCTGGTTTATTTGCTTACTATTCGTTGTATTTGTAAGTTACTCGGTCTGATTTTAATGAAAGGCAATTATTCATCAAAAAAAGATTTTGATGCTCCTTCCTATCCAACTAAAACAAAGCGAAAATATATATATAAATGTACTTTCCTTGCCAAAGTCTGTAAGGTATGGAAAGAGCTGGATTTTTTTGTCCTATTCTTAATTTTTGCTTCGATTGTTAGGGAGGGTGAGCTAGAATTGTTTAGTGTGGATGCATGGAATATTTTGCATGGAATAAATAAAGTGGTACATGGAAGGGAGGATATAGGATGTGCACAGGTAACATAAAATGTTGTTTGTTGGCTGTAGTGTTTTAATAATACTCAAATGGAGTCTGAGATCAGTGATCAAGGAGAGCAGTAAAGGAATGTGGGTCGAGGGTGTGAATGGGAGAGTCCAAAGGTGGTTGAAGCCTAGGCATGGTGCTATTAAAGTAAATGTTGATGGGGCTCTGAATTTAAAGAATGGTTTGTTTGGAACTGGAGTTATATGTCAGAATGAGAAAGGCGAGTGTCGGGGGATCTTAGAATCTCCAGGTTTTGGTATCGATAACCCCCAAACCTGCGAATTCTTAGCATAGGTGAATGGATTGTATTTCAGCTATCATGCTGGTTTCACCTGTGTAGAGGATGAGAGATGCTCAAAATGTGATATCAGCGTTAGACTGTTCTCAAGAGGATTTTAGTACGGATGGTGAAGTGATGAGTGAAGCAAAACATATCTTGAGACAATTTCATTTGATAAAAAAAACCAGAATATCGCTTTCTCTTTCTAAGTTTCCTTACTCAATGCCCACCGATATATATATATATATATATATGTATATATTCCGATCATTTCTTCCATAATTAACTTGCCAAACAAATCATCTTCCAACTTCCTCCTACAATCATACATTGATCACCATTTTTATGTTTGATGCGTTTGAAAGAGGACGAAAATAGAGACAACAATACTTTTTTTCTTTTTTATTTCCCTCTCATTATTAGTTATTAGTTTTAATAATTTATTACTGTTAGATTAATGAGTGATGGATTTGCCCCTCAAAGATTAACGAAAAACACACTAGAGAACGAAAAATGTAACAATATGTACATATTTTTGGTTGAAATTACAAGTTCATGTACGCTTCTAATTGTTTTAAAACTTGAAACTCCAAAATTAGGAGAGGACCATTTGTCATGTACTCGTCTTAAAAATTTTCCTATGTCAAATTAATCCTACATATTTTGTATGAAAAGAATAAATAATAATACAAAATAAGAAAGAGAAAATTGTTGGTACATGAAAAGAGGTTTGTTCTTCAAATAATTCCCAGTATACATTAATTCTGTAAAAGAAAATTCCTATATTACAATGTCATAAAAACTTGTTATCAGTCTTCTGCCTGTGTTATCACAGAGATGCCACAAGAAGAGTCATCAAGTTCCATGTTTTCTACTGGGATTGTTGCTTGCGTTGCAGCACTCCTTTGCTTCAAAAATTTATGACACATGATAGTGCCTGTAAAATACAGAAAAAAGTAATTAACGAACTGTGGTTTTTCAGCTTCAGGCATCTCAGAAAATCCAATCGAAGTGTTGGTCCATGTATCCAGTGCAGCAGGAGAAGCAGGCAAAACCAGTGTCTCAACTCCCAACTTAGTGAGCTGTTTCTCAAGCTCATTCATCAAAATTCGACACATCCCAAGTCTCCGATGTCGGAACATAGTGGCCACAAGAGGTACCTCTGCCACTTCCCCATAGATCCTCACAGTAGCCACACAAATCACTTCCCTATTCCTCTCCAAAAGCACAGTGTAAAACCCTTGGAAATTCAAGCGCCTCAGGTTCGACTCTCTGTTTAACACAATGTCTTCGACAAGGTCCCTTTGTGTGTATGGATCAACAGACGGCTCAAAACACTTATGCAACACATTAAGAGCTGCTCTGAGCTTTTTCTGAGTTTCTCTCGAGTCTGCCTTATTAGTGGAGGAAGACTTCAACAATGTCCAAGTGAGATTGTTGTCACCCACCAAAATTGGCTGTCCCAAAAGCCCTTTAAGCCCAAACATAATATTTTGACATTTACTACTGCAAAACCAATTCTGCTCACAAACCACTTCGTTGTTTCTCAGGCACCCAACATGGAACTTATGCTCACACTGATCACATTTCCTAATCTCACCAGGAATACTTCCTTCTTCAAGTTTTCCACTGCCACAGATTGCACAAGAACAAGCCGGGCAGAACCATTCGCCATCTGTTACTTCACTCAAACCCAAACAGCTAATATGGAATGCAGAAGGGCATCTATCACACAGAATTAGCTCACCTTCATTATGACACAAACTGCATAAATCATCAATCTTGTCAAACTTATCACTACTCTTCTTATTAACCTTTTTCTCATCTTTAAAACTCTCCAAGTGTTGTTGGCAATCCGAAATTGACCTCCCATCTTCTTCGAGAATGATATTCGCACCCGGCCTGTGATTTGTGCTACCAGCATGTGCTTCAAAAGCAGTGAGAGCATACACCTTAGCACAACAATCACACAAGATCCCTTCACGAGTAACTTGACCCTTCGCCAGCGGACTGTCACCGGTCTTTCTCCCACGGTAGTAAACTTTAGCATACAGCATAACAACCTTGTTGTCTATCAAAGAAGAAAGAATTGTTCTCGGACTCCGAATCTTCAACTTCGGATGTTCATTTTCTTCTTCAAGTCTATGCCTCTTCAACTTTGCAAGAACCTTCCCTGGTTTCTGCGCTACCAAATCTATCTTCCTCTTTCTTCCTCTCTTTTTTGGCTTTGGGGGAGAATCGTTATAACACATTGAGTCCTTACACTCTCCTTCCATAATATAATCAGGATCTGAAGCCAATGAATCAATAACCTGATGTTCTTCCTCCGGTGTTCCCGGCTCAGGGCCAATCTCAGTGCTGTGATGTTCCTCCGGATTTAATACATCAATTTTCCTCTTCCTTCCTCTCTTGTTTGGCAATTCCAACCCAACTTTCATCTTTGTTCCATTCTTTATTGGCCTGCCTCTCTTTCTTGGCATTGGCATTGTTTCTTGCTTCTCTTCTATAGGAGAATTAGGATCAGAAACACTATTTGAACCGATGCTTTCGAAACCGGTGAGGTCTAGGTCCACGCAGGCCTGGCAGGCCGTTTTAAGCAAGTAGTAATTCTTTCCGGACGGAGATTTGTACCTTAAATCGCCAGGTTTACCTCTCTTCTGCGGTGCGCGCCAGAATTTCCAGCCCATGGCCGACAGGTGTTTTCTGGCCGCCTCACGCGCCATTATAGATTTCTTCTTATACTTGGCGAGGCCATCCGTCCACCCCTGCACTGCCTCCGGGCAGATCTTGGGCTCCACGGCAACCGGAATCTTTGGCACTATTCTTTCTTTCGGCATCTTGATTGGTGCAAAAGCGAAACCCTAATTGAGAAAATTGCAGAGATTTGGGGGTTTGTATGAGAAAAGGTCGATAGAGTTTCACTGGGTGACGGAAATCCATATAAAACGGTCGCGTTGGGTATAAGAATTATATTCCTCGGCCTATTGGGAAGTCTGGTGCGCTTATATATAAATCGTGTGCAAATCTTAATCTCCTAGGATTTGGATTTGTGAAATACCAATCCATATTTGACACCAATTTGTAATTCAACCCAATACAAGGCTCAGTCAATGATTATCTGATTAAAATAGCAGAGTATCTTTAATACACGGTCGTGTATGTATACGACACATATGAACGGTTGAGATTAAATTATATAATATTGATACATGAGTGGTCAAACATATGAATTGTTAGGAGCATCTCCAACAGCTTCCCCATTTTATAGATTTTGTCAAATTTGGAGAATATTGAGTGTTTTTTAGGTCCAACAGCTTCCTCATCTCATTCTCTAAAATGGGGATGGAGAAGAAAAATGAGCATTGAGTCTCTAAATTTGCAGCAAAACTTTCATTCACCAAAATTTAATTCTTCACGTGCTCCAACAAAAATTTTACAAAAATAAAATATTTTATTAATTATTTTGTTGTTACAATAAAATATATTATCTCATTTGGTCATAATTAATTATGATGTACAATATTTTGTTGTTCTAATAAATGTCAAATCTTCAAAATAGAGAAGCTGTTGAAATTGGAGCATAATATTTTTAGAGAATTTGGTTTTTGCTTCTCTATTTTGAAGATTTGACATTTATTAGAACAACAAAATATTGTACATCATAATTAATTATGACCCTGTTGAAATTGGAGCATAATATTTTTAGAGAATTTGGTTTTTGCTTCTCTATTTTGAAGAAATTTTGGAGAAGCTGCTGGAGATGCTCTGAATGATTAAGATCGTGTCGTGTACATACACGACCGTGCATAAAAGAATTTCCCGATTAAAAGACTAAAAGTATAATAAAAATGATTAATTAGAAAGAAAAATTAACTTTTTTTAAATAGTAAAAAAATTCAACGAAGTATTTAAAAAAAATTTAGACTCATTAATTTCCTTCTCTCTGACCATAAAAATAGATTAGGATTTAAACTCTAACAAACATCATCGTGATTCGACCTTAGGCATGAAGGTTTCACCACTACTAGGATAAGCATTTTAGCCGACGAAATTTTTTCGTCGGCCTGTTCACATTTTTCGTCGGCTATAACCTTAGCCGACGACACGTCGTCGGCTAAGTAGTCGTCGGCTATAAGTCGTCGGCTATACTTATAGCCGACGAAATAAAGTCCGTCGTCGGCTATACTCCACCACTTAGCCGACGAATTTTTAATATTATTTCGTCGGCTAAGTGTTGGAGTATAGCCGACGAAATAATATATTTTAATTCGTCGGCTATACTTCAACACTTGGCCGACGAATTTTATATATTATTTCGTCGGCTAAGTGTTAGAGTATAGCCGACGAATTACAATATATTATTTCGTCGGCTATACTTCAACACTTAGCCGACGAAATAATATTAAAAATTCGTCGGCTAAAGTTTTAAAAATTAAAAAATAAATAGACAATAGCCGACGAAATTAGCACAGTTTCGTCGGCTATGATATTTTTAGCCGACGAAATATGGCAAATTTCGTCGGCTATTGTCTATTTATTTTTTAATTTTTAAAACTTTAGCCGACGAAATATGGTAAATTTCGTCGGCTATAGTACTTTTTATACTAGAAACCCAAACAAAATTTATACATTACCATCCAAGCAAGCTGCAAATTACAGAAACAATTTCATAACCAACAACAACACACCATCTAAAGTAACATAAATATTTTGCATTAAATTTTTAATTCATAAATTGTTCATAAAACCTAAAAAGTAAATTAATATTTGTTCATAAACCTAAAAAACTAAATAAATAATTGTTCATAAACTTAAAAAACTAAATAAAATCGATATCGTCTAAATCAATATCTGCTCCAGGATGAGGTTGTTGGGGAAGTTGGGGAGGTTGCGGCGGCTGAGGTAAGACAATAGGCGGGGGCATGGGCGGAAGCGGAAGTCCCTGCTGCTGTGCAGCTACAAAATCTTGCATGTACTGGTACATCTGCTGCTGCTGTGTCTGCTGGGCGGCATGGGATGCTATAGTGTACTCCTGTAGAGCGGCAGTATATGCTGCTTGGGCGGCCTCTCTCGCGGCAGTATATGCTGCTCGGGCGGCCTCTTTCTCGGCATTATATGCTGCTTGGGCGGCTTGTTGTTCCCGTAACATCTGAACTTCCGCCTCAAGCTGAGTCGTTCTGCTGCTGGTCGAGGCTCCTTTTTTCTGAAACCCAGGAGTGGTTTTCAGTACCCCCTCGCCCTTCTTTCCCAGGCCCCGACAGTAGAAGTTATTTCCTCGCGGTGGGAAGGCTGTGCCCATGATCCTGGCCCCAACGCTGAGATCCGAACTGTCGATCCGGGACATGGCTTCGGACATGTCCTCCTCTTGCGTGTCAGGCCATGTCTCCCTGACTATAGCAGCCATCACCTCGTCACTAGCCTGCCTCACCCTCGCCTAATTTGATAGGAAAAAAAAATTAATTAACATTTTAAAATATATATATATATATACATATAATTTACTAAATTTTAAAACGTAAAACGACTTACAATATCCTCCTGGGAGTCAGGATATGCCCTCTCGTACGTATAGACGTACTGGTTGACCTCTGGATGTTCCCTGGCCGCCTCCTCCATCAACGATGCGAACGGTCTAGAACCGGCATGATGGTTCCTCATGTTGCGTTGCCGGTTCTGAGCGTTCACCCGGGAAACGGCCTACAAAGGAATCGAATTAGTAAAATATTTTAAAACGTATTAAATATAATTCAATATAATAAATAATTATTTTTAATTACCTGTTTATGTGGGTTGTTGAATTCCGATATCAGAAGCCAACGCCACTCGTACTCCCTGAACTGGAACTCAAGGGGGGTGCCGGAACGTTCGTTCCCATGTGTAGTCCAGTGGGTCCGTAACTCGTTCTTCCACTCCTTGTACCTGTAATACGCCAAAAAAAATATAAATATTATAAATTAAACATAGTTTTTTTTTGTCCTTAACTTTGCAACGTACCTTCCCCCGTGCACAACGTCCGCCCAGGTGTTCCTCAGGTACTCGGGAACGTCAAACCACACCTGCATTTAAACATTTATTACTTTAGACGTTCATAAATCTACAATGTAATAAATAATGTTAAATATGAATTTTGTTATACTTACCGACATGGCGTTGTGGACCATGTCCTTAACCTCCTGTGGGACCTCGCCCCAGTCTGACCACAACATAGGGACTCTATCCCTAATAAGCGCTCCCACGCGGCCAGAGTACATCCTCGTCTTGCCGCCCG